>JAWNZC010000314.1:0-600000 GCA_035771165.1 Paragorgia papillata | reverse complement strand
ACATTTTAACGAATAACTCTACTTTAATTTATTGCTATAAACTTCTGTTTATAGCCGAAATGATCGATATTTAGCCATCAGAATTTTCAAATTAATATTCCATCTAAATATGAGCCCACAGGCCACTGCCGCTGAGTGTCCTGGATTTCTAGCCATGAATTGTATCTACCTGCGGAGTGCTCAATGCTTTTCTTCACAAACATGATGTCGTCAAAAAGCCGCCAAAATCCTTGGCGTCAAAAACATCACTTATATTCTTGTTCCCAGAGCCCACGTTTCTGTGTCCGTCGCTTACGGGTGCCACAAAAAAGTGACACCCAGAATATAAAGCTACCTAACGAGCCAGCCGTTCAGCGGCTACGGGGCACCGCAATTGTACATAAATTTCCAGTGTGTGCCATTTATTCGGGCAACGTCGGAATATGATCGAAAAAATGACTGAACGTTGCATTTGATCTTTACGTTTTTAAAATGATGTTCTCAACAATGTTCTCATTTGTTGTTGGCTTCTTGTTATCTAAAAACAAAATAAATTCGGGACATTACCTTGTAACCTAGCAAAAAATTTGAAATTTCTTGTCGCTTAAAATCATTCGTTATGCAAGGACAAATAGACCTGTGAAATGAAATTAATATTCAGTTACCACGCTATAATATCCAAAAATACAGGTACATACACATAATTTGCACATATGCATGCTTTTTTATATTAGCAGATCCAGGGGAGGGGCCTAAGGGGTCTGCTCCCTCCCCCCTTTGGGTAGATGGAAATCCAGAAGGGATCTTTTAAATTTTAATTCGAAGGAAATCAAGGAGTCAAAATTTGGGTTATGCTAGATCGTAGAGACCTATGGTGAAATTGAACTAATATTTAAAGCAGCTGTGACATTTTTCTCCGCTGTGGGTATCACTGATGGACGAGCGTTAGTTGAAAGAAAGACAACATTTATTATTTTTCTGTCGATCAGTTACAAACTAGTTCACGCTAGGTCACTTGCGTATTGTCGTAGAAACTGTCAACAATTGTCCGCAAATTGTAAAATGAAACATTTTGCTTTCTCGGAATGCAGGAAATTTCTCAGAGACTCAGATGTTTTCCGGGGTCATGCCCCTGGACCTTCTGACAGGGCTCCAGCTTCGCCCTTGGACATCCGCTAAGGCACTACGCGGTCGACGACACGATGTACCCTTCCTTTTCCAAAATCCTGGATCCGCCCATGCAACATACTATTACATATAGCCATTGCTTGACCCATTGTAGGTGAAGTTACGAAACTTACCAGTTTCGAAGCAAGCAATCGCCACGACGATAAAAAAAGTCAAGAGCCGTAACGTTCAACGGTAGAATAAGATTGACAAATGTTCTTGGCAGCTAAAACAAGTAAAAACGACGATCGTCAACACCACACTTTGACCATCAAATGATTTCAGTTTGCATAATGCCTGAAGATCAGTACCGTAAACCTCCCACAATAGTTCTTGAGTTCGTTATATTTTTTCAAAGGACATTTTTCTGGGCTTATATTAGGGAGGGCTTCGAGTCGGACAATATTTCGTTTTAAAATCGGTCATGTGTATACAATGTATTTATAATATGGTTTTGTAATATCCTGAGTTCTGATTGGTCAACGCACGATCCGTAAAAATGCGTATCCGGGTCACGGTCCGTCTTTTTCCGTATTGGACAGCTGTCCCGGATATTGATTTTGCTCGCGTGAATTTCTAATGTTTTCACACTAATTTTGATACAATAAGTAATAAATAAAGCATGAGCAGCGATCTGTATCTGATTTACAAGGCGAGCTGCAAGTGAGCCGTAGTAAATCAGATACAGATCGGCTGCGAATGCTTTATCGTACTTGGACGCATCTTAATAGCCATGTTTTCAAACTATTTTTCAAGTTGGAGTGATTTTAGCTAAGTAAATTGAGGGAAAAGTTTATGTAAATCAGAACGAATCTGTATGCGATTTACAGATATTGATTAAATATTCATTTCTTTAGAAGTTTATTCATGAATTTAAGTATCGAAAAACTTGAATAGTCATATAATAAACGATTTATTAACCTCGTTTACTCGGTCTGTACGGGAAAATATCAGACCTCGGTCTTTTTTGTACGAACCTCGCCGGTCCGTACAGTCAAGACCTCAGTCTGATATTTCCCCGTACAGACCTCGTTCTCGGTTAATAATCTCTTAATATCTAATCATAGGGCTTGTTATCGCAAGGATTTGTTTTTGTTTAACATTAAAAAGGGCTTTTTTCTGGGAGGCCTATTTTCGGGGAAGCTTATGATAAAAGAAAATTCTGAGTTTCAAAATAGGTCATTTGTGTATACAGTATATTTATTATATACAATGTCATATATATATGTCATTTATTATTTTCTGGCGAAGTAGGTTAGAGGGAGGGGGGGGGGGGGGGGGGGGGGGGGGGGAGGCTGATTTTATCGGAAGAATTTAATTTATTTAATTAATATTAAATGTTCGGTTAAGACCTTGTTTCTGGAAGTTTATGTACGGTATTTATAGTGTATGAGCCAGACGGTTTGTTGGTACCACTTTAGGGAACAAATGGTGACATACATTTTTGAAAAGGTCTTTATGCGTAGTAAATGTGTGATAGCATTTGCCAAAGTGTCATCTTTTATCGCTTTTCATAAAAGTCGGATTCGCACATTATTTCGCCTTATGCCGCCATGTTAGATAGATCTAAACTTCTATGTTGCGATCTATTTAGAGTCTAAAAAATATTTCGCAAAATATGGGGAGCATTCAACTTGAATGCTTGGGAAATCAGCTCACCTATAACCAAATGAACTATATACCTGATGCTGTCTCTCGCTTCTTATGCACAAGACATCATGCATGAGCCAGCATCCCAAAATTGATCGATAATTGGTACCACTTGGAAGGACAAAGACTAATGTTCATGGTGATGGAGGTCAACATTCCTGCTTTACATTTTTGGATGATAGCATTTCCAGATGTGTCATTTTCAGGGGGAAATGGAAATATAGCTTTCTGACTCTAACCCCAACAGGTAGTTTTCCAGCATGAGAGCTAGAAATGCCATTACATTGCTATTGAATTTGTTTTATTATACTAAACTTTTATAATACTATTACCACGGTGTTGCATGTCTGTCATCTAACATGGCCAGAAATCGAGGACAGTATGGCGGCAGAGCATGCGCACTGAATCCCTTATTAATTAATTCAATATGGCGTCCTTCAATAGATTTCTTAAGGAAATATAAAGAACAATAATTTTCGGTTATTTACTATTGTAAATTCCGACATGCGAACGTCCAGAACTTCACCAAATTGAACAATCGTTGAGCACTACAATTTCTATTAAGTTTGGAGCGTCCTAAATAGGTTCCCGAGCCCCTCGTTAGCATACCTCTTATTCGCTGTTTAAAGTCTCTTAATCTGCTATAGCACTTATTTTGGAGCTCCAATTTTGGCTGCTTCTGTGTTGTTTGTCCACGATGCGAACGTCTGAATTTGCTCGGGATGAACGTTACTTTGTTTTGCGGAGTTGTTCGTTCCACTTTTTCGTTGTTTAATAGGTTCCCGAACACCTTAAAATGTACGATTTTAGTGCAGCCAAGTCGTTGTAATTTAATCCATGAAGCGCCGAGATAAATACTGAACTCGGCGTGAAGAAGCAATGCATTGCTCGATAATTTCGGGGTTCTTGTCCGCCATTTCTTATGGAGCTGTTGCTAGGTTGCCAGGGTCTTAACCGCTGTTATTACTATTAAATGTGACTGTGGATTCAGAAATAATAACCGAAATTTATGCGGCAATTATTGTGAGTATGAGTGTACAGGCCTGTCTAGACGATTAAACCTTTTGTAACTTGATATTTGGGTAAGAAATGAGTCAATAAGACATTTTAGCGAATAACTCTACTTTAATTTATTGTTATAAACTTCTGTTTATAGCCGAAATGATCGATATTTAGCCATCAGAATCTTCAGATTAATATTTCCATCTAAATCTGAGCCCACAGGCCACTGCCGCTGGCTGTCCTCGATTTCTGGCCATGGTATATAACTAAACTTACACCTGCAAAATAGAATTTAAACGTTGACTCACCTTGGCTTGTAAAATATCCAAAGCCTTTATCAGAGATTTGATATATTCATCAGGAGATACAATAACCTATTAAAATCAATAATTACAACGATAGAGTAATTAAAAACATCTCACAAATAAATGTTATTCTGAAGACAAAACGAAACTGCTATGCACTTTATAGCAAAACAGACGGAGCAACTATTGTTTGGAAAATGAAGCAAGAATCCGCCATTACTAAGGGACTAACTGCACGTGTGAAATGTCACTACAGAGTTTATTCTCGTCATTTTTCTTCTTCTTTGTTTTTGCTTTTTACAAGAAAAAACACAGCATTGTGTGCCACATTTTCCATCTTCGTATTGATCTACTTATATACGCAATTGCATGAGTGGCGCCATTATGCAATGAACCAAATCGACATTTCGCGGAAGCTTCATTTCTGACTTTGACAAACAATGAGTTACTCGATCAAGTCTTCTTTTAGAGATCAATGCTGCTATGTCATTTACCAGAATGTAGCAGAAAATGGTGTCCAATTTCATGCAAATTAGTAAGATAGTAGCTTGTTAAACAGTGGTTTTTGTACAAGATAACAAAAACTACTCAGTTAAAGTGATCAGTACTACTTGTATATCACTTCAACTACATCTCATATGCAAACGCCACCGCTCAGTTAGGAGCTCCATCCAAACTTCGGTAGCACAATGGTTAGAGCGTCTAACCGGTCATTAGAAGGTTGCATGTTCGAACCCTGTTCATAGGGCTCAGAAATCTTTTCTGAGTAAATTGAGCTTGACGAACATCTACCGAACGTCTGTCAAATTACACCAAGCTCGCAAACGTATAGCTTATCAAATCATATCATTTTAACTACATCTCATAAGCAAACGCTTATACCGCTTAGGAGCACACATCTCTCAATCCAAACCTCAGTTTTTTATACGTTAAAGTGTAGTTAATGGGAACCACAAAGGAGTTTTAGTTGTGTAATGTTGAAGACCGAGGGAGAGATTAGAAGGGAATTTGAATAATTAGCGCAATTAGCCTCTGGCTATTTTGCGTATGAAAAAGTGACGCGGAACCGCTGTTGGACATGCAGTGTATATATCATGCTTAAGAATCATGTGAAAAACATCAGAAGAAGAATTAACGATAAAAGATTTGTAACATATAAGTAAAGCGCAATCAGGATCTTAGGACACAATTTTTATATAAGTTTGAGTGTAGTTAAGAGTGTCTAAACGGAAGGTTGCAGGTCCAATTCCTGTCTATAGCTCAGAAACATATAGTATATAAAGCATATCAGAGTATTTGAGCTTGACGTACGTCTATACCCGACGAATAACAATTACAGTACCTTGTTGTCACAAAGCCGGCAAAGATCTCTTGTGCCAAACATAACCGTGACGAGCTTCCAGTCATCTTTGAAGCTGATGGCCTGAAAAGAACCATAGCGCAAGTTTTCAGTGGCGGGAAAGGATTAAAAATTGAAATCCACAGTTACCATCTTTTAATACGTTTTATTAAAATCACAACAAATATTAAGCAATTATTGAATTTATAGAGTTTGACATTTTAATCTGATGAAGGGCTCGGCTCGAAGGATTTCGTTACTATAAAAACCCCTCGGCAGTTTACCACCTTTTCACTTTGCTCCATCCAAAACACTGCCTACACAGCAGCTGCACTCTACTTTATTACCAAATATGGCCAGTTTAAAGTGCATATGATACGAAAATTAAGTTTGTCTTATTTGAAAGAACACTAAGGGCCTGTTTATATGGAGGCGAGTTACCCGGCCAGCCGAGTTCCTCGGCACATGGCGAGTTCCCGGTCGGTAGAGCAAACACTGTTTTTCCCACCGCAGTGTATGAGACAGACGGGTAACTCGCCCTGGCGAGAACTCGGCAGTGGCAGCCGGGATCTCGGCAAAGCGGAATAAACATTTCCCCATATAAACACTTTTCCCCGGGTAACTCTGCATAGCGGGATGAATTTTCTATATTCGTTACTTCATGTCACTTTTGTTGATGAGAATCATCTCAAATATTACAACCCGCTTACAACTCGCTTTCATATAAACAGAACGTAAAGTTTATCCCGGCAAACCGGGTAACTCGGCTGACCGAGTAACTCGCCTCCATATAAACAGCCCCTTAAAATGGCAAAGTAACATCTTTTGTAATTTTTGATTTCCTTGCTTCGTTCTTGAGATATTTCAGTTTGTTTGATATGTTAATTGCAAATCTTGTGACGTACACGTGCATAATGACTTATCGAAAAAAGCTATATATCTTTGATATTATCAAACCAAACTTAATTGAAGGAAGCGCGTGCGTGTTTCTCCCACAACACCAAACATGCAGGATTTCAAGTAGTTTCGTTTGATTGCATCAAAGATGTATACCTTTTTTCGATAAGTCGTTATGCACGGGTACTGTACGTCACAAGATTTGCAATTAACATAACGAACAAACTGACATATCTCAAGAACGAAGCAAGGAAACCAAAAACTGCAAAATATGTTACTCTATCATTTTGATTTCTTCACAAACACGAATAAATCTTCAAAGAATAATAATTAATAAATGTCCTTTACCTTGTCTCGTTTTATTTTATCAATAAGATCACTCACTTGCTCTTCTAAATCCCTAAATTAATAACACAAGACGTTCTAAATTAACCCTTCCATGCATGCACATTGTTCTTGTGACACAACTTCATCTCTTTAAGGCGTGTTTACACTTGCGATTTTTGATGCGATAAATATCGCCAACTTCTAATTTAGATGCATGTTAAGTAGAAAAACAGTCTGTGTATTGTGCTGTGGTTTTATCCTCCTCGCTTTTCTGCTCATTCGTAATTGCTTAACATGCACCTAAACCAGAAGTTGGCGATATTTATCGCATCAAAAATCACACGTGTAAACGGGCGTTTGGCCTGCGCTAAACGTCGCACATGCAATAGACGAATTTAATTCAGGCGAATTTAATTGTTTGAATTTTGTCCGACGAAACTGCGACGAATAATGCGTGTTCGAGTTACACGTCGAATTATCGTCGCGTCGAATAAAATGTTTCTCTTCAGTCTGTGACAATTCGGCGCCATGTTTTCAAGAAGCCGTTTTCAGGCTCCATGAGTCCAAGTAAAAACAATTAAATTCGATTGAAATTCGACGTTTAACTCGACGTCGCATTTACGTCGCATTACCGACGAAGTTAATTCGAATTAAATTCGTCTATTGTGCGACGTTTAGCGCAGGCCTATACTCTGTCTGAAGGCGGATTTCCATTCAGCTTTTTTTGTCGAGCGAGCGACTTTTTGCGATCGCTTTCTTTGTCTCATGAGCCATCGGGTGGAACGGATCCAGTCGAGAGCCCACAAGACAAAAGAAAGCGATAACAAAATGTCGATCGCACGATAAAAAGCACTGAATGGAAACCAGGCTTAACGCCAGACGATTTTACTCGTCAATAGATAGACGTCTCGGAAAGTCATGCAGTATATATATATATAATGAAATAATTTTATCATGCTCGTTCATCATAGCATTTTTAACTCCACAAAACGTACCTGGACGTCGAATGCACAGCGGCCATGTTTAAACCAGAATTTTTGTCATAATATCTGCCTGTACTTGTTGAATAGCCTCTCAATCGTGAATTGAATCTCTTTAATATATCTTAAGATTAAAAAGGAAAGGGCCCTTTTAAGATTATTATTTTTAATATTATTTTTTAAGATTAAAGAAATATCTAATAGTTAATACTGAGAATAATATATATAATGTAAAAAATCACGAATATAAATATATACTATTCTCACTGCATAAATTAGAGCATCGCGTATAAAGGGTCAACAAACTATGAATAAATTGTCACTGTGTTCAAGTACAGTGGTGTAGGCTACAAAGTGTGCGACGCAACACAGTATTATTATTCGAGCTACCTGTGCTCGGCCGAGTCTAGGTTTTGGCTCCTTTTTGGGTGTCACGATTTTGCATTTTTGCACTTTTTCCTTCCGCTATTATTCATGCTTCCAGCGAGACTGAGAAAGGCCGTGAGGCATGTTGTAAGTTCTTTGCTCCTTTCCCTTTTGGAGTTGGACAAAAAGTTGAACAGCTTTGCCTTTTGATCAAGTGTTCTTGCACGTTGTGGGTAGATTTCGAAACTGACTGACTTTGTAGTTTAATTAACAGTGATGTGGCTGACAACTCTCTTGATCGTAAATATGTTCACCTGTGTGAAGTGTGCACCACATTCACCCTTCGATTCAGGCTCCGCACACTTGCGGCAAGTGCGCGAGCCTGACCGAAGGGTGAATGTGGTGCACACTTCACACAAGTGAACATGACTTGCCAGTTACGTATACGTAGCCCGAGTGAACGCCTGACCCAAGCGTCTTGTCGGAAGGGTTATCGTGATTCCTGATAGTGCCTGATTTATCATGAAAATGATCCCGTTACATTTTTGCCTACCTGCCTTCCCACCCAATTGTAAACATTTGCACTGCAGCTCTTGTCGTATCGCCGAATTCTCCCCATACCTCAATAGCAATGCGATATTGTTGCAGTGTGAAATAGAATACTGTTAACATTTAACTTACTAGGTAATGTCACAACATCTTGAAGAGACGAATCGCCACCATTGCTAAACAAAAAATAGGTACGTAATGCGTACATGTGACTACCGCTGTTAAGTACAGAACGAGATATAGACTTGAGAAGCAATGCATGAAAATGTGTGAAAAGCACACAGACACACACAAAAAATGATAGTTCAGTATTTTAAATCATTTTATACATGTATTGCTAATTTGAACATGGCACATACTATACATACATCTTTACTGTCTGTTTCCAAAACATAGCATATATTAGCATTATAAACATGCCCCCAAGTAATACATGAAGTGAACTTGTAAAATTCAGATTTTTGTACGAAGCCCGGATAGCTTATCTGGTGGATAAATCCTAGCTAGAGAACCACTCTAGTGGTGCCTTGAACAACCCAATTTAACTTTTATCCACTGAACAGCACTATCAGGTACATAATTATTCAGTGGATAAAATTTTATATTAGATTGTTCAAAGCATGATTAGTGCTGTTCTTTAGCTAGAACTTATCAACTAGATAAGGTATCTCGGCTTTGTACAACTCACCCCAGATCATATATACATGTAGATTATTTTTGTGGAAACACCATGTAAAATATTTATAGCATTTCAGTCTGTTGACTCAGGCTGAATTAGCTTACCAAATAAATATTCTTCATGGTGTTTCCACAAAAATAATCTATATTACATTATCGCCATGAAAACTTTCAAAGAATTAATCACCCCAGATAAATATCAACACTGTGTTCCAAAACAACATTTTACCTGTCATAAATATGCTGTCAGTGGCATTCAAGTGTAATGCATAAATTTAGAAAATGTTTTGACGGGCGGTGTACACGCTTAGGTGCCAACGAATGTATAAAACCATGGACATGGTACTGATTTCTTTAATTTGTGTTTTCCTCATGAATTATAAATGAGTTATTTAAAGAATTATGTGCAACAGCCTACACTCTACATAACTTTTTTACGTTTGGATAAACTGCAGTTTAGGCACCACGCGTTCGCTGACCGCACGAGAAGGCGTCTAAGACTAGGGTTTATGCTGGAATTGAGCCTGCAGACACGGGCCAATTTTTGGAAAAACGTGATGATCGAAAATCGCCGACCAACGCATATAAAAGCACTATTACATATAAACTAAACGTCGGTGACTGCTCAACTGCAGTTGTACCTTAATGACCCTCAACTTCATGTTTACGTCAATAACAATATCCTGGTCTTAATCATAGTTAATAGAAAATAAACCTGGTTTGGAAGCTCGAGAAAAGTCATTGTTTTATTTTATGTTCAGGTTTATATAAACTTGTGCACTTTCACGGTTACTGAACATATTGTGTTTTCTGTATAAAAAAGCAATCGTCCAATAGCTAGCAGTATATAATGTCATACATCGAACTCAAATGTTTGAGTTCAATCGCTCAACCGTACTACTTAAATATTGATAAAGCTAAAACAAAGGATTTGTGCGCCTGTAGGTACCTTTCAACATGAATCGTAGTTCGATTGTTAACCGCTTGAAGTTTTTTCCAAACCATCTCTATTTTCTATTAACTATAGTGTTACTTTGTGTTCGTGTGTACATGAACAGTACATTGCAATGTGCTACATGTATAAGTTAAAGAAATACATGCATTATAATATTATCCAATTTCTGAAACAAATAATTTAAACGTCAAGTATATTTCAAAAATTCGGGTCTGTTTAACTTATTTTACTATGGTGAATGAATTTACAGTACCTCCACGATATTCCACGGTACTCTGTGAAAAAGTGAGACATGGATTCCGCTCTGGCACCTAAGCCAACCTGAAAGAAAAAAAATCACTATGATGTACCAAAATTCTGCTACGTGCAACTCTTTTTCAACCTCTCATACTATAGATTTGTTCTCTTCTATTTTAAAACTCTTCTCATCTATGTAACGTTTTTATAGACTTATACGAACTTCTAAAACAAATATTTAATATATACTTTACCATAATAGAATCACCAAGAGTTGCGACAACATCTATGTCGGACGGAGTCAATTTGTGCACTAAAATGTGAAATTCAGGGGTTAAAAAAAAATTTTTAGAAAGAGAGTACGAGGTCGTACGTTTGGTAGCCAAATTGGCGTACGTTAGCTCTATCGACGTTGACGTACGATTTCTAAACCAGTTTCCCAACTACAAATTAGCAATATATTAGCACCGATTTTTTTCTATATTATATTTATTTGCTGTATTTAAGAAATGAAAACGCGTCGCACGCGATTATCTATTTTTATTATATAAAGAGTGTTTTATTGATGTTTCCGCCACTAATAAAAACGATAATCTCACATGTGTGATTATTTACGATAATCTCACATGTGTCGATTATCATGAAACGTATTAAGGACTTATTAACCGAGTGCGAGGTCTATCAGGAAAGTATTTGTCTGAGGTTTGTGCGATAAAACCGAGGGCAAATACTTTCCCGTACAGACCGAGCAAACGAGGTTAATAAGGAATTTATTATATGGCCATTGGTTCATTCTATTTTTAAGTTTCGAGCGTTGTTTTTGTCTTCGGAGTATTCTGTTTACCTTACCTGTCAACTTTTTCGTGTCGCTTCTTGGCCTTCTTGTTTACACCAGTTCGGCTTTTATTTGTCGTGTTTTTAGATAAACAGGCTTTAAAGAAAACCAGCAGTAATGTTCCAACACATTTTATAGTTCAGAATATTTGAAAAAGATACCTTAGTTTTCTTTTATTTGTATTCAAATCAACTCAGACATTTTCTCGCCAAAACTTACAGGGCCGAGAAAAAAGTGTATTGACCGGAGGTCAATATCGTAAAATCCCGACCTCTCATGAACCAATCAGCGTGCGTCGTTTTGCGTACGGACCGGAAATCAAACCCAGCCATATAATAACAGAGTTTACTGCTCTATTTTGGTGGGGAAATAGGACTATTTTTTTCGAAATAAATTTCATATTTCCGCGCGTCCATGTTATTATTCTATATATAACTTATAATAACAACACGAGGTGCAACTCCAGTTTCCATTTTGAAATTGGATGAGGACTTTAGAAATTTTTTGCGCGTTCAAATATTCAAATTAACCATAGTCTCCTCCCTATTCGTGTAAAAAAAACAAGACCTCTGTAATATATTAAAGATGGCGGTCAGCGAAGAGGCGAACGTTCGTCGTTTGTGAAGAAAACATGAAGGAGCTCATGTACGACATCGTACGTCTTGCTAGATGCTTGGTGTACGCCAGGTTAATGTCGGCGTACTATCGGTCCAAACACCTATATTTTTTAACCCCTGCACAATTAAACGTTTTTCAAACAGCTGTGTTCAAACTACTGTATATTAAATTACACCACCGCCGACAAAATAACAATACCCGACGTGATAATTTACTTTACAGGACAATATATAAGTTATAATTGTCAGTTGTTTGCTGTACAAGCTGTGTTAGTTAGTAATACTCAGAAAAACTCTGAGCTCTAAGCGGGACACAACCTTTCAGAAGGTTGCGGGTTCGAGTCCCGCTCAGAGTATTACTAACTAACACAGCTTGTACAGCAAACAACTGACAATTATTATTAACATGACGAAGGGCCTTCGCTCGAAACGTTAGATTCCTACGTTCTCTGTTTTGGCAGTATATCTAACCTTACTATATTTCGGTTGTTGTTTCTACACTGCCTACGCAGCACGCTACTTTTATTTTAATATATAAGTTGTTTTTCCAAGTTAAAGATTTATTTACAAGTAGACTAATTTCTCATTTCACTGACAAAACCCACAATTACCAAATTCAGAAAAAATAGAATGTGAGTTTTTTTGTCTGACTTTGGTAATTGGAGTTTTTGTCAGCGAAATTTTTCTCCAATCGCGGAAATTACGTCCCGCAAAAGATATTAAAGGTATATAACAATCTAGTTTTATCATTTTACCTGATGACGGTTTTGCGTCGGAGTTTTCTTCATGGCAGTCAAAGTCTTTGTTTCCAATAACCTGTCGACCAATCACAAATGCACTTAAATCACAAAAACGTCATGTGACCATAAATCAACCAATGACCAGCAGTGAGAGTTATACATAGCAAAAAGACAGTTAATGTACATATGTAATAACTAAATTTCAAGTTATTGAAATAATTACATGGTCACCCCGATTTGTATCAAGAGGGACGATTAATGTGTATTTCCATCATCAATACTAGTGTATGAGGGACGTTTAGTTCTAAACGTCCTTCATCCAGTATTAATAGCGAGGTTCAGATCACACTTCCACTACCGCTACTGCTACCGTAAATGTGGTTAAGCTGATGTAAATGTTCGTTTTTTCGTTCTGTAGTCGTAGTTGGTTTTAATCCTGGTATCGTAACAAAACGCTTTCTTTTTGCACTAGGTTTGAAACCTGCGACCATTACTGAACGTAAAAACAATATTTGACATGCTTAACTATATTTACGGTAGCGGTAGTGGAAGTGTGATCTGAACGTCGCTACTGATCATGCGGGACAATTAGACTAAACGTCTCTGAAACTCACACACTTTATTCTTTCATTTTGAACAAACTGAATACAATTGGACTAAAGTACTGGTTGCCTGTAATAACCACAGGGCTATCTTATTACTATTAATGAGCACGGGTGGCGTGTGCTGTTAGCGCGCTGCCTCTCACCAAAAAGTTAAGCCCGGTTAGACGGGGTTAGTACTTGGATGGGTGACCGCTTGGGAATGACCTCGTTGTCGGGCTTGGACTCATGTGAGTAGAGTGGTAGTTGGTCTCTCCTGTGCTTCGAGGGTTTTTCGCCGGGTTCTCCGGTTTTCCTCCCTCCATAAAATCAACACCTAACATCTTAGCTGTGATCCGTGGTCTGAACTGTGTCGTTGGCGGCTGCTTGGAGCGCCTTTGGTATGCCTCGACACGGCCACGTTGATCTGCGTCCTTCGCAATTCAGCCACTGGCTGCAAGTAAGGATGATTAGCCCCCAGTCCTTTAATGAGGAAATCGCCCCTTATAATCATCGGCATACTGCTAAAGAAAGGGCGTGAACACCGTTAACAGAAGGAGTCTCTCCTATTAACTGTTGTGATCTGAACAACCTTGTCAAGATTGTTGCAAAGCTGAATTCATCCTCTATATTTAATCTTGTTTTAGCCTCCAAAACAAAAGTTATGGGATAATAATTTGTCTTAGTTTGCGCATGTGTCCATTCTTTTGTTTATTTCCTCGGTGACCATGTGATTACAAATCTAATAATACAGAGGGTAAAATTACTACTTGAATATGATTGGCTAATGAAGAGGACATTTTTTTGCAATTCAGGGCAAAATTACTTGCACTTGATTGGTTCCTTGATCAGCAGTTCTTGCATGTGATTGGTCGCTTGGTTACTAAGCAACAGTGAACCTCGGAGTACTGACTTTTTTCAACAAATCTGCAAAGTTTTTCGGTCTGAAAATGCTTTTTTGTTTACTTTGAACTAATTTAAACCATTGAAGGAGTGTAAACTATTAGTGAAAATGAATACACTACGAACTTTTGCCCGTGTTTACAAAAAGAAAGCTACATGCACAGCGACAGAGCGAGGGAAATTTGGAATGTCGCCGAACACCGACCGTGATAAGGTACATGTACTTCGTCATTTTCTGGACATAATATAGCTCTTGAATAATTTTCCCCGCTATATTATTAACACATAATCGCATGAGTTCTCGTAAAATTAAGCTTTAATTTCACTCGTGTTTTCAAAATCTTACAAATTACCCTCGTCGCTCCGCGACTCGGACAATTTTGTATAGAATGTTGAAAACACTCGTGAAATTAAACCTTAATTTTCCTCGGCCCCATACGATTACCTATACAAATGCATGACACTTCGGGTTATTAGTGATTAGTAAAATTTAATACACAGGTGATTATAGAAAATCGCGCGCGCCGATTGGTCGAGCTCCTTCGGATTAATTCTCGATAATCACCTACAGCGTTTATTCAAAATGGCCGCCAGCCAATTTGTCAATGCGACAGACGAGGAAATTAACAATTTTAAAGAAAATGCTGTTCCTAAAAGTACGAAAATGTGTATTTATTATACTATTACTACAGTAAACGATATTCGGTGAATAATTGTTAATTAATGCCCCTCAAGACTCGGAAGAGTTTGCGAGAGTCCCTCGGGCCAACGGCCCTGACGCGACTTCCATCGGGGACAATTTAATCACTAATAACCCTAGCTTACTTATAATTACTGTCCATACATACTGGTTGTAACGAGGTTTCACCAGCTACATTTTTCTTGACAAAACCAAATGAAAACATCTCTTCCAGAGTTCTTGGAGCTGGAAAATCTTTTAAGACATCATTGTTCTCGGCTGAAGGCAGACATCATCGTATGTAAAAAAATCAACAAACGTTTTTTTTTAGAAAAATAGCTAAAACCATGCTTTAAATATTTCTACAATGTCGAATACTGTAATATTACATAGTTATTTTACACTTGATTGCAACAACGCATTCTAACAGTTTCGTTCCCATTTCCATTACTTTTTTATAATCATAGAACATAACCAGTCCTAAAGGGAGCCTAGGGAGGTGACCCCATTTGGCGTTAAAAGCCTCGCTTGGTATTGATTCTGCACCAACGAACAAACTCCTAGGCAGAATTAAAGCTACTGCCGTCAGAGCAACGGAATATGATACGCTTCATTCACTACAAGTTTTTGTGACTTTTACGCAAACTTCAGACTGCGTGAATTTTATAATTATGCAAACTTCAGACTGCGTAAATTTTATAATTATGCAAACTTCAGACTGCGTGAATTTTATAATTATGCAAACTTCAGACGGCGTGAATTTTATAATTATGCAAACTTCAGACTGCGTAAATTTTATAACTACGCAAACTTCAGACTGCGTAAATTTTATAATTATGCAAACTTCAGACTGCGTGAATTTTATAATTACGCAAACTTCAGACTGCGTAAATTTTATAATTATGCAAACTTCAGACTGCGTGAATTTTATATGCAAACTTCAGACTGCGTAAATTTTATAATTATGCAAACTTCAGACTGCGTGAATTTTATATGCAAACTTCAGACTGCGTAAATTTTATAATTATGCAAACTTCAGACTGCGTGAATTTTATATGCAAACTTCAGACTGCGTGAATTTTATATGCAAACATGCAGACTGCGTAAATTTTATAATTATGCAAACTTCAGATTGCGTGAATTTTATATGCAAACATGCAGTCTGCGTAAATTTTATAATTATGCAAACTTCAGATTGCGTGAATTTTATATGCAAACATGCAGACTGCGTAAATTTTATAATTATGCAAACTTCAGACTGCGTGAATTTTATATGCAAACATGCAGACTGCGTAAATTTTATAATTATGCAAACTTCAGATTGCGTGAATTTTATATGCAAACATGCAGACTGCGTGAATTTTATAATTATGCAAACTTCAGACTGCGCGAATTTTATATGCAAACTTCAGACTGCGTAAATTTTATATGCAAACTTCAAACTGCCTAAATCGTATATGCAAACTTCAAACTGCCTAAATTTTATACCCGAACTTCAGACTGCGTAAATTTAATATGAAACAAACTTCAGACTGCGTGAATTTAATATTAAGCAAACTTCAGACTGCGTAAATTTTATAATTATGCAAACTTCAGACTGCGTAAATTTTATAATTATGCAAACTTCAGACTGCGTGAATTTAATATGAAGCAAACTTCAGACTGCGTGAATTTAATATTAAGCAAACTTCAGACTGCGTGAATTTAACATGAAGCCGAAGCAAACTTCAGACTGCGTGAATTTTCTATGCAAACTTCAGACTGCATAAATTTAATATTAGCACTCTTCAGACTGCGTGAATTTTATACGCAAACTTCAGACTTCGTGAGTTTTATATGCAAACTTCAATCTGCCTAAATTTTATATGCAAACTTCAGACTGCGTACATTTTACATGGAAACTTCAACCTGCCTAAATTATATATTTTAATTTTTTTATATTTTTAAATTTCATATTTATTTTTCGCGCGAATCCACTTTCTATTGTTAAAATTTAATAAATTTCTAATTAGTTCCAGTCTGAGTTTTTGACAAAAGAAAAAGTCGTTTCGCACGAAAAAATTCGCCTATAGTGGGAAAATGCCTTTAGTTCGTGCGGAATCGATAGTGAGCGTCCCTTTTGACGCGACGTTTTTTAGCGCCAAACAGAGCACCGCTCTTCACCGGTTTTCCACTAGGCGGAATTTTTGCGCGCGGAGCGGAATTTTTCTTTGTCTTTTCTAATTAGTTCCAGAGTTGGAAAAAAAGCTGCGGGTATGCGGCGGGTGAGGAAGGTTTACTTTAGTGAGGAAGGTTTAAAGTGAAAACACGTGAAACAACACATTCGGTAATCTGAGAAAGTTACAATTGATCAAGCAAGGTGTCGAGAAGAAATGCGATTTGCAGAAAAACATTGGCTAACCAATAATTATGCAGCACTGGCAGTGGCAGCACAAGTTTACATGTGTGAAACATGTACGCTGATGTCTGCTGTGATGTCTGTATCTTCGCAGCAGTCGAGGGCAGTTAGGAAAACCTAGAAAACCAAGGTACTGTAAAAGTCACGCAGTATTTATGAACGTTGCAAAATACAAAATTCTCGCTATATATTTTGAGGAAGGTTATCCAAACTTAAAAACCCATCCAGAGGAAGGTTGAATACTTTTTCCAACTCTGATTAGTTCCACCCGAGAAATCACAAGACAAAGAAAATTTCCGCCTCGTGGAAAACAGGCTTTAAGGCCATTTTTATTACGTGCGCTTTGCCCACGCGGGCGGAGCGGGCTTTGAAAGTTGCGGGAAATTTTCAACTCCCAAAGCGAACTGAACAATGCACGCTTCGCCCGCGCGAGCAAACCGGACGTAATGGAAAACAGCTTTTAAGCACTGTGTCTGATTAAGTTCACTGAACTGACCCAGTTTATTTCAGCCTACCTAATACTTCAACCGTTTTCCTAATATGTCCATAGGTACAAGTATAGGTCCCAAACAAGCCAGCACTACGAGTATCCAATGCCACGGCGGTCTTCTGCTGATCGTCTGACCAATATCGCATGCCAGTAACAACATAACGTTCTGGATAAAGTTTCTCAAATCTGACCAAATCATTTCTCAGTCTAAAATGTTCTTCTGTAAGAGGCAATGCTGGCTCAATGGCACATACAAGACGCAGATGGTCCAAACCTTGCTCCACAATAACTTCTTCTACATGTTTGTCTTGATGAATAGACCCTCTTCTCTCCCAGTGGTCGGAGATATCAACTTGTTTTGGACGAATAGGTGGCAGGTGAGTGTCTGAAATACATTTCGCATGTCAAATATTACATAATTTTAGCTAGAAGTGTTATCAAAAGATGATCATTACTCATTAGAGGTGTGCATCGGATCGGATAGTTACAATCCGACAGCTTGAAATCCGAATCCGGTCCGAAATTCTTAGATCCGATAGCGATCCGAACCAAGTTTGACCATGCGACCGACTGCGGTCGACCTGTATGTATGTATATATATATATATATCGCCTGATGTCGCCTGATGATCGCCTGATGATCCCGTTTAGGGTGAAACCTCTGGTAGCGAAGACTTTAAGGCAGGGGCGGCGTGGCTCTCAAATAGGGCCCGGGAAATGATATGCTAGGGGCCCACTTTTAGGGGGGGGGGGGGGTGTAAAATTGGGGTGTGGAAACAGCTACCAATAAAAATGATAAATTGTAAATGAGAATGCAGAAACTTTATATTCATTAAGCTAAAAACCTAGAAGAAACTGTATTTAGTGTGATTACATAATGGCATGTGCGTCTCTAATATTTACTCTAATATTTACTCTGATGGTGGAAATAGTTTGTTCGGGTTGATTTGAGCTAGAGAACACTTCGTTGACTTTCGATACTGCATCGCCATCAATTTCCTCAAGTTTATCATTTGAAGTTAATTGGCAGAATTCCTAACGTGTTAGCTGTTGCTAGCTCGTCACCTGGGCCAAGCGGAGGTGGGATTTCTACACAAAATGTCACTAGGTCAGACTTATTTATTTCGTCATTGCGCATTTTCAACGAGCACGTAAACAAGACTCGTCATTTTCGATAATCTGTCATTCTGTCTTAACTTCCAATACTGTAATAGCTAAGGAGATGAAATTCACACATATGTCAGATGATTGAAATTTGAAATTCTACCCGGCATTTGGGCGGAAACTACCGAAGAGTGTTGCGCCCGCGGCACAACTTCGCTCAGGTTTCATACAAATTATATACCGTAATAACCGTATAGCGGTATATAGGGCTTAGAAATTTAAAAACGAATGAAACAATAATATATTTGCGGTTCCTATCAAGTTTCTGAGTGAATGCGCAAAAGAAAGCTGATGTAGACCGCCGTAATGTATTTAAGAATTTGAAGTTTTCTATTTGCGCGAGCGCAGGTGGCGGTCGGCCTAGCCTGCAAAGCAGGCGCTTTATTTATTTTTTTTCGCGTTATTTTTTACGGTCGGCCCGAACTTAAGTGCCTAACAAAGCTTAACTCAAGCGCTTCAACATTAGATTACCTAAATTGAAAAATCAATTTAATAACTATATCACTATATCACTAAACATACTTTAAGTCTTTAACCAATATGTAGTAATAAAGATACAAATAAATAAGTTGCCGAGCTGTTGTAAGGTAAGCCTTTAGCCATGGGCACAATTTATTATAAATTACCTGTTGAGACTGTTGTTTCATTGGCTTTGAAGAAGGACGTTAGCGGTTTCACATTCTTCGAGCTTTCAAATAAGAGCTTTGTTTCTTGTTCTCGTCGCTTTTGAGACCCACTTTTATGTTTTTTCTTGGGAAGAACATTCCCAGAATCACGCGTACTATGCGCTCTTTTGTCAGCCATTCACAGTCAATGACTACGGCATATTTATGGTTTCAATACGCGCAAATGCGCAATGAAATAATGTGAACTATGTTACTCAGACCGGAAGTATATGCTTGACGGGTACCGCAGGGCTCGGGGCCCTAGCTGGCCAATAGTTGCAGCCATGACTTAGCATCGTTACTCGTCAGTGAAATATAATTGGCAACCTGCAGGGCCTCCAGCACTGAGCACACAGCAGTTTTAAATTTCACAACTATATACGTTTACGCGCAAACGCGCTTTCGCACACGACCGAACGCTTTACTCCAGGGCCGTTTTACACATCATCGGGGCCCATCTTTCTTCAAATTTTTAGGGCCCACCAGCTAGAATTCTAGGGGCAAATGGGGCCCACCAGGCTAGAAATCCTTGGGGCCCACCGGGAAATTTCCCGGTCTCCCGGTGGGCCACGCCGCCCCTGCTTTAAGGTAAAACTATACTTTATACTTTGTATACTTTGTATATATATATATATATATATAGGGACCCGTAATGGATCAACAACTCTGTGGGACTTCCCTGCCACTCGTGGCAAAGCTTGTAAATAAATAAATAAATGTGCAAAACGTCTTGGCGCCAGGGTTATCCCTACGATAGGGATAGGATAGCGATAGGATAGGGCCAGAGTTAACCCTACCTCCATCATTGTGAACGCTTTCACCCAAGTTATCTCCGGGGTTAGGGTCACGTGCCATTTGCGTGCGTTTAATTGTTGCCATTACTGGCGTGTTCTTTTGTTCACGTGAAAGCTAGGGTTATCTCGGGGGCCAGGGACAAATCGGTAGTTGCGTTTTATCATGTGAATAGGGTCAACTTTGACCCTAGCCCCCGAGTACCCCCCGATATAATCCGGTCTCATGTGAACAGGCCCTTAATAGACTGAGTTCATTGGTTCTCAAATCTCAATGTCAAACTTTTAATCAAATGAAAATTGATACAAGATAAATATAATTAGTTAAACGTAATTAAATAATTGATCTTTGATAATGGTAATCCAAAGTCCAAAGAATATGAAAATAAGTTAAGAACTTTACAATATGACTCAACACTCACTCTGTCGTTAATAACGGAAGATAAACGTGACTTTTTAATTATTTCATATTTGTTAATTGTGATCCGATCCGACTGCCAAACAACTTTTCCAATCAGATCCGAAATGAATACCGTAGAATCCCGAAAGTAGCGGCCCCCCGTAAGTAGCGACTCTTTTGAAAAGTGCGGGCTTCCGCGTGATACAGTGATACCATTGACGACGATAAAATGACTTGAAAGAAAGCGAAATCAAACCAAAAACTTTATGTCACGTTCATATTAAGAGTAACAAGACGCTTGCTCAGGCGTTCACTCGGGCTAATCATAGTCCCTGGAATTAAAGTGTCTGGAAACGCGGCGTACTTCAAAGGAAAAACACGGCAAGCTTTGCCCATATTGAGGTAAGCGTATCACGTGACATGAAGGGGCACGGTCAAGGCTATCAATATGGCGACAGAACAAGGCGCGAGCGCTTTCCAAGTGAAATATTGACGATGATGAGTTTGATTTTGGAGATGATACCTTAGCGATAAATTTAAATTTACTGGAGATGGATGCGGCGGAGATTGAAGCTCAAATGGAGACTATTGTCAGCGCTGTAAGTGTTTATCGATGTTTATAATACGATAAGTGCTGCTCTCAGGACATTAGGAACACCGAAGGCTGAAATGGTTCTTTGTATTTTCAGATGCAGGAACCCCCAAGTGTTTTTTGTGTGTTATGTGCATCAAAACATGAAATCGAAAGATGGTTTGACCTTACATGTTCGAAGGAACCACAGTTAGCTTAGTAAAAGGCTGTGAAACGGTTGAAGACAACCACAAGCTGGCATCCTTATACAATGATGTGCGGGCTAAACAAAATTTTCTGCAGTCGGGTGTTTATTCGCAATAACTAACCGCTTTCTGGCTTGTCGAAATCAGAAACATATACAGGCACCGAAAAAAGGGGAATCGAGCGATTAGCAATTCTATGGCTATTTATTTTGCGCTCAGCCAAGTTGTTGGAAAATTCTAATTAAACTTCTGTTGTCGACTGTGACCTGCTGAGATTTAAATTATTAGTTTTGTCAAAGCATATTGTCTTTTGGTAATTAGTAACTATCTTGTGTTTTTAAACTTGTTATCATTATTTTCTGTACATATTAAAATGAGTGGTCTTAACTTTTTCATCAATTAAATGCTATTTAAAGATTATATACCATGCAATTGTTCTCTTTGTTATTATTTTACTGGTAATACATAATAAATTATCCTGTGCAGTGATCACAGACTTCTCTACAGTATGCTTTCTGGCTTTTAATGGCAGATTAGTGATATCAGTGCTTTTCCTTTTTATGACATCCTGAAACATTTCCTTGTGTCACTGGCAAACATTTTTTCTTTGAATAGAAATGGCATTAGCATTTATAATGTACTTGAACTCATACAGATCAAGTTTGGGTTGCCTGAGCGTTTCCCTGCAATCCTCATTTGATGGACTCTAACCATCAAATTACTCTTTAACCATGCACATCGTGACAGATTTCAGCCATCAGGATGTATTTTAATCCCGTTGAAGAAGGAATTGAAAAGAAGTATGTTGTAATTTTATTAGACTGTGTTTGTGTTGAGATAAACATTCTACATTGTGAGAAACATTGGGGTCTTTCCAACACTTGATAAAAGGTAAAAATTCTGTTGTCAACTACTGCACGCGTACGTGCATCATTCAGAATTTTCACCCTGTGCTTAACTTGACTCATGCACGGGGTTTTTATGGCAAATTTTGTGATGCTCCAGCTCCGGTTTCTCTGTAGTTGTCTAAAATTTGTATTGAAATGCAGCATGTTAAGTAAACAAACTCACCCGACCCGCGGATTATTTTGTCGCGAAACCCATATATATGGAAGTTTTATTAATGCAATCTGAGCGAATTCGACCACTTGTTTTAACGATTCTCTCCGCTTCACAAAACTGGTATATTGCCTTTAACCACTTGGAATGGATAGCGGTATTTTCGACTTTAGTCAGTTTACCAAGGCCATGCCCACTGACCGAAGCTTTGCACCGCGCAAAGACACAAGACTTATTTCCCGCTCTAGCACCCGTTTTGGCAAACGTGATGCGCAACTGCTTGTTGCATTTAGGGCAGGCTAGTTCTGAGTCACAATCTGTTTTTTTTTTAACGATTTAAAGTAAGAAATAATCGAGAAATATTAAATAAAGTGAGACCAAACAAATGCGATCGAGGCCTACTATTATTAACCAGCTGTCAAGTCATTCTATCATCGGATAAAGTATAACTTTCTCTGGAAATCATCAAATTCAGATAACCAAATTATATAATGTAGCGTGTATATACTTATATACTAACTTCAATGTCACTTGGTTGGAAATGTCTATTACAAATGCGTACGTTGCCTTCGTCTATTTATCTGCGAATATCTTTTACATCAACAACGACGTGTCGTCGTGTTCCTTTGTAATACCGTAATACCGTAATATTTAATATTATTTCTCTTCGCCAAGACGCCTTTGCAACATCTGACGTAGATGGAATGCTTAATAGACTTATCCCTTCGTGTTTTTTCTCCGCGATTATTACTCTACGTCCAAATGTTGAACAATTTGCGCCCGGCAGTACTTTTGCTGAGCGTGGCTAAACAGATAACATCTGAAACGTGCCCCTTCTTCCCACGTGATCAGAATTGAGAGGGAACAAAAAGTGTGCGCTTTGAAGTACGCCGCGTTTCCAGACACTTTAATCCAGGGACTATGGGCTAATGTACTGATTCTGCAATGGGCAATTTGCATTATCGCAATGCATGCTGGTAGTTGAGGTACGGATTCACTTTCAGGGGAAATGGCCGGCGTCAGGCGAGCATTTCGCTTGAAAGATTAATTCACTGTTTTAGCGGTATTTTCTTTCCCGAATGAGAGATTTTTACTTTTCGTTAGGACAGGTAGGTTATGTATGAACTATGTTTTGTGTAAATGGGAGCGAAACTGCTTTTGAAACTGGCGAGAAAATTACTTCAGAGTTGTCGATGGAGTGAAGAACGTTCGAACAAAACCATGCTTGAAGAAAGAACTTTTTGCACATTTCTAGGTGAGTAAAGAAATCGATTGCTGTACAGTAAGCCATTTGGCCTCACATTCATGCATATGTAGTAGATCTATTCAGATCGTATAGTTGATGCCCTTGTAAATGTCTCTTCTCTGCATTTTCGCAGTACAATAGGCTAAAATAATTGTTCTAACGTTAATTCTATTCGATTGTTGAGTCACAGAGCCCTAGTCATCGTTTTTAACCTATAGCTATAAATTGATTCAATAATATAAACTGTAGTACTAAGAGTGGTTTTATTAACATGTAAAGAATGCACTGTAGGCATATATTTAAACTGTTTGGTTGCAAGATCTGGATAGGAGGAAACAAACTGCTTGCCACTGAGCCAATCAGAGTACACAAATATTGAGTTGGATACTGGACCAGAGAAAAATAAAATCTAATATGGTTATGATGAAATTTTGACTCTATGAGTCTAAGGGAGAAAGTAGAACAGCAAACATTTTCAGTTCAATGTTTCAAAAACAGTAATAAAAAATGGGAATTGCACACTGGGTTTCCAAATTATGAAACTGATTTTTTATGACTTTCTCAGTCCCACCTGTGAAAGACTGTAAAGATACAGTGGATCCAATAACAGCCAAGTCAAAAGAAAATGGAAAAGTGGAGGACACTGACACAGGCACTAATAATTTCCCTTAGAAGAATTATTTTTATGCCCTTCTAGGCTTACACTAGGTGTGGTCTGCTGGAGAAAGATCTGGTTATTTGACACAACATATCTGTAGTGTCACAAGTTTTGAGGGTTTAGATAACATGGCTGGACTTCCTTCAAAACAGGTTAATGTCCATTCCCATTTGGCCCATACAAGAGTGCAAGGCACTGGCAGGACTGGCATATTGGTGTGTGTGTGTGGGGGGGGGGGGGGGGGGGGGGGGGGCAGGGAGGGTCTGAGGGCATGCTGTATATCGTAGACATTCTTTTTCAACAACATTCTTAGACATTTATAGGAAAATTCAATTAGCCATCATCATGCAAGTGACTTAAGTTTTGCAGAATGCAACATGGCAATGTTATCAGTAGCGTAGTCAAGGGGGGTGGGGTTGGGTGGTCACCCCCCAATGGTCTCCAAGGCCGTTCTCGTGAAAAGTTTAAATCCATTGAGAAACTTGCAGGGGGGGGCACATTGTTTTAAGGCCAAGTGAGTAGACTAGTAATGTGTTATATATTTAGCAGGCATGCTATGCTATAAATTACAATACTAAGGTCTATACAAAATGCCTCCAACTTGTTTTTACATTTACGACTGGTTTATAAATACATGTAAATCTAAAGATATTCTGATGTGTATCATTCTATGTTCTGGTTTGATTTCAACAAAATTATGTAATATATGGCTTTTGGATTACTGTACTCTTAAATTCTTGCCTCAAAATGCAGGAAATAGTGTTTCAGAGACCGTAGAAATCCAAAATTTTCCAGGGGGCATGCTCCCCCCAACCCCTAGGAATTTGAGGTTCTTGCCCCCCAAAACTCAAGACCCTGGCTATGCCACTGGATGTTATTAATAAACATGGAAAAATATCTGCAATTTTTCTAACATTAATTATTCTTCCCCCCCCCCCCTGTTTCTCATCAAATTTCACACTAACGGTCCGTGTGACAAATAGGGGCAGCTTGCCCCCCCCCCCTGCAGCTGGTGCCACAGGCACAGATCACAGATGAGACTTTGTAAAAAAAAGCCAAAGTCCCCAAGTTTTAAATGCAAAGAGTTATTATTGGATATCTAATTCAGACTTACTAACAGTTTAAATATCTGCCTACAGTTTATATAATATTGAATCAATTTATAGCTATAGGTTAAAAACGACGACTAGGGCTCTGTGACTCAACAGTCGAATAGAATTAACGTTAGAACAATTATTTTAGCCTATTGTACTGTATTTTACACCACACTAAAATTTATACAGTATTCTCACCAGTACAAAAGGGAAGAGAAGAAAAACAAAGACCAAAACCCAAGTGAAACCGAAATCACTTTGCACTCGGAGTTTTTGCAAAATACCTGAACAGTGGCTGGTGAAACAAGTTTTTTTTTCATGCAAAACAAATCAAAACAAAGCTTGACGAGGTGATGCTATTCCAACAACAAGTGATCGTGAGCTGTTTCAAAGCCTTGTCAATTTCAACCAGCGAAAATGCAGAGAAGAGACATTTACAAGGGCATCAACTATACGATCTGAATAGATCTACTACATATGCATGAATGTGAGGCCAAATGGCTTACTGTACAGCAATCGATTTCTTTACTCACCTAGAAATGTGCAAAAAGTTCTTTCTTCAAGCATGGTTTTGTTCGAACGTTCTTCACTCCATCGACAACTCTGAAGTAATTTTCTCGCCAGTTTCAAAAGCAGTTTCGCTCCCATTTACACAAAACATAGTTCATTACCTACCTGTCCTAACGAGAAGTAAAAATCTCTCATTCGGGGAAGAAACTACCGCTAAAACAGTGAATTAATCTTTCAGGCGAAATGCTCGCCTGACGCCGGCCATTTCCCCTGAAAGTGAATCCGTACCTCAACTACCAGCATGCATTGCGATAATGCAAATTGTCCATTGGCGTAGCCTTCGCACATCTAGAAAAACAGCACGCGGAACAGCGTGTGCATATTAAGTGTTTGTTAAAAAGCACAAAACTCTCAGAAGAAATCATTAAGCAATGTAGTTATGTACAGTTACAGGTAACTCTGATTGTTTATTTGCGAATATTAAACTCACGACGGTGCAGTACGCACCCTAGCCAGATTACACCCGTGATTACACAAATCAAAGGCTTCTCTATAGATGGTCTTATATGAAGGACTTAGTTCCACGAAGCGAGTAATATTAAACAACAAGCAACAACAAGCCCGTTTAGCCGAATATAATTAAACGATCTTAATACTTTCAGTAGACAAGACATACACCGCTGAATTCAGCAGATTCAATAGATGGTTCCGATATAGAATTCATGTAAATCGTACCAACAGAAAATATTTGTTTTAAAACACATTTCCAAATGTAATACGACACCTATACATGATATAAATCAGATGTCGATGACTAGACATGAAGAAGCAAGCCGAGGTAGACAGTACGTTTGTTCTTTGATGTAATGTGGCTCTTTCTTGTATCTCCAGTCTTCAAGTCAAACTTCCTAGGTACTGATGTCAACACGGCATTTTTTTCGCGTCTGTAATAAATTTGTCTATTCTGTCTGTCTTCATGGATAAACTTTGTCAGCAACATTACTGATCAACTACTGATGGATTCGCCAACACCGTCAGAAAATACCTCAACCCAACTGGATCAAAGCCTGAAAGCTGTCGAAAAGAAAGAACTCGAAAAATCGAAAAGTTTCGCAAGGCCTGACGGGATGATGCAATAATGCCATTTTGTGGAACCCCCAAAAAATGCCAAAACCTAGACTTGGTCTACCATAGGTAGCCCGAGTAATAAGAGGATATCATGCATTAAGACATGTGTACACGTCGGTCCTTCGAGGTGAATGGGCTAATCAGCAGCAAACAACACAGGGGGTCTGAGAGGTACCGTATGTTCCAACCAAAATTTTAAAAATTTGATGCTCTGGTCAGGAATGCCATTTTAGGGAGTATACATGTATATGCTCTAGAATGCCATTTAAAAGGCATGCTCCTCCAGAAAACCTTGAAAATTTGATGCTGTAGAATGCCATTTCCTGTTTGTATTTCTGGCATTCTGGGGAAGAATTTCTCACAAGATTTGAACTGTTTTCCTATTACAAAAATTGGAAAAGAGAAAGAAAACTAAAAGGTTCAGCAAATTTCGCCATTCGCTGGCCTATTAAGCTAAATTACAGCTGGCAGTATGCAATTGTCACTTAAAACATGAAAATTAAGGACCTTTCCAGAACTTTTAAAGACCTTCTTAGAAGATTAAGTTGCTTTTTCAAACACATGTCTGAGTGCTGCATATGGAAGAAAGGGGGAAAAAAACTTTGCAAAGATTTTCATTACGTAACCATAAAAGGATTGAAAATTATTGCACCTCCTCAAGATTAGAGTAAATTTTAGACGAAAGCACAAAAACTTAACAAACATTATAATTACAACACTATATAAAATTTAAGTCTATTTAAAGTATTGAAAAGAAATTTATTGCCAAAAGTAAAACTTAAGCTTTTCAAATGTTGGATTTTCTGGATTATCACAGGTGGGTGCCTTTGGCTAAAATAAATAAGGCTATGATAGTTACACAACCCTATCCAGTAATCTATTATTGTAACAGTTATTATAATAACTTCTTGTGGTGGAGGGAGTGGGGTGATGACAGAAGAACTTCTTATTGCATGGGTTGAGGGGCCACAAAATACTCTACGCCTATGATGACGAATCATTAATTGGCCTTTGCAGGGGATCAGGTACCCTTAGAATTCCCTGACCCTGTTCCAGACTAGAAGAAAAAAACATATACCTTAATTGTGCCAGACATAACTCTGAGCTTTTTAACATTGTGTGTTTGCAGTAAATAACTGGTGTTCTAGAAAAGGTGACCATGTTCCAGACCAAAACAGTGATTCATATACCCTGTTCCAGAGTAAGAATAGCTGAAAACCATACCTGACCAGTGGCACATCCCTATATAGCCCATAAACAAGAGTACCCCCAAGTTAATTGGTCAAATTTAAACATCTCACATGGTTCAACTTCACACTTCACACACAAACCAAATGACTAACAAAATGGTTCCAACCACTGATAAGGGAACATTAACTGGAGAAAATGACCAACTGCAATTTAACAGTACAGGCAGTAGACACACCAGCAGGCTTCGAGAGAGGGTGTCCAATTTCCAACCATACTGCATGAAAATTTCCCCAACTCCCCCATCATGAAAATGTCCAGAAATTCAAAAGTCTGAAGGCCACTTCAAAACCACAGTGAAACGATGACTCACAAACTTTAGTACAGCAATACAGGCACTGCACTAAAGGCAGGCCACTAAACCAAATCAAACGTCATTCGTCCAGTCTGGAATCTAGATCTATGATGTATGCCGTATAATAATGTCCAGTGTACAGCCGTAAAATTTGGCGTACATTTGGTGTACAATTATAATGTTAAAAGATATTAGTGTACATTCCAACTTATGTTGTTTGATATATATATATATATATATATATATATATATATATATATATATTAATATATATAATGCTTAGATAAACGCTGTGTCTGGACTGGCATACATGTACAATCGCTGGGACTCCAATTGGCATACAACCACAAGCTTGTTAATTACCATACGGCGTACGAAAAAACAACTTTCCAAACTGGTCGCTCTTTCATCTTTGATCTTTTCTAATATATACATAATTATATACCTGTCAGTCTTGCCTGGAAACAACATACTTCGCAAAATGGAAATAACAAACTGACACAGCATACTGAAGTATTAAAAAGCTGTTTTGCTAATCATGTACTGTCCGTTAGCATAGAAACACATATCAGAATAACAACAGCGCAAGTATCAAGCATGTCAATAAACTTCGTTTTTATAAGATCGGGATATTAAAAGATCGAATACTAAAACATTCTTTAACAATATTTTATGTTGTCTACTCTGTAGCTGAACACAATCACAATTACTTAGAATAACATTAAATGATTAAATGAACACAGACCTGCGTTAAGACGTGAAATAAAAGAAAGCAGAAGAAATCCATCCAGCAGCATAGCAACGGACGCCATGTTTTATATAACAATCGCTTGTGTTGCAGGCCCTCGCTGCATCATGGGAATGAGGTTTGATTCCGCAGGCGGGTTTTTTATACTATAAGTAATATTGGGCATTTCACTCGATTACATAGCATGTTCTAAGGATTTTGGGTGAAGGAAAATTCGAGTGTAGAATATATACACATTTTAAGACCAAACCGGGACCAGTTGCGAAAAATGCAATTACTACACAGGCCTTCCGGCAGGAATTGAACCCACGACCTTGCGATTCTAGTGCAATGCTCTGACCACTGAGCCACGGAGGGCGTTGCATGCCGGCGAGAGCTTGATCGCGAGTTCTGTATATGTAATGTGGTAATACCAGGAGAGAATTCGGTATATTATAAGTAATGTTGGGCATTTCACTCGATTACATAGCATGTTCTAAGGATTTTGGTGAAGGAAAATTCGAGTGTAGAATATATACATTTTAAGACCAAACCGGGAAAATTTGCAGGGCCTTTTTTAACACTTATACTGGGGGGCATGCCCCCCAGCCGTTCCCATGGCTCCCCACTGGGCACTTTTGCCCCCCCCCCCCAGTACAATAGCTTTTTTATAATTGTAGTTGTATAAACTATAAAGGAAATCAGTTTACAAAATTAAAATATATGAGTTCACATGCCCAGCTGCGAGCAGCACCTTCTTTTCCTTATTTCTTCGCTGAGAGAGAGGAAGAAAAGTAGGCTCTGCTGTATTCGTGACTGGTTTCCATTGCGCATGCATGTCAGTTGCTTGGTTACAATCTCGAACCCAGTCCCAATCAGAGCAGAAAACAAAACGACAACCGGTTAAACGGGTCTTAAACGGGTTACTTCGTCCTAAATCTTGGACGAAGCCAAACACGAATACAGCAGAGCCTAATTTTCTCCTCTCTCTCAGCGAAGAAATAAGGAAAAGAAGGCTCAGCTCGCAGGGTAGAGTTCACAATGCCTTAATGCTGTTTTATAACGAAGTGAATAATTTTGAAGAAAAATTGGATCATTCCACACAAAGGATCATGTGTTGTCTTATTTGTAATGACATGGCAGTTGCGTGGGAAACTGGGGAAGAGAGCGTGTTAGGGGACTGGTGCTGAATTAAAGTGGTAAGCCATTTCGTTTTTTTGTTACCATATGAAATATGAATTTTTGTTTTAAAAGGGAAATCATAAAAATCATAATGTATAAAACAGTTAATCTGATCCCGGACGTACCATGTACTTCGGCATCAAAAACAGGTTGGATTTTGGTCCAATCCTGCAAGTAAGGTAATATTTTGGAAGAGAAAAACATGGGTCGTTGAAACCCTGTGTTTTGGATTTGGTAAAATAATTTTTTTTTTAATGTGTGTTCTTGTGTTATATTGTATTAGTGGGGGGGTGGGGGAGGGTTTTTTTTTGGTTAACATTAGTATTCTGATAAAATAAAAAGTGCAGAGGGGAAGGGGAATTTTTTTGGTGGTTGCTTTAGTTTTTTGTTTTGGAAATATTTTCAGATAATATCGCGGTTAACTTGGCGTTACACCCTGTATACAGCAACACGTCACCAATGAGATTTAAGGATAAAAGAGGTAGGAAACAGATGGAATAGGATGCGCAAAACCCGGGTGCTGGAGTAGAAAGAAGCCAAAAAACAGACATTTGCAGAAAAAATCTGTCTGAATTTCGCCCAGTAAAGTCGTGAATCATCAGGTTCCAAGTATGACTGGGAGGAGTATGTTTCTAGCTCACTTGCAAGCCTTGGAACGACATGCCTGCTTTTGAAATAAAAGATTGCAGCCACCTCCTCGGGTAGGAGACACAGGATTTCTCAGAAGTTCTTACGTGTATTAAGAGTGGACATTTGTCTTCTTTAAAGTTCAATTAAGGTTAGGATTTGGGGGGGGGGGGGGGGGGGGGGGGTTATCATTAGATTTTTGGTTGAGATTAAGAGAAATCTTAAGAAAATAACGTTCAAAATAGATGTGACGTAGTCCTTGTCTATTTTCTCTCCTCCACCAAGGAATCAACCAAGATTGCCAAGAGACGGTTGGTATACGTGATATAGGTGGTCGGAAGAAATTTAATTAAGAACAGAAACCATGAAGGTCCAGTTTCCATCATGGTTCCCCCCCCCCCCCCCGACTGGCATATCCTTAAAAAAGGCCCTAAAAATTTGACAATTCGTTTACCCTATCCCAGACCCTGTAGCTCAAAAACCTTATAGGGCGGCACATGCCCGTATCTCTTATATACGAGAGTACACCCCCCACCCCCCCCCTCGGGAAGCTAACAAAACTTGTGTGGACCCTCTTTTCATGCTATAAGTGAAACGCCGATTGTAAGAGAGACTCTCTCAAAGCCATATAATATGTACTAGTTGTTCTCGGGATTTTAGTTTATATATATGCTGTACACACAAGTCAAATGACCTTTTGACCTGTGTCTACTGCATATCATATCCGGTGCGGATTTCCTTGAAGAGCTTTTCTTCGAAAATCAAACTTGCTAACTCTACCACTGCTGCAATCTTTCTTACAGAACAACGATAAATTGATTAAAAAGTGAATTTAATTGTGGTGGTATCCAACTATTGCAAGTATTAAAATATGCTCTCTGGCTTACATTTTTCGTGCAGAATATATACTACACTAGTACAGTTTACATTCTCGATTACGTAAAGCGGAAGTTACTAATTACTTTTTTACTGGCTACGGTTCTTTGCAAAAGAAACACACAGAGAACAAGTTATCAGAATGATTACATTTTGTGTCAAGAACTAATTTTAATTTTTAATTTCCAACTAGTGGCACGGAGTACGATTGTATACAGAATAACATGTGTATATATGTAAACTTCATGCATGACTTGTATAGTTGGTATAACTTTTAGTTATTCAATTGATGTTTAGCCTACTCAATATATGTGCAACACTCAAAATCAAGTCCAGACTTCAATTTAGGCCTCTTACATTTCTCCTAAGAAGAAACTTAGGTTCTTTTTTGTTGTCAAGTGTCCTTCATACGCTTCAAGCCATATTCTGCCTTTCATTACTACTTCATAAAGAGTAGAACGATCTGTCCATTTGCTTGGGTGATAATGGCAAATTTTCAAAAAACCATCTCGATATCCAATAGTATGATTTTCTGCGTCAAGACCCCACCGTGGCATTCGTTTTGGCGAAGATAACACAACCATATCGGGAACTGAGTTGGGAAAATCTGAACTGTCGCTGTCTTCATTTTTGAGATATATTCTGAGGCGGTATTTCTTGCCATTGTTGGTGTTCAATTCTACTTCCACTTTAGTATCTCCAGTGGGATCAATCCATGTCATGACTCGTCCAGAAAAATATTTTTCTAGCAAGACTTTCTCGGTGCCAAGCCTTTGTCTTTGCGCTGGAGTCCATCCCATTCTAATGCTGCAGGACTGTTTTCTTCTTACTCTTCTTTGAGTCGTATTTACACTTTACACTTTGCGTACAAATTGGGAACAAAAGTGAAAGTGAGGGCGAAAACAAACCGGAAAAATACAACCGAACTGATTAATGGGACATTCTTGAATTTGTTTTGTGTCGATTCAATGATTACGAAAAATTGTATGTTCTGTATACCGTACATGCAATTAATGTTGTGCTGTTATCAATAAACATATAAGCAATGTTATGCTGTATTTTATTTAATGAAGAATTGAAATTGCACGGAGCATAGCTATTTTCGGCACCTTATAACTGAACAATGTTGCCAACAAGATCAGTATTCCCTTACGTAATGATAACATTATTTGTTGCAGCAATGTTAAACCTATATATATATATATATATACATATATCAAAATTTTGATTACACTGGGGACAGCTTTTAAAGCAAGAACAACTAAAACTTTAACAACTTCAAGTTGAAAACACTATACTGACATAGTAAAGACAAATTGACTTGAAAATATTATTGTTAATTTATTTTATATAGTTGCATCATATCCGTTTTTCCAAGAAAAGGACTTCCGAGAAGCCATATGCACTTTAACACTTCTATATAGAAACAAGATATTAAACAGCAGGGCCAATTAAAAATACATTTACCATATAACGATTCAAATGTTATACTGTATTTCAAGAGAATAACGTCCACTAATTACCTAAAAGAAACCTTCTTCGGCCATGCTAATGGATACAACACGATTGGCAGGGTTAATGGTTCCTTTCTGCTTAAAACCCAACTTGCCAGTGCTCATATCGAATATAAGACCTTGGTTACTGGAGCGATTTTCTAGCTTCCCAGTTCTTTTGTTCAAATAAATGCGACATATAACCATCCGCATCATATATCGGGACACACTCTTCAAATGAATCTGCTTTTTTATCAGCCACTTGGCCATTTCAGTAACACAAGATCTTCAACACTACGCACAGAGGCCCGCACAAACAGTTTGCCTGTATATTAATATATATATAACTTTATGTACGACATGCAAATACATATATTTAGGGTAAAATAATGGAAATAATTATGTTAGTGAATATAAAATAGACTTACATTGGTTTAACATATATAATATTTTGTCGTTTCTGTGACTTTAAAATATCCATTTTTGCTGTTACGACGATCGTGCTGTCCCGGTTTACTGTGTTTATACGTAAGAGAAGACAAGGGTGGAAACTCTTAAAACGACCAGCGCTAACTTCGAGTTAGACTATTGCAATAAACTCAGTTGCATAAGAAAGCTGTGATTTTATCAGTGTCAAGTATAAGGTCCCAGTGGCGGATCCAAGGGGGGGTTGTGGGGTTGCAACCCCCCCTGGCCTATTATATATGTATTCTTTGAACGGTATATTATATTATATATAATATATAAATTGTGTTTAGTGTATAATATAGCGTATAAAAATCACTATTTCTGATCCTAATATTGTCCCCAAAATGCAGGAAATAGCATTTCAGGGTATCAGAAATCAAAAATTTTCCGGGGAGCATACCCCCTGACCCCCCTAGAGGTGTCAACCCCCTCTTTAAAAAAATCCTGGATCCACCCCTGGGTCCTCCTGACTTGAGTATATTTGTGATTTCAAAACAAGTTTTTTTAAGAAGACCGAGCATTTTGTTTGCCTTTGCTACTAACTTTACAATATGGGGATCCCCATTTCAAATCACTGGACACGTGAATTCCAAGATCTTTTTCGACTTGACAGGTAGAAAGTTCGTTGCCATAGATGTGGTATGAATATTCGACTGGATTCTGTTTTCTTGTTATTAGCAGCACCTTGCATTTTGAAGTATTACATTTTATTTTGGATTCAGTACTCCACGGCCAGTTTTCAAGATTGTCCAGGTCCTTTTGCAAAGACAGGCAGTCATCAATTGATCGTATAACTCTATACATCTTTGAGTCGTCTGCATACAGTCATTACAGTGCTGAATTTGTTCCAGATGAAATATTGTCAGGAAGATCGTTTATTAATATTACAAGAAGCAACGGTCCCAGAATATTACCTTGAGACGCCGTGCCTTCAACAATCACTCGCGCTGTTTCCTGTCGTTCAAATAACCTTCAAACCAGTGTAAAAGCGATCCATTTATACCATGCATGCAGTTTTAGTTTGTGGAGGAGAATATTATGGTCTACGGAATCAAATGCTTTTGAAAAGTCGAGTTATAACATATCAACTTGCTTATTCTGGTCTAGATTTTTACCTACAATCCTGGTCAAAATCACTCGGACACCTTGCCTTAAATCATATCTGATATCGAATTTCCTTCTAAAAATCATTCCACCCGCTCCCCCCATTCAATGTTGATAAAACATTGCGCTGAACATACTTTTCATTTCATTTTCTAACCAACATTGAACGGAGGGAGTGGGAGGCGATGTTTTTTTTAACATAATCTTAGGAATTGATGCCCTTAAGACAAGTTATTTTTACGCGACTGTCCGAGTTAATTTTGGCCAGGATTGTATGTCGTGTAGTACGCCTAACAGCTGCGCCACACATGAGCGATTCACGAGGAATCCATGCTGTACATGGTTAATTAATTGGTGAACGCCACGAATGGATAAATGTTATTAAAAACGCATCTCTCTAGGATTTTGGAGACTATTGGCAACAAAGAAATTGGTCTGTAGACTGTAGTTGGTCACTAGTTCGACAGAATCTTTTTTGTGGATTGGTATCACCTTTGCTTGCTTCCATTCACTGGGTACACTACCTGTTGTTAGGGACTTGTTAAATAAACTGCAAAGGCTACTCAATAACTCCTTCGAACATTCTTTAAACAAACGTGGTGGTCTGCTGGAATCCCATCAGGACCATAACAGGGGCGGATCTAGACTGTAGCAAGTGTAGCGAATGCTACAGTCAGATTTTCCCGAAAAAAATACGATTAAATTAAATTAACATTAAATGAACTTAACACCATCTGCATAATATGTCACTAATATTCAGCTTTTCCAAAGTTCAAAACCACCATTTCAGGCATTCATGCGCGCGTTATATAAATTATTGCCGGGCGCACAACCTACGAACCTGCTGTGCCCATTGAGCCTGCCCGTAATTGATCTGAACTGCATTGTCAGCTCATGTTTCTCTCACTAGAATGCATCGCGCAAAGGCGCATTCCGAGGTGGTGGCGATGTGTTACGACGGCTACAGTTGTGCTAAATTCGGACTGTAGCCGCTACAGTTGACTGTAGCAAACCAATCAACACGCCAGATTTAGGTCACGTTTTGCTGCATTTCATGAACTTCCGCTACAGTTCACTAGAGCGAAGAAACCTCCGATGATTAGACTATGATGTGATGTAAATTACTCGTTCGTTCCCTTGGCTTCTGTTCACCATTGCGTCCAACAACGTTTTACAGCAGCTGTTGCGTGTCTTGGATGATACGAGTTATTCTTCGAAGGAAAAGGAGGATGAGTTGATTGCTCTTAAGCGTAATTACTGTGAGAAATGTCTTAAGAGCGAATTTGAAAGAAAGAAGGATGATCTTCCCCGTGTATGTTTGTGTATTAACTATTCGAAGTTGCAGTTCCTGCGCAGCTAAGAATTGCGCTCTTCAAAGCACAACGCAGTGAGGTATGTGAAGCTCATGAATAATAAATTGCCTGGGTTATTATTTGAATAATAAAATATGCAAATTATGACTTAGATCAGCCTTTGTGTGTATTTATATGATTGAACGCGAATTCATTCTCAGTCACATATGTAGTGAGTAAGACACAGTATTATATTTATTTAATAAACGTTAATCTTTAACGTTGCAGTCAACGTGCTGCTTGCGTAGAACTAATAGACGAGTACTAGGAATGTTGATCAATAAATATATTATCAAACAATCATATTTTACACAAACAGATATTGTTGTCAACAGTTTTTATTGGTAGATTTTTAATATAAATCCAATATTAACAAATATTGTCGTATTTGGCCCTTTATTCTTGTATGAAATTTGAATTGCGCCTGCTGCAGAATTAGCTGGAATCTTCACTCAAAATGTGGGAAATGTCGTTTCCGGCGTTTGAAATTTCAAAAATTTCCAGGGAGCATGCCCCCGGACCCCCCTAGAATGCTGTCGTCACTAATTTGCAACAGTCAGATTTTGGTCTAGATCCACCCCTGCATAAGCCTTTGATGTGTCCAAGTTATTTAGACATTCCTCAACTTCACTATCTGTGAACTCAATGTTAGTTTCCAGCCTCTCCCCAGTCTTCCCAAGAACCCAAACCGACTACGCGGCCAAGTTCATGGCGGAAACGAAAGGCCTAGAACTAGGTCAGTGGTACACCTGCGTATATCCGGTGCGGATTTCCTTGAAGAGCTTTTCTTCAAAAATCAAACTCGCTAACTACCCCCTGCTGCAATCTTTCTCACAGAACAACGATAAATTGATTAAAATGTGCATTTAAAAGAATTGTAGTGTCCAACTATTGCAAATATATAATATATGTATTAAAATGTGCTCTTTGGCTTACATTTTTCGTGCAGAATATATAGTACACTAGTACAGTTAACATTCTCGTTTACGTAAAGCGAAAGTATAACCCGCTAATTACTTTCTTACAGAGAACAAGTTATCAGATTTATTACATTTTGTGTCAAGAACTAACTTTTATTTTTAATTTCCAACTAGTGGCACGGAGTACGATAATTGTATGCAGATCAGCATATATATGTAAACTTCATGACTTGTATAGTTAATATATTCACGGTTAGTTATTCAATGTTTAGAATACTCAATAGATGCGCAACACTCAAAATCAATTTAGGCCTCTTTCATTTCTCCTAAGAATAAACTTAGCTTCTCACCCGTTGTCAAATGTCCTTCATACGCTTCAAGCCATACTCTGCCTTTCATTACTACTTCGTAAAGAGTAGATCGATCAGTCCATTTGCTTGGGTGATAATGGCAAATTTTCAAAAAACCATCTCGATATCCAATAGTATGATTGGCTGGGTCAACATCCCACGATGGCATTGGTTTTGGCGAAGATGATACAACCATATCGGGAACTGAGTTGGGAAAATCTGAATTGTCGCTGCCTTCTTTTCTGAGATATATTCTAAGGCGGTACTTCTTGCCGTTGTTGGTGTTCAACTCCACTTCAACTTTAGTATCTCCTGTGGGATCAATCCATGTCACTCGTCCAGCAAAAAAATTTTCTAGCAAGACTTTCTCGGTGCCAAGCCTTTGTCTTTGCGCTGGAGTCCATCCCATTCTAATGCTGCGGGACTGTTTAATTTCTTCTTACTCTGAGTCGTGTTTACACTTTGCGTACAAACTGGGAACAAAAGTGAAAGTGAGGGCGGAAACAAACCGGAAAAATACAACCGAACTGACTGATGGGGCTTTCAAGATTTGTTTCGTGTCGTTTTATTTATTACGAAACTGAATGTTCGGTTTTGTACTTTAGGGACTACTGTTTACATGAATCCGGATTGAGTTTTAGTTGATTGCGGATAGCTGCATAGCTATGAGTAACCCGAGTCAACGCCTATATAAGCAGGCGTCTTATAGGGGGTATTTACATGGATGAATGTTGTCCCTGTCAAGGGGGTCACCCTGGCCCCAGAGCTACAGTTTACACAGTGTTTATTATGAGGAAAAGTTGTCTCTGCTAGCAGGGTGACCTTCGATTGTCCCGAAGGGCAAGCCAACTTTTAACCTATCACGTTGAAGCGTTCCTTTGGAGCTGTCTCGGGTAGCTGAGTTAGCTTGTTATCAATGTTGTGTTGTTAATAATAAACATAAGCAATGTTATGCTGTACATTATATAATGAAGAATTATTGATAGGAATAAAGTTGTTTTGCACCTTATAAACAATGTTACCAACAACTTTATTCTGCAACGATAATAGTTGCAACATTGTTAAACTTATCAAAATTGTGTTCCAACTAAAACTATGCAAGTATATACTGACCCAAATGATTATGATAGTGAGAATATGTATAGACTGCATGTATATAGTAGATGATATATGTCATGAACAACATATCAAGAAACAAGATAAACACTGCATGACGGATCAGTGTAACTGCTGTGAAAACACAGACTCCACACAGCACATATTATATAGCGTTACAATCTCTATTAAATTTGTCAGGGAATTCAACAACTTCTTTAGGAAGCTAAAGTATTAACGTTAACAAATTACATATTATGAAAATGTGATAAACTGTCAGTATAGTAGGAACAGTTGTTTTTGCTGTACAAGCTGTCGTAAGTATAGTTAAACTCAGAATTAAACTGAAAACTCTGAGCTCCAGACGGGATTCGAAGGCACACCGGCTATAGTAGAAATAGTAGGAGCTTAATAGAGTTTTCGACCGACTTTAACAATTGTGTAGACAGCTTGCACAGCAAAGACAACTAAAACTTTAACAACTTCAAGTTGAAAACACTAGACGTATAAAGACTGAGTAAAAAATGTCATTCTTTATTTATTTATTTTATATAGTTGCGTCATATACATTTTTCCAAGAAAATAATTTCTGAGAAGCCATCGCACTTTCGTTTTTACCTCCAGGAATTACCACATCTGTAGAACAAGATATTAAACATCAATACAATCAAAAATAGATTTACCATAGTTATTCAAATGCTATACTGTATTTCAAAGAGAAATACCTAAAAGAAACCATCTTCGGCCATGCCAATAGACAGTAGATTGTCAATGTTTCCTAGGCCTTTCGGCAAACCCAACTTGCCAGTGGCAGGGTCGAATACAAGAGTTTCTTGATTGGAGTTGTTTTCCATCTTCCCAGTTCTTGTGTTCAAAACCCCGCGACTTTTACCATCCTCACCAACTATCGGAATACACTCTCTGAGTGAACTTGCTTTATCAGCCATTTTTAGTGCACAAGAAAATCTCCAACACCGACACAAATGTACTTGACAAGGAGTGATTCTCGTATTAGCGAGCAATTTAAATTAGGCACTACCCCGTTAACGCGTTTCGGAAGTGATCAATCCAGTGGTTCCCAAGAACCCAAACCACCGATCTCTATAAAAGTGTAACCTCGAAGAAGCAACGATACAACTCAGGAGAGCTCACAATAATGTCATACTTTATTCAGCCCCAAAACACAACCAGAACCCCCCGCAAACCGTCGCACCCAGGACTGCGCGTCCACGGTACTACAACGAAGATCTTCCCACAATGCATTGCGCTTGAACCATATCAATTTTCGCACCGGAAATGCTTCACTAAGCTTCATTATGAATGAACCTTCGAGGAGTGAACGTGATTTGAAAAATAGTGTTTCGAAGTTTGTGGTGTTTAGAACACTTTGGTTTGGGACTCTCATGAATTTATTTATATTTATATTGTAACCTAGCAGTGCTTCGACGTTTATTATTTCGCCTGATTTGCCACTATTCACGAATTTACATCAGATTTTCTGGTCAAGCTGACTGCTCGTCGCTCGATGATCAGATATTATCAACATTGCTGTCTCATAGTAATATTAATGCGTTTCTAACTTGACACTTCAATACTTTTTATTGCTTTGTTTATACACTCGAGTAATAACCGTCTTGATCTTAGATTTTGACTTGATCTAAATCCTGATCACAGGCGGGGCTGTGGGGATCTCCATGCCTTCGAAGAAGATACTAAAGGAACACTGAGTGGGTGAGGGGTACTGTCAAACTGGCCCTGACCGTTGGGGTTAGCACGATTGGGATCAAGTGGGTCCAGACGAAATGTCATCTCCCGGTTGACCCGTCTAAACCAAGTAGTTGTTCTGCCGGGTCAGTGGGTTAAGGAAACGCCGCGATCAGATGGTACATGGGAATGTGGGACTGCAAAATTTGTGGAAAGAGCCTCACCTCCCATGGAAATCTCAGTCAACACACCAGACAGGTCCACAATGGGGAGAAAAACTACAGGTGTGAGGACTGTGGAAGGGCGTTCTCGAGGGGGGATGATATGAGGAAATATCATCGGAGAGTACACGAGAACCGAGGTGAGGGTTGAGACTGAGGGGAGGGTTGAGACGAGGACTGTGACGAGGTCCATGACCAACCAGCAACGTGAGTCCAAGGGGGAGAGAGCTGTTGAGGATGTCCTACGCGACAACGACGTTGGGTACATCAGGGAGAAGAAGTTCGATGGGTTAGTGGGGTTGGGTGGTGGTTCCCTGAGGTACGACTTCGCGGTACCCGCGGACGGCCGTTTCCTGCTGATTGAGTACGACGGTGAACAACACTTCAGAGTCACCCGATGGGCAGGTGTGACCGTGAAAGAGGCCAAAAGACAACTCTAGAGACTACAACGACACAATGAAATAAAAGACGACTACGTCAGATCAAACGGCTATCCCCTACTCAGGATCCCATTCCACAAGAGACATATGATTCGTCCAATAGTCGAGCGGTTCCTGAGGGGTAATGGATTGATTCGAACATCTGTTAGTTTATAGATGGCTAGTCTAGTTGTTGGTGGACTGTTCAATGCCGTGGCATTCGCGGGCGCTGGATTTCTGTTTTCGAAGTTAAATCATACCATCTACGAAGCCGAAATAGAAAGACATAACCATGCTCTTGAGTAGCTGGCCAAGGCGAAGGAGAGGTGGTATGAAAATGAGGTCGCTAAGAAGGATAGGGTGCAGAAGCTGAGACAAGAGCTGTCTGACGCCAACGCTGACGTCAACACAACGAACCGCTCCCTAGATCTGCTGAAGTCAACTCTGAGGCAGGCCGAGCTCTCTCGGCTGACATATGAAGGGAAATCTTTCAACAGAGAGCCCGAATTGTCTGACTACTACAAGCCGTCGGGTGAGACGAAAGATATACCAAACCCTGTTTATTGGGTCTGTTGGTCTGGTTGGTGGGTATTTGGTGTCCAAGCTGGTTTTGGGGGCCACATGAGTATAATGTCCATTTTCTGGGCGAACTTACCGAAGGGAATGAAGAACCTACCAGGGTCGGGCTGAATGGGTTTGTAAACAGATGGGACTTAGGCTGACAGACGACGGTAAAGATCGTCCACCCAGACGTAACACAAAACTATGGTATGGAAACTGCTCCAGATTCCGTGTTGGGATAAACGCTGAGATGTTCTCCTGTCCGAGGTGTGGTCAGACGGAGTATGGGTGTGTAGTTGGGGAATATACCAGGCGACCGTTGCCCCCAAATGGAGTGAACACTCGAGAAATCGTTGGATGAGAAAGAGACTTATTGAAGTTGTCGAGGGTAGGTCCATTGAGTTGATTCTGTCTGACTTCTCTGACTGTGTACAGCCCACTTTAAAGTTCCAGTTACATCGACCTCCCGCAGGAGCTGAGGAATAGTCGGAAGGGGCTGATTAATGTTAGGAACGATGCTGATAGGTGTTTCATGTGGTGCCATCTGGCTCACAAGTTCCCCGTACCAAAAGACCCACAGAGGGTGTCCAAATACCGAGGCCACGTTGTTGATTTGGACAACAACGGTATCGACTTCCCTGTGACCCAGAAACAGTACAACCGGGTGGAGAAACAGAATAGGATCCGTATAAACGTCTTTGGTTACGAGGACAGACTGACCTTCCGGGGTACGTCTCAAAGGAGAACTTCACCGACTCCATGAAACTCCTCATCATAACCAACGAGGACAACAAACGGCATTACGTCCTGGTCATGCAAGGACTTTGATAGGTTCATGTACAACAAGACAAAACACAAGGCGAAGAAGCATTTCTGTGTGCACTTTATGACTTATGACTTATGATGTATTTAACGTCGTAAGCACATTGTGGTCGCCAAATCATCCGAGCCAGGGGCTCATGTTAAAAGTGCACGACATAAGCGAAGACCTAACGTGTTGATTTTACTGCCTTCAGTGTTTCAGCTCGGAGGATATTTTGGTCAAGCATATAGGATGTATATATCGGTATAAACGGTAAACAGGCCGTCAGGATGCCTGAGGAAGGAAAGAATATGCTGAGGTACTGTAATTTCCAAAACAGTTGGGTGTCCCGTTTCTCATCTACGCTGACTTCGAGGCGATCACCGAAAAGGTCGAACAAGATGAACAGCGGGATCTGAATAAGGCGTACACAGAAAAGTACCAGAAACACACGGACTGTGAGTATGGGTATAAGGTCGTCTGCTGTTATGACGACAGGTTCAGTAAACCCGTCCAGGTGTACAGAGGCCCTGGTGCTGTTAATAAGTTCATCGGAAAGATGTTGGAAGAAGCGGAGTACTGTAAGAAGACAAAGAAAGAACGTTTCAACCAGGACATGGTTCTGACTGATGATGATGTGGCGGACTTTAGGAACGCTGAGAGGTGTCACATATGTGGTCCGGAGTATGCAGCGAAAGACACCAGGGCCGGTTCGGGACCACTGTCATGTGACGGGGAGGTACCAGGGATCAGCACATCAGCTTTGTAATAAGGGTTACAGGTTGACTGATAAAATACCCGTCATCTTCCACAACTTGAGGAGTTATGACAGTCATCTGATCATAGGAGAGATTGGGAAGTTCGGACAGGAGATTAACGTCATCCCAAACAACATGGAAAAGTACATGGCCTTCAGGTTGGGTAAGAACCTCGTGTTCCTGGACAGACGTCAGTTCATGACTAGTTCCCTGGACAGATTGGCTGGGAATCTTCCGGGGGATGCTTTCAGGTACACATGCAGTCGAGGAGTTCGGTGGAAGGTTGGAGTTGATGAAGACGAAGGGTGCCTACCCCTACGATCTATGGACAGCTTCGACCGGTTTGGGGAAAGGGAGCTCCCACTGAAGGATGAGTTTTATAGTGTACTGAACGATGAGGGGATATGACGGATGTCAGACAGTAGTTACCAACACGCTCAGGAGGTCTGGAAGGCGTTCGGAATGAGGACAATATGGGGGACTATCACGACACCTACCTGAAGTCGGACGTCCTATTATTGGCTGACGTCTTCGAGAACTTCCGGAAGACCTACACCCAGTACTACAAGTTGGACCCCTGTCACTACTTCACTTCTCCGGAGTTGGCCTGGGACGCTATGTTGAGAATGACTGGGATTGAGCTGGAACTCATGACCGACATCGATATGCATATATTCTAGTTCATCGAGAAAGGGATGAGAGGCGGGGTTAGCTACATAGCCAACAGACACGGTAAGGCGAACAATCCGTATATGAAGGCGTACGACGGGGATGAGGCTGTGAAGTATGTGATGTATCTCGACGCCAACAAACTCTTATGGTTGGGCCATGAGACAGAACTTTCCAACCGGTGGATTTAGGTGGGCGAGTGATGAACTGAAAAACCTGCTAGAGGATGATAGCCAGACTGGAATGATACTTGAGGTTGATCTCGAGTACTCAGAGGAACTTCACGACCTATACGACTACCCACTATCTCCCGAAAAGATGGAAATACAGGAAGGCATTTTGTCCAACTATACTGCCGGGGGATCAGGGAGAAGTTTAGTGTCAGCGTTGGTGGTGCTAGTAAGCTGGTGACCAATCTGATGAACAAGGAGATGTATGTCGTTCATTATAGGAACTTGAAGTTGTATGTCAAACTGGGCCGGGATGAGGGTGAAGAGGGTCCACTGGGCCTTTTTGTTCGATCAGTCCCCATGGTTGAAGCAGTACATCGACTTCAACACGGTTAAAAGAACAGCTGCCAAGAACGCTTTGGAAAAGGACTTTTTTAAGCTGATGAACAACAGAGTATTCGGCAAAACGATGGAGAACCTGAGGAAACGTGTGGATGTCCGATTGGTCACCAGTGAAGAGAAGCTGCTGAAACTAGCCTCCAAACCAACTTTCGTGTCTGCCAAGATATTCAATGAAACTGACCTGGTCGCTGTCCACAAAGTCAAGGAAGTGTTAACGCTGAATCGAACGTTGGGGTGTGTATTCTGGATCTGTCGAAGACGTTGATGTACGATTTTCATTATGGCTATGTGTTAGAGAAGTATGGGACCTCGACCAAGTTGTTGTTCACAGACACGGACAGTCTGACGTACGAAATTGAAGCCGAAGTCGTCTGCAGAGACTTCTGGGCGGACAAGGACAAGTTTGACAACTCTGATTATCCGGAAAGTTCGCCGTACTCAACAAGTCCAACAAAAAGGTTATCGGAAAGATGAAGGATGAAGCAGCTGGTGTCCCCATATAGAGTTCTTTGGTTTGAGAACCGCGAAAGGGATCAAGAAGGGTGTCACCAAGAAACAGATCAAAGACGAGAACTACAAAGACACTCTGTTCGGCCAGAGACTGATGTTCAACAAGATGAAAACCATTCGTAGTGTCGGACATCAGCTGGGTAGTTACGAAATAAACAAGGTATCGCTCTCAGTATGAATGATCAGTGATCCGTCCGGGTTGTGGTCCTCCTTTCTGTGTTGGGTCAAACCCCTCTTACTCCGAAACTCCACCCCACACATTTCACACCCATGCATACCTTACCCCAAGGTGTTCCGCGACTCAATGTGGTGTTTGAGCTGGAGATTCTGCCGGCTTTTGTGGTCACACTGGCCACATCTGATGTCAAAGGTGTGAACAAGGTCCTTATGAAAGTCCAGTTCAGTCTTCAAACCGTACTCCAATCCACACAGCCTACACTTGTAAGTCTTAACCTTCAAATGTACGGTTGTAATACGACAGCTCAGACCTGACTCCGAAACAAAGAGCCTATGACAAGTCTTACATTCGTGGTCACCAACAACCTTGAGGTGTGTGTTATTAATGTGTCTATTCAGACTCGACTTGTTGGCAAAGGATTTGTGACATGTTTCACACTTGACCATTACCAGGGTATCGGCACACCCGCCAAAAGTGTAAAATTATTATTCAACAAAACAGCCCTCAAATGGCCAGATTAGTCGGCGGGTCGCGCCGTCCAGCCCCTGATGGTCGGTCGCCGTCCGGCCATATGTTCGGAAAAATAAAAGGGAGGTTGGGTATAAAAGGAAAAAAAAAAAGGAGTAATGTGACCATTTAAGGGTTGTTTTGTCGAGAAATAATTTTTGGCACTTTTTGTGGCTGCGCCGGTACCCCCAATCCCTATACTACTGCCAGTCCAATATTTTACGATGTAGGACAACTACATATTGGGCAGCAACCTTTGGACAGGTGCACAAGGTATATTTACTTGCCAACTGCACGATTATTTGTTCGAAATAATAAAACACCTATTGGATTCATCTTCGCCCAATATGGAAAATATTTTAAGTCTCAAATTTTAATATTAGACTCAACCTTTGGTCTCGCCCACACTGTAAAAACTGATTGGTTGAAACAACCAATTTGAATTGGTTGTCTCAGACTCACGTTTTGACCAATTTTTAAAGGTTAAAACAACTTAAATTATTGGTTAAAACAACCAAAATATGGTTATTTCAACCAAATGTTTTGGTTGTTTCAACCAATTAAAATTGGTCTGAATCTGAGACAACCATTAAAATTGGTTGTTTCAACATTGAATTTTCGACTTAAATATTTTGCCATATTGGGCTTAGATAAATCCAATAAGTTATAATGTATGACATGTAAATACATATTTATGGTAAAATAATGGAAATAATTATATTAGCTAGTGAATATAAAATAGACTTAGGGGGTGATTATACATGGACCGGGCTGGCCCGGTTAACCGGGATGAGTTTTGAATCGACGTGGATGATTTCAGGCCGAAATTCGAAATTATCAAGTAAATAAGGGCAAAGTTACGTTAGTTTTACTTCAGATTCGTACGAATCGTCTATTATTTATTTTCTAAGCCCATCGTTAATAAAAAGATTGTTATAGTCCTAGCTAACGTACCCACGTAAGCGTCTTCACGATGACTAATTAATGTATTTAATCTTCGCTGTGATCACGAAACACACAAACAACGCGTTTTGATGTTCTATTTCAGTTCCTTTCAGCACTATTTATTCACACAGTCAAGTAAACGAACGCGTATCGAAGCGAGTTCAACAGTTTTTCAGCCCGGTTTGCCGGGATGAAAACGATTACATGGACATTTTCATCCCGGTTAACCGGGCTAGCCCGGTTGCGACAATCCGGGATCCCGGCAAACTGGGCTAGCCCGCTTCCCATGTAATCGAAATGTTAAAAAAAATCATGCGTTTTATATATTAAGCGGGCTAGCCCGACTACACGGCAAATCACCGCGATTTTCCACCCCAAAGTCCGGGGGAAAAAAACACGAAAAAACGCAAATCGCCGTGATTCGTTTCGTTACTTTCCCCCCCCCCCCCCCGGGTAATGGGGTGGGAATTTATTCCCACTCCAACCCAATAAAAAGTTAATCCAAAAGAGAAATAATAACTTGTATTGCGGTGGGAATTTATTCCCACTCCAAACCCAATTAGAAAGTTAATCCAAAGAAAATAAATCAATTCCAAAAATATATGGTCCAGGGGGGGTAGCCTACGCCAACGCCAACGCCGTGATTCACCATGTAGTATTAGATTCTGCATTTTCCCATATTCTGGTAGCAATTGAGTTCAGTTTTTGTGACAAGATGAACAGACTTATATTATGGTCAGGTGTCTACCGCTGTATCCAAGATATGTTAAGATATTATGGCTGTTGTGTTGCTCTGTAGAATTACTCATATCATCAATAGCTGTTTTTGAACCGGAATAGATTTTAATATGTACTAAAATTATATTTAGCTTATCTGGATCATTTTATAGGTATTTCCAGTCTCTGCATGTGCTGTTAATCCATATGATTGTTGGGATATAATTAGTATGTAATCAAATTTGCTATGGTAATCTTTTTCAACTCTCATGTAATAGAGTGTATGTTTTACCGCAACCGCTTGGTCCTATAATTAAAGTGCATTCTGGTTTATCCATTTTATATTATTACCTAATATTGAATGCTTTGTAAATCTTTCTTGATGAAGTTAACTAGACCGTCACTCACAACAAAAATATTATAGCATACACATCGGCTGTTGTAGCTTTTTTCTTGATTTCCAGTAGGATTCCAGATTGTGTGTTAACGATTTTCTTACCATGAGCTGTAACACTTCCTTGATGAGTCCGTAGGTCAATAACTAATGCGAAATTATGCTTATAGAACTTCTGAATAGTCATAAATTGATCATGACCATCGTCTTTACCAAACAATCTTTTCGCATAGAAACGTGATTCTGGGATGCCTTGACTATACACTGAGTTAGGGACACCTTCAATTGTTAATTTTCAGTTACTGACTCAATATTAGGGTTTATTACATGGCAGCAGCGCTGAGAGGTCCGAATACGGAAATCCTGTAATTTGATTGGTTCATAAGCGGTCGGATATTTCCCGTATCCGCCAGCTCAGAGCGGAATCTGCCGTTCGCGGGACCGTAAGTTTTATAAACAAAATGGCAGTCATGTCAGTATATGCAACAAGATGGATTATAATTTCAGAACTACTCATTGTTGAAATACATCGTGCAGGTATGTTGTTAGAAATTTTATAAGCTTTCATTTGATGTATAGTTCGAGTTTCCACGTTTTGTGAAACTTTTTTAAATGTTCAAAACGTTCATAACATTGTTCGTAATAATATAACATTTACTTCTCACAAGTATTAGAATTTCAGATTATTTCTTATTCAACTACTTAACGTACGATCTTGAGCAATATGTTGAACAGAACGTTCACAACATTTATGGCCATATAATAAACTACTTATTGACCTCGCTTGTTCGGTCTGTACTAGTGAAATATCGGACCTCTGTTTTTTTTGCACAGACCTCAACTCGCTGCGCTCGTCTTGCTCCGTACTAAAAATACATCGGTCCGATATTTCACTAGTACAGACCTCACGATCTGTCAATAAGTAGTTAATATACACATATTGTAATGTTCACTGTCTGTCCTTGCTTGGTTAGTAAAAAGTAGAACAACTGTTTTCATACTTTTTCGAGGTAAATTAATATTTTCATTGATTAAAGTGCTGTCTTTATCCCATGATACTGTCTTCATTAAAGTGAGATGTTCGTAACTGAATGATCGACCAGCTAGAGGCATATAGTGATGAAATCTCATCAGCGATATTCATGCTGTCAATAGTTTTAAATTCAAGTTCTAGATTTTCTGGGCGACCCACTCCGGTGTACATAATGCACCTCCATTCTAGGAGGGTCCGGGGGTATGCCCCCCGGAAATTTTTGAAATTTAGGGTGTCGGAAATGCGATTTCCTGCATTCTGGGAGCACTTTTGAGCGAAATCTCACGAACTTAATCCAATAGAAATACCTAAAAAAACCTGGCATTTATCCCTGAAATGTGTAGTTTTTAGTGTTGTCTATGACGTTTTATAAGCTTCAAAATTCTGTAAAATCTCCCCCAAAATGCAGGAAATGGCATTTCAGGGACTCTAGATTTCAAAATTTTCCGGGGGAGCATACCCACGGACCTCCCTAGAGGTTTCTCGCGCCTTCGGCGCTCCCACTGTCCCCTCCCCCCACTTCTTGCACCCTGGCGCAGCCACTGCTGGCAGTGGCAGCTTGTTTTTATATATACATATCATGATGCATTTCGATGAGGGGTAAATGAAGTACCAGCCCATCAGTGGGAGAAAGTCAGCTGATCCAAACTAGTTTGGGCTTTTGTTTTGGGCAAATTTCACAATTTTTTAGGCTCGTCTTTCCGCCACCAAATTCGATCGATTGTGAGGCAGTCCTTGCTGCTGACGGAATAATCAAATTGTTACCAATAAATTTTATCGATTTTTGTCTGAAAAAGCTAGTTTGGCGACCCACCTGATTTTTACCGCGACCCAGCTTTGGGTCGCGACGCATAGTTTGTGGACCGTCGCTGTAGAGTAGACCGCGTTCATGAAAAATATGGTGTGGTATTATGGGAAGCCATAAATATCGGACAAAAGGAGGTCGAAGTTTTAAGATCTCGATTGAGAAAAAATATCTCAATCGAATAGTACGGGTTTCCTATCGAGTTCAATTATAGGTTGAGAAAAATTTTCCCTGTTGCGAACAGAATATTTAAGTTATATCCTAATCGAAATTATAGAAATGCAATTCCATAAAAACGAATATTCTAAAATATTTTCGGTCGAGAATAAAAAACAATCCCGGTCGAGTATTGAAAAAAAAAACCCGGTCGAGAATTGAAAAAAAAATTCCCGGTCGAGAATTACCGCTGACTGATAATAGCAATAATTTTCGACCGGGTTTGGTTTTTTTTACAAATCTCGACCGGCACTTTTTTTATTCTCGACCGAAAATATTTTATTTCTGATGTAGTATATTCGTTTGAATATTCGAGAATTGAAAAAAAAAAAAACTCGGTCGAGAATCGGAAGAAAAAATCCCGGTCGAAAATTATTGCTATTTTCAGTCAGCGGTAATTCTCGACCGAGAATTTTTTTTTCAATTCTCGACCGGGTTTTTTTTTTCAATACTCGACCGGGATTGTTTTTTATTCTCGACCAAAAATATTTTAGTATATTCGTTTTTATGGACTTGCATTTCTATAATCTCGATTAGGATATAACTTATTCTCAAGTAGTAAATATTCTGTTCTCAACAGGGAAACATTTTCTCAACCTATAATTGTTAAACTCAATGTGCATCTGTCAAGACTCGATAGGAAGCCCGTACTTTTCGATTGAGATAATTTTTCTCGATCGAGATTTTAAAACTCACCACCTTCTGTCCGATATCGTATTCTCAAATGACCTTTTGACCCAACTTTACAGCATATCCGGTGGGGTTTCCTCGAAGAGCTGTTCTTCGAAAACCAACTCTACTCCCCGATGCAATATTCTTTCATACAAAACGCCGATACGACAAATTGATTAAAAAGTGAATTTAATTTAGTGCTTGTGTCTAAAATAATATGTTTTCTTTAAAATATTTCCTATAGCTTACTTTTACACACATTTTCCAGGGTCGTGAAACATTTTCTATCACACTTAGTCTTGAACAAGAGTGATACAGTTTATTCTGGATTACGTGAAGTGGAAGTTACTAATCACTTTCTTCCTGGCTACGGTTCTTTGAAAAAGAAACACACACTATCATCACAGGGACCAGTTATCGGAATTATTACCAATTTGTCTCAAAACTATTCTTCTTATTTTAAACTCCCAACTGGCTACTACTGAACTAGTACCATGGAATATGATTGTACAGATCAACAAATATATATCTCAAACTCATTAATAATTAATGAGGAAAACACAAAGGAAGTCAATACCGTGTCTGTGGTTTGGATATCGGAGGAAGAAATTACATAAATTAAACACTTGGAGGAGTGTTTCATCAGGATATCCAAACACCTCGAAATTTGTACAAAAACCTCGGCTTCGCCTCGGTTTTCAACAAACGTCTTGGTGTTTGGATATCTTCATCTCAAACTCATTAATAATTCATGAGATAATTAGCCAATTACAATAGTGCATTCAATCACCTGATTGACGTTGGATACGCCAGGAAAACACGCTAAAATCGTATATCACTCCAGATATTAGATGAAAACCGGTTTTCATCTAATTTCTGAGATAGTCAAACGATTTATGCCACACAAAATTTTAATTTCACACGAACTCAACCTTTTTTAACAAAGAACGTAACATGACAGTTGTTAAATACGGGCTTCTCTAAACTTAAAGCGTGTTTAAGATCATCTATTTTACACGAATAACTTTCATTAATCTCATCGGTATCGCTCACCGTTTCAGAACTTACAGGACCTAAGATAGTTGAAACACATTTGCTCTGCTTAACACTACTTCTCTGATATTTAAGTAAAGCGTTTGACTTATGACCGTTTCTCTCCCTAATAAGTTTCTCCTCCACGCCTTGTTGAAATAAAGCAGTAGCGCACGTTACTCTTAGACTATGCGAAGTTTTCTCTTTCAAACCAGAAGCTTTACACATATTGAGCAAAATCTTCGAAAGCCTATTCACTCCTACTGCACTTTTGTGGAAACCCAATTCTTTTCTGTCCGGTCGGTAGTAAAATGCATTACTATTCTTATTGCTAACTTTTGCTACCCAATATACAGCTTGTAAATATCAACTAAACAACGCATTTCATGTCTCTCGCCCTCTTGGCGACAAATATGGCGGAAGACTCTTGGCTCATATTTTAAATCATTCAAGCCTCCATGAAAGGTCTTCGAAACATTCTCCTCAAATTTGATGAAATTTTCTCCGATTTCAAAATTACTTAATGTTACCTGTCTATATGTTCTGCACTTCTCAGACATAACAGTTTCCCGTTATAAAAAATACACAGTATTCAATAAAGATTGTGACGAAGAAGCGCCGAGCAGCTCCTTCTCCCAAAATAATTGCTCTTCTTCTTCGGTTATAGCTTCTCTCTCAATCTTCTTCGAGGCCAGAGCAACGCCTTCTCGTGTACACATTTTCATTTCGCAATCGAGTAACTGTCTAAACCTATGAAAGCTACAAACAAAATAAAAATATAGGACCTTCGTTTTAGACATTTATACAATAGCACCTACATTTTAGAATACAAGTAGCGCAATTATCTTTAGGTATACATACCGGCCATCTGCCTTGTCTAACGGATTGAACATAACATTTCTATCAGAAAGGAATCGTTTGATACCTGTTATCAAACTGTATAGTGTACGAGCTGGATATTTCCCGCCTTCTTTATTAACAACCTCTTGAACAAATTCTCCCAACCAATACGCCAAGCTTTCGGCTTCCAAACACTCCAGCGGCGTACTAACGTCTTGTAAGCCCACTCCCTCTTCGCTACTTTCTCTTCTCGAACTTTGCCACTCGCGATACACTGAAACTGCCCACTTTGTTTTGTAACGAGTGGACGAAGGAATAGCATTTTCGATTGCTTTATCCTCTTCCTTTTCGCTTCTTGGCGAACGAAACGCCCTATCTCCTTCGCTCATCCTCACAAACAGAGAACTGTTCATTTTCCGAATAAATTTTACACACCTAGAATACAATCCCATGAGAGTTTATTTCTACTGCACTTGATTGCACTTGAATCAAACATCCAATCAAAATTGTCTTCGATTGAGATGCCATATCAACAACTCGTTTATCGTGTTTCATCAGGGGAAGCCAAACACTCGAAAACAATAAAAACACTCGGCCTTCGGCCTTGTGTTTTCATCATGTTTTCTCGTGTTTGGATCCCCTGATGAAACACTCAAACTCGTTGTTGATATATTACATGAAACACTCCTCCTCGTGGGTTATATATATTACGTTAACAACATGACTTATATAACGTTTGATTAACCAATGTTTACAATAAAGACTGAATTTAAGAAAATATGAAGATCAGTCCAGATCGTTAAATTTAGGCGCTCTTCATTTCTCCTAAGAAGAAACTTAGGTTCTTTTTCGTTGTCAAGTGTCCTTCGTACGCTTCAAGCCATACTCTGCCTTTCATTACTACTTCATAAAGAGTAGAACGATCTGTCCATTTTCTTGGAAGATAATGGCAAATTTTCAAAAAGCCATCTCGATATCCAATAGTATGATTGGCTCCTTCAACACCCCACCGTGGCATTGGTTTTGGCGAAGATGATACAACCATGTCGGGAACTGAGTTGGGAAAATCTGAACTGTCGCTGTCTTCATTTTTGAGATATATTCTAAGGCGGTATTTCTTGCCATTGTTGGTGTTCAATTCTACTTCCACTTTAGTATCTCCAGTGGGATCAATCCATGTCACTCGTCCAGCAAAAGACTTTTCTAGCAAGACTTTCTCGGTGCCAAGCCTTTGTCTTTGCGTTGGAGTCCATCCCATTCTAATGCTGCATGCAGGACTGTTTTCTTCTTATACTCTTCTTTGAGTCGTGTTTACACTTTGCGTACAAACTGGGAACAAAAGTGAAAGTGAGGGCGGAAACAAACCGGAAAAATACAACCGAACTGACTGATGGGGCTTTGAAGATTTGTTTCGTGTCGTTTTATTCGGGAAACGTTACATCACGGGCGGAGAGAGAGGGCGAGCACGCGGTTAACCCCGGTCAGCGGCAACATCTAGAATATGATCCCTGGTTCCCTGAACATCCCGTGATAATTTATTCGCGCGCTTTTTCGAAAGGGTTTCCCCTTTACGACAAGAGATGTTGAGGTTGCCTTCATCAACGAACACTTCGAAGGCGTAAGTTTCGAAAACGATTATTGTTCGGCTTTTTTCGATGGAAGAAGAGAAGAATTAGAAGCTGTTTTGCAAAGACTGCTCTCTGTAAACTCTACGAGCTTCGTCACAGTTCAAAGCCACTCGAAGGACAAGCAGAATAAGAGATTCACAGAAGCAGGTACTGTTGCAGCGTTGATGTGGAGGCCGGCCTGGCCTACAATGCCTGGGCTGTTTTGTTCTGGTTAGGTAGTGCGTTTGTTATAATCTTGACTTGTATGATGTAAACATTAGCCGAGCCCTCCCGCTCAGCCGAGATCTCAATTTGCGACGCCGGTTATTCTCAGACTGGTCCTTTCCCATGGCCATGTAAACACAACAGACCGGGCTGGCCACATGCAGGGAGCAAATCTGACGTCTATGATGTGTTTATTTGTGATTTCTGAATGATATATGCTATTCAAATTGATCGCCAATGTTTTATTTTTAATTGTTTATAGCTAGGATCCTGAAGTCGGGTTAATATACGTTATACAGAAACCGCGGCTCTTCTCAAACAACTGCACGCGGGTTTGCGACCGTGCGCCTGTTTGGAGTTTCATATTACCGCGCGTTGTGACACGCAACGGATAATTAAACGCTGCGATCTCTGTATAACGCAGTGTTAACGCTACTCGTTACAGAGTTACCTAACAATCTGACTTAAAGGCAGTGTCACCACTCATCAGGATTCAGGATGCCAACTTGAAAAAATTCGTGGGCAAATTCAAGTTAACATGATTCAAATTATGGTAATATTGCAAAGTTAAGAAAATCAGAATTCCAACCAAGTTAGGAAGTCAAAGTAGGAACACTTGACGTTGTTCACCTGTAATACACGTAAATTTTGCAGTTCATTATAACTCGACAAAATTAAACCTTTCCACTCTAACACTTGACAAAAGATAGCGAGCGAAAAAGACGCAGAGATATAATAGTACAATGGCCTCAAGAAGATGCGGGCTGCCGAGGAACACAACCTTTAGTAAGACCACAATTCTATTTTATTTTAATTTATTATACAATTTTTATCATATTCTTTATTCTAAACCAACATACTCATTGCAATTTCAACACACATTCACATCCTGACTCTTTATATATAACTTTAACATATCTTTATACATATCTTTTAACATATCTTTATACCAACATACTGAAACATTGACTTGAGAAATCCCTCCTGAAGAAGACGCGTCGAGGGTTAAGCGTGAATGGAAAGTACACAAACTTACACAAATTTCCACACCTCTTCGTCTTTATTCCAACATACTTCAAGCCACACCCATTTTACATACATCCACTACTAAATAACACCGCAGTTTACGCATTAGTACATCTCATGTGTTTTTATACAATATGCTCGAAAATCTATCCATAAACTAACGCCGATGGAGGTCCCACTATACCTACCTTATTTTATAAAATTGTATGTATCAATGTATATGCCATGGTCTTAGACGATAATTATTACAAAAATAGTTGAATACATATCCGTATTACGGTAAAAAAAACACATGGAACTTTCTCTGTGCAATTTAACTCAAACTTCGCCTCTGCAGGCGGGATCAACGGGAACTTATGCTTGTATCCTCGAACATCCTCAAATTTCTTTCCGCTGACCAGGGTAAATCGCGTGCTCACCCTCTCTCTCCGCCCGTGATGTAACGTTTCCCGTTTTCATTACGAAACTGAATGTTCGGTTTTGGACTTTAGGGGCTGTTTACACTTTACATGAATCCAGATTGAGTTTTAGTTCATTGCGGATTTAGTTGAATCCTGTTCTCATTCCGGATTGAATTATTATATTCTGGATTGAAATTTTGTTTCGGAATCATGTAAAAGCGGTGCGAGATATCATCCCGGAATTAAAAATGTGACCGGGAGGACTAGAACGAACAACCCATGCGTGCCATATAAGTTATAGGTTTCAGATTTCTCGCGGATTTCAATCCTGGAACCCAATTCCCATGTATAAAACACGTACGGATATTCCGCATTTCAATCCGGATTGAAACTCAATCTGCATGGATTCATGTAAAATGCAGTCTCTTTTAATTATCAATATTGTGTTGTTAATAATAAACATAAGCAAGGTTATGCTGTACTTTATATAATGAAGAATTGATAGGAACAAGGTTGTTTTCCACCTTATAAACAATGTTACCAACACATTTATTCTGCAACGATAATAGTTGCAACATTGTTAAACTTATCAAAATTGTGTTCCAACTAAAACTATGCAAGTATATACTGACCCAAATGATTATGATAGTGATAATATGTATGGCAGATGATATATGTCATGAACAACATATCAAGAAACGAGATAAACACTGCATGACGGATCAGTGTAACTGCTGTGAAAACAGACTCCACACAGCACATATTATATAGCGTTACAATCTCTATTTAATTTGTCAGGGAATTCAACAACTTCTTTGTAAGCTAAAGTATTATCGTTTATTATATTATGAAAATGTGATACACTGTCAGTATAGTAGGAACAGTTGTTTTTGCTGTACAAGCTGTCGTAAGTATAGTTAACTATGGGAAATCTATTTTTGATTGTATTGATGTTTAATATCTTGTTCTACAGATGTGGTAATTCCTGGAAGTAAAAACGAAAGTGCGATGGCTTCTCAGAAATTATTTTCTTGGAAAAATGTATATGACGCAACTATATAAAATAAATAAATAAAGAATGATATTTTTAACTCAGTCTTTATACGTCTAGTGTTTTCAACTTGAAGTTGTTAAAACTGCATGTCTATACAATTGTTAAACTCGGTCGAAAACTCTGAGCTCCTACTATAGCCGGAACTGTTTGTGCCTTCGAATCCCGTCTGGAGCTCAGAGTTTTCAGTTTAATTAATTCTGAGTTTAATCAAATGTTATACTGTATTTCAAAGAGAAAAACGCCGACTCATTACCTAAAAGAAACCATCTTCGGCCATTGCAATAGTCAGTACAGTGTCAACGTCAATGGTTGCTTTCGGCTTCATACCCAACTTGCCAGTGGTAAGGTCGAATACAAGAGCTTCTTGAGTGGAGCTGTTTCCCATCTTCCCAGTTCTTGTGTTAAAAACCCCGCGACTTTCACCATCCGCACCAGCTATTGGAATACACTCTCTGAGTGAACTTGCTTTATCAGCCATTTTTAGTGCACAAGAAAATCTCCAACACTGACACAATGTACTTGACAAGGAGTGTTTCTCGTATTAGCGAGCAGTTTGGGCACCACCCGGTTAACGCGTTTTGGAAGTGATCAATCCAGTGGTTCCCAAGAACCCAAACCACCGATCTCTATAAAAGTGTAACCTCAAAGAAGCAACGATACAACTCAGGAGAGCTCACAATAATGTCATACTTTATTCAGCCCCAAAACACAACCAGAACCCCCCGCAAACCGTCGGAACCAGGACTGCGCGTCCACGGAGCTACAACGAAGATCTTCCCACAATGCATTGCGCTTGAACCATATCAATTTCGCACCGGAAATGCTTCACTAAGCTTCATTATGAATGAACCTTCGAGGAGTGAACGTGATTTGAAAAATAGTGTTTCGAAGTTTGTGGCGTTTAGAACACTTTGGTTTGGGACTCACATGAATTTATTTATATTTATTTTGTAACCTAGCAGTACTTCGACGTGTATTATTTCGCCTGATTTGCCACTATTCACGAATTTACATCTGATTTTCTGGTCAAGCCGACTGCTCGTCGCTCGTCGCTCGAGGATCAGATATTATCAACATTGCTGTCTCATAGTAATAGTAATGCGTTTCTAACTTGACACTTCAATACTTTTTTATTGCTTTGTTTATACACTCGAGTAATAACCGTCTTGATCTTAGATTTTGACTTGATCTAAATCCTGATGACAGGCGGGGCTGTGGGGATCTTCATGCCTTCAAAGAAGATACTAAAGGAACTCTGGGCACTCCTGAGTCGGTGAGGCGTACTGTGAAACTGGCCCTGACCGTTGGGGTTAGCACGATTGGGATCAAGTGGGTCCAGACGATATGACATCTCCCGGTTGACCCGTCTAAACCAAGTAGTTGTTCTGCCGGGTCAGTGGGTTAAGGAAACGCCGCGATCAGATGGTAAATGGGAATGTGGGACTGCAAAATTTGTGGAAAAAGCCTCACCTGCAACGGAAATCTCAATCAGAACACCAGACTGGTCCACAATGGGGAGAAAAACTACAGGTGTGAGGACTGTGGAAGGGCGTTCTCGACGGGGGATGATATGAGGAAACATCGTCGGATATAGTACACGAGAACCAAGGTGAGGGTTGAGACTGAGGGGAGGGTTGAGACGAGGACTGTGACGAGGTCCATGACCAACCAGCAACGTGAGTCCAAGGGGGAGAGAGCTGTTGAGGATGTCCTACGCGACAACGACATTGGGTACATCAGGGAGAAGAAGTTCGATGGGTTAGTGGGGTTGGGTGGTGGTTCCCTGAGGTACGACTTCACGGTACCCGCGGACGGCCGTTTCCTCCTGATTGAGTACGACGGTGAACAACACTTCAGAGTCACCCGATGGGAAGGTGTGACCATGAAAGAGGCCAAAAGACAACTCTAGAGACTACAAAGACACGATGAAATAAAAGACGACTACGCCAGATCAAACGGCTATCTCCTACTCAGGATTCCATTCCACAAGAGACATGATCCGTCCAATAGTCGAGCGGTTCCTGAGGGGTAATGGATTGATTCGAACATCTGTTAGTTTATAGATGGCTAGTCTAGTTGTTGGTGGACTGTTCAATGCCGTGGCATTCGCGGGCGCTGGATTTCTGCTTTCGAAGTTAAATCATACCAGCTACGAAGCCGAAATAGAAAGACATAACCACGCTCTTGAGCGGCTGGCCAAGGCTAAGGAGAGGTGGTATGAAAATGAGGTCGCTAAGAAGGATAGGGTGCAGAAGCTGAGACAAGAGCTGTCTGACGCCAACGCTGACGTCAACACAACGAACCGCTCCCTAGATCTGCTGAAGTCAACCGTCTGAGGCAGGCCGAGCTCTCTCAGCTGACATATGAAGGGAAGTCTTTTAACAGAGAGCCCGAATTGTCTGACTACTACAAGCCGTCGGGTGAGATGAAAGATATATCAAACCCTGTTTATTGGGTCTGTTGGTCTGGTTGGTGGGTATTTGGCGTCCAAGCTGGTTTTGGGGGCCTAGAGGGTTTAGACGACATGAGTATAATGCCCATTTTCTGGGCGAACTTACCGAAGGGAATGAAGAACTTACCAGGGTCGGGCTGAATGGGTTTGTAAACAGATGGTACTTAGGCTGACAGACGACGGTAAAGATCGTCCACCCAGACGTAACACAAAACTATGGTGTGGAAACTGATCCAGATTCCGTGTTGGGATAAACACTGAGATGTTCTCCTGTCCGAGGTGTGGTGAGACGGAGTATGGGTGTGTAGTTGGGGAATATACCAGGCGACCGTTGCCCCCAAACGGAGTGAACACTCGAGAAATCGTTGGATGAGAAAGAGACTTATTGGAGTTGTCGAGGGTAAGTCCGTTGAGTTGATTCTGTCTGACTTCTCTGACTGTGTACAGCCCACTTTAAGGTTCCAGTTACATCGACCTCCCGCAGGAGCGGAGGAATAGTCGGAAGGGGCTGATTAATGTTAGGAACGATGATGATAGGTGTTTCATGTCGTGCCATCTGGCTCACAAGTTCCCCGTACCAAAATACCCACAGAGGGTGTCCAAATACCGAGGCCACGTTGGTGATTTGGACTACAACGGTGTCAACTTCCCTGTGACCCAGAAACAGTACAACCTAAACGTCTTTGGTTACGAGGACAGACTGACCTTTCCGGTGTACGTCTCAAAGGAGAACTTCACCGACTCCATGAACCTCGTCATCATAACCAACGAGGACAACAAACGGCACTACGTCCTGATCAAGGACTTTGATAGGTTCATGTACAACAAGACAAAACACAAGGCGAAGAAGCATTTCTGTGTGCACTGCCTTCAGTGTTTCAACTCGGAGGATATTTTGGTCAAGCATAGGGATGTATGTATCGGTATAAACGGTAAACAGGCCGTCAGGATGCCTGAGGAAGGAAAGAATATGATGAGGTAATGTAATTTCCACAAATGTCCCGTTTGTCATCTACGCTGACTTCGAGGCGATCACCGAAAAGGTCGAACAAGGTGAACAGCGGGATCCGAATAAGGCGTACACAGAAAAGTACCAGAAACACACGGACTGTGGGTATGAGTATAAGGTCGTCTGTTGTTATGACGACAGGTTCAGTAAACTCATCCAGGTGTACAGAGGCCCAGGTGCTGTTAATAAGTTCATCGGAAAGATGTTGGAAGAAGCGGAGTACTGTAAGGAGACAAAGAAAGAACGTTTCAACCAGGACATGATTCTGACTGATGATGATGTGGTGGACTTTAGGAACGCTGATAGGTGTCACATATGTGGTCGGGAGTATGCAGCGAAAGACACCAGGGCTCGAGACCACTGTCATGTGACGGGGGGGTACCAGGGATCAGCACATCAGCTTTGTAATAGGAGTTTCAGGTTAACTGATAAAATACCCGTCATCTTCCACAATTTGAGGAGTTATGACAGTCATCTGATCACAGGAGAGATTGGGAAGTTCAGACAGGAGATTAACGTCATCCCAAACAACATGAAAAACTACATGGCCTTCATGTTGGGTAAGAACCTCGTGTTCCTGGACAGCCGTCAGTTCATGAGTAGTTCCCTGGACAGATTGGCTGGGAATCTTCCGGGGGATGCTTTCAGGTACACATGCAGCCGAGCAGTTCAGTGGAAGGTTGGAGTTGATGAAGACAAAGGGTGTCTACCCCAACAACCTATGGACGTCTTCGACCGGTTTGGGGAAAGGAAGCTCCCACTGAAGGATGAGTTTTATAGTGTACTGAACGATGAGGGGATATGACGGATGTCAGACAGTAGTTACCAACACGCTCAGGAGGTCTGGAAGGCGTTCGGAATGAGGACAATATGGTGGACTATCACGACACCTACCTGAAGTCGGACGTCCTGTTATTGGCTGACGTCTTCAAGAACTTCCGGAAGACCTACACCAGTACTACAAGTTGGACCCCTGTCACTACTTCACTTCTCCGGGGTTGGCCTGGGACGCTATGTTGAGAATGACTGGGATTGAGCTGGAACCCATGACCGACATCGATATGCATATGTTCTAGTTCATCGAGAAAGGAATGAGAGGCGGGGTTAGCTACATAGCCAACAGACACGGTAAGGCAAACAATCCGTATATGAAGGCGTACGACGGGGATGAGGCTGTGAAGTATGTGATGTGCCTCGACGCTAACAAACTCTTATGGTTGGGCCATGAGAAAGAACCTTCCAACCGGTGGATTTAGGTGGGCGAGTGATGAACTGAAAAACCTGCTAGAGGATGATGGCCAGATTGGAATGATACTTGAGGTTGATCTCGAGTACCCTGAGGAACTTCACGACCTACACAACGACTACCCACTAGCTCCCGAAAAGATGGAAATACAGGAAGGCATTTTGTCCGACTATACTGCCGGGGGATTAGGGAGAAGCTTAGTGTCAGCGTTGGTGGTGTTAGTAAGCTGGTGACCAATCTGATGAACAAGGAGAGGTATGTCGTTCATTATAGGAACTTGAAGCTGTATGTCAAACTGGGCCGGGATGAGGGTGAAGAGGGTCCACTGGGCCTTTTTGTTCCATCAGTCCCCATGGTTGAAGCAGTACATCGACTTCAACACGGTTAAAAGACAAGCTGCCAAGAACGCTTTCGAAAAGGACTTTTTTAAGCTGATGAACAACAACAGTGTATTCGGCAAAACGATGGAGAACCTGAGGAAACGTGTGGATGTCCGATTGGTCACCAGTGAAGAGAAGCTGCTGAAACTAGCCTCCAAACCAACTTTCGTGTCTGCCAAAATATTCAATGAAAACCTGGTCCTGAATCGACCGGCTTACGTTGGGATGTGTATTCTGGATCTGTCGAACACGTTGATGTACGATTTTCATTATGGCTATGTGTTAGAGGAGTATGGGACCTCGACCAAGTTGTTGTTCACAGACACGGACAGTCTGACGTACGAAATTGAAGCCGAAGACGTCTGCAGAGACTTCTGGGCGGACAAGGACAAGTTTGACAACTCTGATTATCCGGAAAGTTCGCCGTACTTCAACAAGTCCAACAAAAAGGTTATCGGAAAGATGAAGGATGAAGCAGCTGGTGTCCCCATATAGAGTTCTTTGGTTTGAGAACCGCGAAAGGGATCAAGAAGAGTGTCACCAAGAAACAGATCAAAGACGAGAACTACAAAGACACTCTGTTCGGCCAGAGACTGATGTTCAACAAGATGAAAACCATTCGTAGTGTCGGACATCAGCTGGGTAGTTACGAAATAAACAAGGTATCGCTCTCAGTATGAATGATCAGTGATCCGTCCGGGTTGTGGTCCTCCTTTCTGTGTTGTGTCAAACCCCTCTTACTCCGAAACTCCATCCCACACATTTCACACCCATGCATACCTTACCCCAAGGTGTTCCGCGACTCAATGTGGTGTTTGAGCTGGAGATTCTGCCGGCTTTTGGGGTCACACTGGCCACATCTGATGTCAAAGGTGTGAACAAGGTCCTTATGAAAGTCCAGTTCAGTCTTCAAACCGTACTCCAATCCACACAGCCTATACTTGTAAGTCTTAACCTTCAAATGTACGGTTGTAATACGACAGCTCAGACCTGACTCCGAAACAAAGAGCCTATGATAAGTCTTACATTCGTGGTCACCAACAACCTTGAGGTGTGTGTTATTAATGTGTCTATTCAGACTCGACTTGTTGGCAAAGGATTTGTGACATGTTTCACACTTGACCATTACCAGGGTATCGGCACACCCGCCAAAAGTGTAAAATTATTTTTCAACAAAACAGCCCTCAAATGGCCACATTAGTCGGCGGGTCGCGCCGTTCAGCCCCTGATGGTCGGTCGCCGTCCGGCTGCATGTTCGGAAAAATAAAAGGGAGGTTGGGTATAAAAGGCCAAAAAAAAAGGTGTAATGTGACCATTTAAGGGTTGTTTTGCCGAGAAATAATTTTTGGCACTTTTTGTGGCTGCGCCGGTACCCCCAATCGCTATACTACTGCCAGTCCAATATTTTACGATGTAGGACAACTACATATTGGGCAGCAACCTTTGGACAGGTGCACAAGGTATATTTACTTGCCAACTGCACGATTATTTGTTCGAAATAATAAAACACCTATTGGATTCATCTTCGCCCAATATGGAAAATATTTTAAGTCTCAAATTTTAATATTAGACTCAACCTTTGGTCTCGCCCACACTGTAAAAACTGATTGGTTGAAACAACCAATTTGAATTGGTTGTCTCAGACTCACGTTTTGACCAATTTTTAAAGGTTAAAACAACTTAAATTATTGGTTAAAACAACCAAAATATGGTTATTTCAACCAAATGTTTTGATTGTTTCAACCAATTAAAATTGGTCTGAATCTGAGACAACCATTAAAATTGGTTGTTTCAACATTGAATTTTCGACTTAAATATTTTGCCATATTGGGCTTAGATGAATCCAATAAGTTATAATGTATGACATGTAAATACATATTTATGGTAAAATAATGGAAATAATTATATTAGCTAGTGAATATAAAATAGACTTAGGGGGTGATTATACATGGACCGGGCTGGCCCGGTTAACCGGGATGAGTTTTGAATCGACGTGGATGATTTCAGGCCGAAATTCGAAATTATCAAGTAAATAAGGGCAAAGTTACGTTAGTTTTACTTCAGATTCGTACGAATCGTCTATTATTTATTTTCTAAGCCCATCGTTAATAAAAAGATTGTTATAGTCCTAGCTAACGTACCCACGTAAGCGTCTTCACGATGACTAATTAACTGTATTTAATCTTCGCTGTGATCACGAAACACACAAACAACGCGTTTTGATGTTCTATTTCAGTTCCTTTCAGCACTATTTATTCACACAGTCAAGTACACGAACGCGTATCGAAGCGAGTTCAACAGTTTTTCAGCCCGGTTTGCCGGGCTGAAAACGATTACTTGGACATTTTCATCCCGGTTAACCGGGCTAGCCCGGTTGCGACAATCCGGGATCCCGGCAAACTGGGCTAGCCCGCTTCCCATGTAATCGAAATGTTAAAAAAAATCATGCGTTTTATATATTAAGCGGGCTAGCCCGACTACACGGCAAATCACCGCGATTTACCTCCCCAAAGTCCCGGAAAAACCCCCGCGAAAAAACGCAAATCGCCGTGATTCGTTTCGTTACTTCCCCCCCCCCCCGGGTAATGGGGTGGGAATTTATTCCCACTCCAACCCAATAAAAAGTTAATCCAAAAGAGAAATAATAACTTGTATTGCGGTGGGAATTTATTCCCACTCCAAACCCAATTAGAAAGTTAATCCAAAGAAAATAAATCAATTCCAAAAATATATGGTCCAGGGGGGGGGTAGCCTACGCCAACGCCAACGCCGTGATTCACCATGTAGTATTAGATTCTGTATTTTCCCATATTCTGGTAGCAATTGAGTTCAGTTTTTGTGACAAGATGAACAGACTTATATTATGGTCAGGTGTCTACCGCTGTATCCAAGATATGTTAAGATATTATGGCTGTTGTGTTGCTCTGTAGAATTACTCATATCATCAATAGCTGTTTTTGAACCGGAATAGATTTTAATATGTTCTAAAATTATATTAAGCTTATCTGGATCATTTTATAGGTATTTCCAGTCTCTGCATGTGCTGTTAATCCATATGATTGTTGGGATATAATTAGTATGTAATCAAATTTGCTATGGTAATCTTTTTCAACTCTCATGTAATAGAGTATAAGTTTTACCGCAACCGCTTGGTCCTATAATTAAATGCATTCTGGTTTATCCATTTTATATTATACCTAATATTGAATGCTTTGAAAATCTTTCTTGATGAAGTTAACTAGACCGTCACTCACAACAAAAATATAATAGCATACACATTGGCTGTTGTAGCTTTTTTCTTGATTTCCAGTAGGATTCCAGATTGTGCGTTAACGATTTTCTTACCATGAGTTGTAACACTTCCTTGATGAGTCTGTAGGTCAATAACCAATGCGAAATTATCCTTATAGAACTTCTGAATAGTCATAAATTGATCATGACCATCGTCTTTACCAAACAATCTTTTCGCATAGAAACGTGATTCTGGGATGCCTTGACTATACACTGAGTTAGGGACACCTTCAATTGTCAATTTTACTGACTCAATATTAGGGTACATGCATATATTGTTCACTGTCTGCCCTTGCTTGGTTAGTAAAAAGTAGAACAACTGCTTTCATACTTTTTCGAGGTAAATTAATATTTTCATTGATTAAAGTGCTGTCTTTATCCCATGATACTGTCTTCATTAAAGTGAGATCTTCGTAACTGAGTGATCGACCAGCTAGAGGCATATAGTGATGAAATCTCATCAGCGATATTCATGCTGTCAATAGTTTCAAATTCAAGTTCTAGATTTTCTGGGCGACCCACTCCGGTGTACGTAATGCGCGTCCATTTTAGGTGGGTCCGGGGGTATGCTCCCCGGAAATTTTTGAAATTTAGGGTGTCGGAAATGTGATTTCCTGCATTCTGGGAGCACTTTTGAGCGAAATCCCACGAACTTAATCCGATAGAAACACCTAAAAACCCCTGGCATTTATCCCTTGCACACCCGAATTCTCGTTGAAAACTTGAAAGCTGCCATACTCTGCAGACTGGCCCTGCTGCAGAGGTAATTACAGCTAATCTTAACAGGAGTACATTATTTATTTAAGGCTGGCAATCAGTAGGGGCGCCACGGGGAGGACTGGAGGGGACACGTCCCCTTTGGCTCAATCAAATCTGGCTCATGGGAACTACTGGCATAAGGGCAGGTAACTTACCTAAATAAACTTTTGAATATAAGAATGAAGACAAGTAATAAAGCACCTCAGTTGGTCTTGTTCCATGAATAGTCTTCCTTCGTTTTATCAATTTTTGAATTAAGCGGTATATATCATTAGTGTATCGCAGGCGCTGGTTACAACGTCCGAATGAAACCCGAAGCCTGATCGTTTTAAATTTCCGCAATGCACTACCTACCGTACAAAGACCTGAAATGTGTAGTTTTTAGTGTTGTCTATGACGTTTTATAAGCTTCAAAATTGTGTGAAATCTCCCCCAAAATGCAGGAAATGGCATTTCAGAGACTCTAGATTTCAACATTTTCCGGGGGAGCATACCCACGGACCTCGAGCTCCCTAGAGGTTTCTCGCGCCTTCGGCACTCCCATTGCCCCCCCCCCCCCCACTTCTTGCACCCTGGCGCAGCCAATGCTGGCAGTGGCAGTTTGTTTTTATATTATACATATCATGATACATTTCGATGAGGGGTACATGAAGTACGAGCCCATCAGTGGGAGAAAGTCAGCTGATCCAAACTAGTTTGGGCTCAGGGAAATTTCACAATTTTTTATGCTTGTCTTTCCGCCACCAAATTCGATCGATTGTGAGGCAGTCCTTGTTGCTGACGGAATAATCAAATTGTTACCAATAAATTTTATCGATTTCTGTCTGAAAAAGCTAGTTTGGCGACCCACCTGATTTTTTCGCGACCCAGCTTTGGGTCGCGACCCATAGTTTGTGGACTGTCGCTGTAGAGTAGACTGCCTTCATGAAAAATATAAAGGGGATATTACACGGTGGCGAGAAGATATGGATTTTATGTTCGAGTGGCAAGGACAATATCTCAAGAGTGAGCGCAGCGAACGAGCGAGATATTGCTCTTGCCACGAGAACATAAATCCATATCTTTGAGCAACCGTGTAATGTTCTATTTATTATATGGACAATGAAATTATGCGTGGAAGGGATGTTGATAGACTTGGTTTAATGCAAAAACTACAACCGCTTGACCTAAAACTTTTAGAAAATACAAATGAAAAATACAACAGCTTATTCGAATACGTCATTTTACGTGAAAAACTGAAGAGAAGTTACTGGCTCAAATTTACTTGATTCGAAACTTACGGCAAAAGGCGTAAATTTTGACTTGTCGATGTCACTCGCAAGTGTTACATACGAGAAATACGCCACTCGGTTCCCGGATGTAGTGAAATATGGATTCTACGAGTGTTTTAGTTGCTAGTAAAATACTCTTCTCCATATAATAAGGTGTGGTATTATGGGAAGCCATCAATATCGGACAAAAGGTGGTCGAAGTTTTAAGCCTATCTCGATTGAGAAAAAATATCTCAATCGAAAAGTACGGGTTTCCTATCGAGTCCAATTATAGGTTGAGAAAAATTTTCCCTGTTGAGAACAGAATATTTACTGGTTAAAAATAAGTTATATCCTAATCGAAATTATAGAAATGCAATATATCCATAAAAACGAATATACTAAAATATTTTCGGTCGGGAATAAAAAACAATCCCGGTCGAGTATCAGTGAAAAAAAACAAACGGTCGAGAATTGAAAAAAAATTCCCGGTCGAGAATTACCGCTGACTGAAAATAGCAATAATTTTCGGCCGGGATTTTTTCTTCCGATTCTCGACCGGGTTTGGGTTTTTTTTCAATTCTCGACTGAAAATATTTTATTTCTGATGTAGTACATTCGTTTGAATATTCGAGAATTGAAAAAAATAAATACCCGGTCGAGAATCGGAAGAAAAAATCCCGGTCGGAAATTATTGCTATTTTCAGTCAGCGGTAATTCTCGACCGGGAATTTTTTTTTCAATTCTCGACCGGGTTGTTTTTTTCAATACTCGACCGGGATTGTTTTTTATTCTCGACCAAAAATATTTTAGTATATTCGTTTTTATGGACTTGCATTTCTATAAGCTCGATTAGGATATAACTTATTCTCAAGTAGTAAATATTCTGTTCTCAACAGGGAAACATTTTCTCAACCTATAATTGTTAAACTCAATGTGCATCTGTCAAGACTCGATAGGAAGCCCGTACTTTTCGATTGAGATAATTTTTCTCGATCGAGATTTTAAAACTCACCACCTTCTGTCCGATATGGTATTGTCAAATGACCTTTTGACCCAACTTTACAGCATATCCGGTGGAGTTTCCTCGAAGAGCTTTTCTTCGAAAACCAACTCTACTCCCCGATGCAATATTCTTTCATACAAAACGCCGATATAAATTTAATTTAGTGCTTGTGTCTAAAATAATATGTTTTCTTTAAAATATTTCCTCTAGATTACTTTTAAACACATTTTCCAGGGTCGTGAAACACATTTTCTATAACACTTAGTCTTGAACAAGAGTGATACAGTTTATTCTGGATTACGTGAAGTGGAGGTTACTAATCACTTTCTTCCTGGCTACGGTTCTTTGAAAAAGAAACACACACTATCATCACAGGGACCAATTATCGGAATTATTACCAATTTGTCTCAAAACTATTCTTCTTATTTTTAACTCCCAACTGGCTACTACTGAACTAGTACCATGGAATATGATTGTACAGATCAACAAATATATATCTCAAACTCATTAATAATTCATGAGGAAAACACTAAGGAAGTCAATACCGTGTTTGTGGTTTGGATATCGGAGGAAGAAATTACATAAATTAAACACTTGGAGGAGTGTTTCATCAGGATATCCAAACACCTCGAAATTTGTACAAAAACCTCGTCTTCGCCTCGGTTTTCAACAAACGTCTTGGTGTTTCGATATCTTCATGAAACACTCCTCCTCGTGGGTGATATACATTACGTTAACAACATGACTTATATAACGTTTGGTTAACCAATGTTTACAATAAAGACTGAATTTAATTAAGAAAATATGAAGATCAGTCCAGATCGTTAAATTTAGGCGCTCTTCATTTCTCCTAAGAAGAAACTTAGGTTCTTTTTCGTTGTCAAGTGTCCTTCGTACGCTTCAAGCCATACTCTGCCTTTCATTACTACTTCATAAAGAGTAGAACGATCTGTCCATTTTCTTGGAAGATAATGGCAAATTTTCAAAAAGCCATCTCGATATCCAATAGTATGATTGGCTCCGTCAACACCCCACCGTGGCATTGGTTTTGGCGAAGATGATACAACCATGTCGGGAACTGAGTTGGGAAAATCTGAACTGTCGCTGTCTTCATCTTTGAGATATACTCTAAGGCGGTATTTCTTGCCATTGTTGGTGTTCAATTCTACTTCCACTTTAGTATCTCCAGTGGGATCAATCCATGTCACTCGTCCAGCAAAAAACTTTTCTAGCAAGACTTTCTCGGTGCCAAGCCTTTGTCTTTGCGCTACAGTCCATCCCATTCTAATGCTGCAGGACTGTTTTCTTCTTACTCTTCTTTGAGTCGTGTTTATACTTTGCGTACAAACTGGGAACAAAAGTGAAAGTGAGGGAGGAAACAAACCGGAAAAATACAACCGAACTGACTGATGGGGCTTTGAAGATTTGTTTCGTGTCGTTTTATTTATTACGAAACTGAATGTTCGGTTTTGTACGTTAGGGGCTCTTTACAGGAATCCAGATTGAGTTTTAGTTCATTGCGGATTGAGTTGAATCCTGTCAGTCTCATTCCGGATTGAATTCTTATTCTGGATTGAAATTTTGTTCCGGAATCATGTAAAAGCGGTGCGAGATATCATCCCGGAATTAAAAATGTGACCGGGAGGACTAGAACGAACAACACATGCGTGTGTTCAGCATATTCTCTCATCTCGAAGTGATGATTATCGTCATTTGTGAAATGTCCTAGAAATGACAATAATCATCATTTTTAAAAATGAATTCCCTACCCCCACACCCCCACCCTAACCACAACCCCCCTGTAAACCCTAAACCTAACCCTAACCCCCCTCCGGAAACCCTAAACCTAACAACAACACCCCCGGTGACCCTAAACCTAACCAAATCACAACCCTCCGGTCCCATCTCTCATACACCGACCACAACACCCCTCTAGGATTTTTAGCTTTATGTGTTCAAGTTTAACATCCCGCATGTGGGACAGAATCTCACTTGAGTATCATGATAATCATCATATTCGTCTGTGTTAACAAATGATGATTATCGTCATTCTCAAGTGAGAGGACATGCGGATTGAAACTCAATCTGCATGGATTCATGTAAAATGCAGTGTCTTTTAATTATCAATGTTGTGTTGTTAATAATAAACATAAGCAATGTTATGCTGTACATTATATAATGGAGAATTGATAGGAACAAAGTTATTTTGCACCTTATAAACAATGTTCCCAACAACTTTATTCTGCAACGATAATAGGTGCAACATTGTTAAACTTATCAAAATTGTGTTCCAACTAAAACTATGCAAATATATACTGACCCAAATTATTATTATAGTGATAATATGTATGGCAGATGATATATGCCATTAACAACATATCAAGAAACAAGATAAACACTGCATGACGGATCAGTGTAACTTCTGTGATAACACAGACTCCACACAGCACATATTATATAGCGTTACAATCTCTATTAAATTTGTCAGGGAATTCAACAACTTCTTTGGAAGCTAAAGTATTATCGTTTACAAATTACATATTATGAAAATGTGATACACTGTCAGTATAGTAGGAACAGTTGTTTTTGCTGTACAAGCTGTCGTAAGTATAGTTAAACTCAGAATTAAACTGAAAACTCTGAGCTCCAGACGGGATTCGAAGGCACAACCAGTTTCGGCTAGTAGGAGCTCAGAGTTTTCCGAGTTTAACAATTGTATACCGACGACACCTTGCACAGCAAAGACAACTGAAACTTTAACAATTAACTTCAAGTTGAAAACACTAGTAAATATTTAATAAAATGAGGTTAAATAAAGCCTAGTCACTACTGTTTGTCAAGAATATTTATTGTTTGAGCTTTCGTCGTACTATACGACATCATCAGAAACTAAAACATTGTTAGTTTCTGATGATGTCGTATAGTACGACGAAAGCTCAAACAATAAATATTCTTGACAAACAGTAGTGACTAGGCTTTATTTAACCTCATTTTATTAAATTTCATCGATATGCTGCTGAAGGACAACTTCATACGTTTAACTAGTAAATATCATTGTTAATTTATTTTATATAGCTGCGTCATATACATTTTTCCAAGAAAATAATTTCCGAGAAGCCATCGCACTTTCGTTTTTACTTCCAGGAATTAACACCTCTGTAGAACAAGATATCTAACATTAATACAATCAAAAATAGATTTACCATAGTTATTCAAATGTTATACTGTATTTCAAAGAGAAATACCTAAAAGAAACCATCTTCGGCCATGCCAATAGACAGTAGATTGTATGGGCGGCCGTTACCACCAAAAATACTACGGTAGTGAAACAGAATAGCTTATTGCGAAACGACTCAATAAGAACACAAATGACTCGTCTTAAATTCAAATCACTTAACGTTTCGTAGTGGATTGACTGATGCTAAACAGAAATGATTCAACACAATTAGAGATGACACAACAGCGCACAGCCAAATGACTCAACTGGTTGTGAAATGACTTAAATAGTTTTGAAATGACTCAACTAGTTTTGAAATGACTTAACTAGTTCTGAAATGACTCAACTAGTTCTGAAATGACTCAACTAGTTGTGAAATGACTCGACTAGTTGTGAAATGACTCAACTAGTTGTGAAATGACTCAACTAGTTGTGAAATGACTCAACTAGTTTTGAAATGACTCAACTAGTTTTGAAATGACTCAACTAGTTGTGAAATGACTTAACTAGTTGTGAAATGACTCAATTAGTTGTGAAATGACTCAACTAGTTGTGAAATGACTCAATTAGTTGTGAAATGACTCAACTAGTTGTGAAATGACTCAACTAGTTGTGAAATGACTTAACTGCTTGTGAAATGACTCAACTAGTTGTGAAATGACTTAACTAGTTGTGAAATGACTTAACTAGTTTTGAAATGACTCAACTAGTTTTGATTTGACTCAATTAGTTGTGAAATGACTCAACTAGTTTTGAAATGACTCAACTAGTTTTGAAATGACTCGACTAGTTTTGAAATGACTCAACTAATTTTGAAATGACTCAACTAGTTTTGAAATGACTCAACTAATTTTGAAATGACTCGACTAGTTTTGAAATGACTTAACTGGTTGTGAAATGACTCGACTAGTTTTGAAATGACTTAACTGGTTGTGAAATGAGGCATCTAATTATGAAATGACCCGACTAATTGTAACATGACTCGATTGTTTGTGAAATCACTTGACCTGTTGCGAATCACGACAGCTTGCGCGGAAGTGATTGAACATAATTGTTATTGGTTCAATGATTAACGGTGGGACGTATGGAGCTGTCACGTCAATCAATCTGTCGTCAAACGACTCAACCAAAACTGAAACGACTCAACTAGTTGTGAAACGAGTCAACTAAAAGTGAAACGGCTCGACTAAAAGTCAAGCGACTTAAGAAAGCAGCAGGGGGTGTTCAAAGTCATCTGTAAACTGTCATGCAACTTCCGACCACGAGGGATGTTGCACGCAGAAAATTTTCACAAAGCGAACACATTGTCGAACATCGACACATCGTATTCTCTATTTCTGCGTCTCTATTTCTCTGTCTCTTCGACTCCGTTTTCTCCGTTAACTCTTTAGTTTATGTTTGCGTGTTTTTTACCAGCTGTCATTTGATACATTATATACACTCAAGATCTTAACTATTTGAAATAGACCGTGCGCTGAGTATATATGACAATATAAAACATATTATGCGCTGCTCGCAGTTATATTGAAGAATTTGAAATTATTTTGTGTGTTGCGCCTTCAGCATAAATTATCTGTAGCATGAAGGTGAGAGATCTCTGAATGTCATCCACCATCATGCCAATATGAACTAAATGTCACGTTTTTTATTCAAAAGTTTTTCAAACGTGGAGAATGTACCAATAAAATTGCTTTTAAAACTTTTCTCTTCAACGGTAGTTCCCGTTTTGCTGTATAGCTGCGAAATTTGGGGTCCATACTTACTGGGTAAAATAAACTCTTTTGCGATGTTTAAAACTAAAATTTTTAAATTAACAAATGATATAGAAAGACTACATCTAAAATTCTGCAAAAGAATCTTGGGTGTTCACTCAAAATCTACAAATTTAGCTGTCTATGGTGAACTAGGAAGGGCACCCCTAATTATACAAATAGCTACACTTATAACAAAATATTGGTTTCGCATCAAAAGCTCAACTTTTACAGATACCCTCGCTGGTGAAGCAGCGAGAGTCTGTATGGACTCTAATTTACAACCAATATTATTTACAAAATATTTACTACAACTATGTAATATAGAAGTTAATAATTTTAAAAATTTTGTAATACCACCCAAAGAACAAGGAAATTTTTGCCATTACTTGAGGAATAAATTACATGAGTTTTATACTGAATACTGGAAAGAGCAGATTCAACAAGGTGGAAATAATGGCAAATTAAGAGTCTTTAAAAAACTGAAAATAAATTTTGGCTTTGAAAAATATCTTTCTTCAATTCGCAACTTCAAACATCGTCAAGCGGTTACAAAATTAAGAATTTCAGCTCATAAACTACCTGTTGAAACTGGTCGATACGGAAATGTTTCATACAGTGAAAGATTATGCAAACATTGTGATCTAAATGAGATTGGGAACGAACAACACCTTTTAATGTCATGCAGAAACACAAAGTTCGCCGATCTTTATAGAGTTAATTTTATGGAAAGTCTCTGTAAAATAAATAACTCATTTTCTAAATTTAGCTATCAAGACCTTTTCATGTATGTCATTGCTATGCAAGACAAAACAATTATGACTTTGGTAGCTAAATACTGTTTTAATGTTTTAAGAAGTTTTGAAAGTTTATAGTTGAGCACGTAGCTACTCTAGTTTATATGTTATATGTATGTATCTTATATACCAAATCTGGTATTTATGTTGTTTGAATAAAGTTTATTAAAAGTCTAATATGCAAATTCATAATATCAGTGCAAGAGATAGAATCTATTACTTTCACAAAGTAAGAAGCTTTCCTGTTAATTTTTTTCCTAATGTATAATACATTATTTTTGTAGCACGCTCATAACCCACCAAACTGTTGCCATCGCCCATAAATTTTTTGAATGCGGCGCGCTTGAAACACTTTCGCGGTTTTTTGTGTAAACTGGTGTAACACATTAGGGCCTTTTATACAGGGCAAAATACGCCGCGGCTTAAATAAGTCGCGAACAGCTCGTATAAACGAAATTAGCCGCGGCTTATTCAAGAATTGACCGTTTATACGAGCTGTTAGCGACTTGTTCAAGTCGTGGCTTACTTAACTCCTTCACTACCCTATAAACGGTCAATTCTTGAATAAGCCGCGGCTAATTTCGTTTATACGAGCTGTTCGCGACTTATTTAAGCCGCGGCGTATTTTGCCCTGTATAAAAGGCCCTAATGTGTTACACCAGTTTACACAAAAAACCGCGAAAGTGTTTCAAGCGCGCCGCATTCAAAAAATTTATGGGCGATGGCAACAGTTTGGTGGGTTATGAGCGTGCTACAAAAATAATGTATTATACATTAAGGAAAAAATTAACAGGAAAGCTTCTTACTTTGTGAAAGTAATAGATTCTATCTCTTGCATTGATATTATGAATTTGCATATTAGATGACGCTTCTCATAAAAACGTGACATTTAGTTCATATTGGCAATGCATGATGGTGGATGACATTCAGAGATCTCTCACCTTCATGCTACAGATAGTTTATGCTGAAGGCGCAACGCACAAAATAATTTCAAATTCTTCAATATAACTGCGAGCAGCGCATAATATGTTTTATATTGTCATATATACTCAGCGCACGGTCTATTTCAAATAGTTAAGATCTTGAGTGTATATAATGTATCAAATGACAGCTGGTAAAAAACACGCAAACATAAACTAAAGAGTTAACGGAGAAAACGGAGTCGAAGAGACAGAGAAATAGAGACGCAGAAATAGAGAATACGATGTGTCGATGTTCGACAATGAGTTCGCTTTGTGAAAATTTTCTGCGTGCAACATCCCTCCTGGTCGGAAGTTGCATGACAGTTTACAGATGACTTTGAACACCCCCTGCTGCTTTCTTAAGTCGTTTGACTTTTAGTCGAGCCGTTTCACTTTTAGTTGACTCGTTTCACAACTAGTTGAGTCGTTTCACAACTAGTTGAGTCGTTTCAGTTTTGGTTGAGTCGTTTGACGACAGATTGATTGACGTGACAGCTTCATACGTCCCACCGTTAATCATTAAACCAATAACAATTATGTTCAATCACTTCCGCGCAAGCTGTCGTGATTCGCAACAGGTCAAGTGATTTCACAAACAATCGAGTCATGTTACAATTAGTCGGGTCATTTCATAATTAGATGCCTCATTTCACAACCAGTTAAGTCATTTCAAAACTAGTCGAGTCATTTCAAAATTAGTTGAGTCATTTCAAAACTAGTTGAGTCATTTCAAAATTAGTTGAGTCATTTCAAAACTAGTCGAGTCATTTCAAAACTAGTTGAGTCATTTCAAAACTAGTTGAGTCATTTCACAACTAATTGAGTCAAATCAAAACTAGTTGAGTCATTTCAAAACTAGTTAAGTCATTTCACAACTAGTTAAGTCATTTCACAACTAGTTGAGTCATTTCAAAACTAGTTGAGTCATTTCAAAACTAGTTGAGTCATTTCAGAACTAGTTGAGTCATTTCACAACTAATTGAGTCATTTCACAACTAGTTGAGTCATTTCACAACTAGTTGAGTCATTTCACAACTAGTTGAGTCATTTCACAACTAATTGAGTCATTTCACAACTAGTTGAGTCATTTCAGAACTAGTTAAGTCATTTCAAAACTAGTTGAGTCATTTCAAAACTATTTAAGTCATTTCACAACCAGTTGAGTCATTTGGCTGTGCGCTGTTGTGTCATCTCTACTTAGCATCAGTCAATCCACTACGAAACGTTAAGTGATTTGAATTTAAGACGAGTCATTTGTGTTCTTATTGAGTCGTTTCGCAATAAGCTATTCTGTTTCACTACCGTAGTATTTTTGGTGGTAACGGCCGCCCATAAGATTGTCAATGTTTCCTAGGCCTTTCGGCTTCATACCCAACTTGCCAGTGGTAGGGTCGAGTCGAATACAAGAGTTTCTTGATTGGAGTTATTTTCCATCCTCCCAGTTCTTGTGTTCAAAACCCCGCGACGTTTACCATCCTCACCAACTATCGGAATACACTCTCTGAGTGAACCTGCTTCATCAGCCACTTGATTGCAGCTGTTTTCCATCTTCCCAGTTCTTGTGTTAAAAACCCCGCGACTTTTACCATCCTCACCAACTATTGGAATACACTCTCTGAGTGAACCAGCCATTTTTAATGCACAAGAAATTCTCCAACACTACTTGACACAATGTACCAGATAAACAAGGAGTGTTTCTCTTATTAGCGAGCAGTTTGGGCACCTGCTGCAGTAGCCTAGTTTCTAGGCCTTCTTCGGTTAACGCGTTTCGGAAGTGATCAATCCAGTGCCAACCACTGTGCCAACCAACCACTGTGCCAACAGGTGGTGGGCAATTTGTCTGCGCCGACCAAAAAATCACGGGCGTATTTGTTCTTTATTTACATTTTCTTTATGCGAAAGTCCAAATACGATTTTAATAGCGAGTTGTCTAAGCTTTTCTTTGTTTTTAATATGCCTTCCATGGTGTTTTTCGTTGAAGCTGAAAAGGTTCGTAATTGGAGCAGCGGAAGTACGGCATTTTAGTGATTTTACGAAGATGATCTTCGAGTCCTTTCTGTTCGAGTTCACAGGATCGATTAAACGTTTTCTTTTACCTCGAGATAAGTTCAGATATTTAGCTCATACTTTTGTGTTCCCAAAATGTACTTTACATATTCATTTCAAAGCTTTCCTTGCAAATACGAGTTGATCGAATTACTCTATTTTCAACGAAAACAGCAAGATCACACATCAAGGTTATTGTGTAGTTCTGGGGGAACGTCATTTTAATTCAGCCGTTGACTGTGGCAAAATCCGAAGTAATAGATCAAACACGAGGAAGAGTGTTTCATCCGATAGCCAGTCATCGATCGCGAGAAGTGGTCGAGTTTTTAACCAATTCCGAGGTGACTGGATAGAGGATGAACACTCTTTCGAGTGTCTGATCTAGCTTCTCAAACAAATCAGCGGTATTTTATGAAAAAATCAGGTTGAAAGTTGGAAAAATTCTATGCTAATTAAGACCTGGTTTCCAGTTCACCTTCTCGGTACTGATTTCCTTTGTTTTCATCTTATGAATTATTAATGAGTTTGAGAATGGCAAATAAAGCAGAAATGCAAACATATCGCAAAAACTAGACGTTTGCATTACTTTCAGACCGTGATGTTATTGATCTTTGGTTGACAATTGAACTACTGAGTCGGTATAAATTCATTCGGTAAAAAATGGGCCAGGTATTTTGTTTAGAGAAATGTGTCGCGCGCGTTTCACGAACCCACGCCGCGAAATCCACGCATTCTTGCGGCGCATGTACAGATAAATTGCCCACCTGTTCCACTAACCTGTTTATAACTGGACTATATGAAATTTATAGGTCCTTCTGCTAATGGTAGCGACCACTGATCCATATGTATTTATCGCAGGCCTAGGGATTTTGGCGACTTATTATCCTTTTTGCTTAAACTTCGTTAATATTGTTTTCAATATTTATGTAAATACAATATTTTATGAAAATTTTGTTTTATGAAGTCGCCAGCGGCTCAGCTTTATAACGAAGGGCAAACGCTGAAGAACACGAGATACTCGGCGTAAAGAAGTGAGGCCGAGTTACCATAGAGTGTTTTTATCAACCTTTTCCAAGTGTCGTTATAACTAGCTCGATAACGTCTTCATACTAGAAGACGAAAGCCTTCACAGTCTTCAGTCTGGACCGTCTAGTATACTCTGATTCGTTTCGTTATTTCCCCCACCCCAATTTTTTTTCATATATTTGTATTGGGGTGGGAATTTATTCCCACTCCAACCCAATAAAAAGTTAATCCAAAAGAGAAATAATAATTTGTATTGGGGTGGGAATTTATTCCCACTCCAAACCCAATAAGAAAGTTAATCCAAAGAAAATAAATCAGTTCCAAAAATATATGGTCCAGGGGTGTAGCCTACGCCAACGCCAACGCCGTGATTCACCATGTAGTATTAAATTCTGCATTATTCCGTATTCTGGTACGTAGCAATAGAGTTCAGTTTTTGTGACAAGATGAACAGACTTATACTATGGTATCTACAGCTGTATCCAAGATATGTTAAGATATTATGGCTGTTGTGTTGCTCTGTAGAATTACTCATGTCATCAACAGCTGTTTTTGAACGGGAATAGATTTTAATAATATGTTCTAAAATTATATTAAGCTTATCTGGATCATTTTATAGGTATTTCCAGTCTCTGCATGTGCTGTTAATCCATATGATTGTTGGGATATAATTAGTATGTAATCAAATTTGCTATGGTAATCTTTTTCAACTCTCATGTAATAGAGTGTATGTTTTACCGCAACCGCTTGGTCCTATAATTAAAGTGCATTCTGGTTTATCCATTTTATATTATACCTAATATTGAATGCTTTGTAAATCTTTCTTGATGAAGTTAACTAGACCGTCACTCACAACAAAAATATTATAGCATACACATTGGCTGTTGTAGCTTTTTTCATGGCTTGATTTCCAGTAGGATTCCAGATTGTGCGTTAACGATTTTCTTACCATGAGTTGCAACACTTCCTTGATGAGTCTGTAGGTCAATAACCAATGCGAAATTATCCTTATAGCACTTCTAAATAGTCATAAATTGATCATGACCATCAGGGGCGGATCCAGGATTTTTTTAAAGAGGTGGTTGACACCTCTAGGGGTGTCCGGGGGTATGCAGCCCCGGAAATGTTTTGATTTCTGTTACCCTGAAATGCTATTTCCATGCATTTTGGGGACAATATTAGGATCAGAAATAGTGATTTTTATACGCTATATTATACACTAAACACAATTTATATATTATATATAATATAATATACCATGTATAATAGGCCATGGGGGGTTGCAACCCCCATAACCCCCCTGGATCCGCCACTGACCATCGTCTTTACCAAACAATCTTTTCGCATAGAAACGTGATTCTGCGATGTCTTGACTATACACGAGTTAGGGACACCTTCAATTGTTAATTTTACTGACTCAATATTAGGGTACATATATTGTTCACTGTCTGTCCTTGCTTGGTTAGTAAAAAGTAGAACAACTGCTTTCATACTTTTTCGAGGTAAATTAATATTTTCATTGATTAAAGTGCTGTCTTTATCCCACGATACTGTCTTCATTGAAGTGAGATGTTCGTAACTGAGTGATCGACCAGCTAGAGGCATATAGTGATGAAATATCATCAGCGATATTCATGTTGTCAATAGTTTCAAATTCAAGTTCTAGATTTTCTGGGCGACCAACTCCGGTGTACGTAATGCGCGTCCATTCTGGGGAAATTTTTGAAATTTAGGGTGTCGGAAATGTGATTTCCTGCATTCTGGGAGCACTTTTGAGCGAAATCCCACGAACTTAATCCAATAGAAACACCTAAAAAGACCTGGCATTTATATCCCTTGCACACCCAAATTCTCGTTGAAAACTTGAAAAATATCATACTCTGCAGACTGGCCCTACTGCAGAGGTAATTACAGCTAATCCTAACAGGAGTACATTATTTATTTAAGGCTGGCAATCAATAGGGGCGCCACGGAGAGGATTGGAGGGGACACGTCCCATTTGGCTCAATCAAATCTGGCTCATGGGAACTCCTGGCATAAGGGCAGGCAACTTACCTAAATAAACTTTTGAATATAAGAATGAAGACAAGTAAAAAAACACCTGAGTTGGTCTTGTTCCATGAATAGTCTTCCTTCGTTTTATCAATTTTTGAATTAAGCGGTATATATCATTAGTGTATCGCAGGCGCTGGTTACAACGTCTGAATGAAACCCGAAGCCTGATCGTTTCAAATTTCTGCAACGCACTCGGGTTTATTTCTTTTTTTTCTAATTACGTACCGTACAAAGACCTGAAATGTGTAGTTTTTAGTGTTGTCTATATGACGTTTTATAAGCTTCAAAATTCTGTGAAATCTCCCCCAAAATGCAGGAAATGGCATTTCAGAGACTCTAGATTTCAAAATTTTCCGGGGGGCATGCCCACGGACCCCCCTAGAGGTTTCTCGCGCCTTCGGCGCCCCCATTGTCCCCCCTCCCTTCCCCCACTTCTTGCACCCTAGCGCAGCCACTGCTGGCAGTGGCAGTTTGTTTTTATATTATACATATCATGATACATTTCGATGAGGGGTAAATGAAGTACCAGACCATCAGTGGGAGAAAGTCCACCCGATTTTTTCCGCGACCCATAGTTTGTGGACCGTCGCTGTAGAGTAGACCGCGTTCATGAAAAATATGGTGTGGTATTATGGGAAGCCATCAATATCGGACAAAAGGTGGTCGAAGTTTTAACATCTCGATTGAGAAAAAATATCTCAATCGAATAGTACGGGTTTCCTATCGAGTCCAATTATAGGTTGAGAAAAATTTTCCCTGTTGAGAACAGAATATTTAAGTTATATCCTAATCGAAATTATAGAAATGCAAGTCCATAAAAACGAATATACTAAAATATTTTCGGTCGAGAATAAAAAACAATCCCGGTCGAGTGTTGAAAAAAAAAACCCAGTCGAGAATTGAAAAAAAAATTCCCGGTCGAGAATTACCGCTGACTGAAAATAGCAATAATTTTCGACCGTATTTTTTTTTCCGATTCTCGACCGGGTTTTTTTTTTTTTACAAATCTCGACCGGGACTTTTTTTATTCTCGACCGAAAATATTTTATTTCTGATGTAGTATATTCGTTTGAATATTCGAAAATTATTGCTAGCGCTATTTTCAGTCAGCGGTAATTCTCGACCGGGAATTTTTTTTTCAATTCTCGAACGGGTTGTTTTTTTCAGTACTCGACCGGGATTGTTTTTTATTCTCGACCAAAAATATTTTAGTATATTCGTTTTTATGGACTTGCATTTCTATAATCTCGATTAGGATATAACTTATTCTCAAGTAGTAAATATTCTGTTCTCAACAGGGAAACATTTTCTCAACCTATAATTGTTAAACTCAATGTGCATCTGTCAAGACTCGATAGGAAGCCCGTACTTTTCGATTGAGATAATTTTTCTCGATCGAGATTTTAAAACTCACCACCTTCTGTCCGATATGGTATTGTCAAATGACCTTTTGACCCAACTTTACAGCATATCCCGTTGGGTTTCCTCGAAGAGCTTTTCTTCGAAAACCAACTCTACTCCCCGATGCAATATTCTTTCATACAAAACGCCGATACGACAAATTGATTAAAAAGTGAATTTAATTTAGTGCTTGTGTCTAAAATAATATGTTTTCTTTAAAATATTTCCTATAGCTTACTTTTACACACATTTTCCAGGGTCGTGAAACATTTTCTATCACACTTAGTCTTGAACAAGAGTGATACAGTTTATTCTGGATTACGTGAAGTGGAAGATACTAATCACTTTCTTCCTGGCTACGGTTCTTTGAAAAAGAAACACACACTATCATCACAGGGACCAATTATCGGAATATTACCAATTTGTCTCAAAACTATTCTTCTTATTTTTAACTCCCAACTGGCTACTACTGAACTAGTACCATGGAATATGATTGTACAGATCAACAAATATATATCTCAAACTCATTAATAATTCATGAGGAAAACACTAAGGAAGTCAATACCGTGTTTGTGGTTTGGATATCGGAGGAAGAAATTATTATAAGTAATAACATGACTTGAGGGAAATTAGCGATTAAGTTTCCCCGCCGCCGAGGGAAGACTTTTACAAATCTTCCCGAGGCAAAGGGGAAATTTAATCGCTAATTTCCCGAAAAGTCATGTTATCAGTTTGTAATATTATGATCACCGAGGAAAACTTTGAGAATGTTACCGACAGGAAATTTACACGGTTGATCAGAGAAGTTGCATCTAATTTTCCCGTGCATGTTGATGAGGAAAAATATATGCAAGCGGGAAATTTAGAAGAAGACAAAAGATTTCTTTGTCTTCTAATTTTCCCTCATCAACATGCACGGGAAAATTAGAAGACAAAGGATAAATTTCCCTCTTGCATGAGCGATGAGGGAAATACGAGGTTTATATTCCCTCGGAGAACAAAAGAATCCGAGGCGATCATGGTATTACATAAATTAAACACTTGGAGGAGTGTTTCATCAGGATATCTCAAACTGAAATCAGTACCGTGTCGGTGGTTTGGATATCGGAGGAAGAAATTACATAAATTAAGCAAACTTTCATCTTGATTTTCTCTTAAAATACTGATTTGTTTGAGATGCTATATCATACACTCGGAGGAGTGTTTCATCAGGATATCCAAACATTTCGAAGTTTGTTCAAAAACCTCGGCTTCGCCTCGGTTTTCAACAAACGTCTCAGTGTTTGGATATCCTGATGAAACACTCCTCCTCGTGGATGATATATATTACGTTAACAACATGACTTATGTAATGTTTGGTTAACCAATGTTTACAATAAAGACTGAATTTAAGAAAATACGAAGATCAGTCCAGATCGTTAAATTTAGGCGCTCTTCATTTCTCCTAAGAAGAAACTTAGGTTATTTTTCGTTGTCAAGTGTCCTTCATATGCTTCAAGCCATACTCTGCCTTTCATTACTACTTCATAAAGAGTAGAACGATCTGTCCATTTGGTTGGGTGATAATGGCAAATTTTCAAAAAACCATCTCGATATCCAATAGTATGATTGTCTGCGTCAACATCCCAAGGTGGCATTGGTTTTGGCGAAGATAACACAACCATATGTGGAACTGAGTTGGGAAAATCTGAACTGTCGCTGTCTTCATTTCTGAGATATATTCTGAGGCGGTATTTCTTGCCATTGTTGGTGTTCAATTCTACTTCCACTTTAGTATCTCCTGTGGGATCAATCCATGTCACTCGTCCAGCAAAAAAAATTTCTAGCAAGACTTTCTCGGTGCGAAGCCTTCGTCTTTGCGCTGGAGTCCATCCCATTCTAATGCTGCAGAACTGTTTTATTTCTTGTTACTATGAGTCGTGTTTACACTTTGCGTACAAACTGGGAACAAAAGTGAAAGTGAGGGTGGAAACAAACCGGGAAAATACAACCGAATCGTGTCGTTTTATTTATTATGAAACTGAATGTTCGGTTTTCTACTTTAGGGGCTGTTTACATGAATCCGGATTGAGTTTTAGTTCATTGCGGATTGAGTTGAATCCTGTTCTCATTCCGGATTGAATTCTTATTCTGGATTGAAATTTTGTTTCGGAATCATGTAAAAGCGGTGCGAGATATCATCTCAGAATTAAAAATGTGACCGGGAGGACTAGAACGAACAACACAGGCGTGTTTTCTGACATTTATAGATTTCAGATTTCTCGCAGATTTCAATCCTGGAACCCAATTCCCATGTATAAAACACGTACGGGTATTTCGCATTTCAATCCGGATTGAAACTCGATCTGTATGCATTCATGTTGTTTTTATATTATACATATCATGATACATTTCGGTGAGGGGTAAATGAAGCACCAGCCCGTCAGTGGGAGAAAGTCCGCTGATCCAAACTAGTTTGGGCTCAGGCAAATTTCACAATTTTTTATTGTGAGGCAGTCCTTGTTGCTGACGGAATAATCAAATTGTTACCAATAAATGTTATCGATTCCTGTCTGAAAAAGTTTGGACGACCCACCTGATTTTTTCCGCGGCCCAGCTTTGGGTCGCGACCCATAGTTTGTGAACCGTCGCTGTAGAGTAGACTGCCTTCATGAAAGATATGGTGTGGTATTATGGGAAGCCATCAATATCGGACAAAAGGTGCTCGAAGTTTTAAGATCTCGATTGAGAAGAAATATCTCAGTCGAAAAGTACAGGTTTCCTATCGAGTCCAATTATAGGTTGAGAAACATTTTCCCTATTGAGAACAGAATATTTACTGGTTGAGAATAAGTTATATCCTAATCGAAATTATAGAAATGCAAGTCCATAAAAACGAATATTAACTACTTATTGACCGAGCGTGAGGTCTGTACTAGTGAAATATCGGACCGATGTTTTTTTAGTACGGACCGAGACGAGCGCAGCGAGTTGAGGTCTGTGCAAAAAACAGAGGTCCGATATTTCACTAGTACAGACCGAACAAGCGAGGTCAATAAGTAGTTTATTATATGGCCATAAATCTTGTGAACGTTCTGTGAAAACTCGATCCATCTTTCTTGCGAACTAAACGAAAATGGCAGACATTTTCCCATTTTTAAAGTACTTTCCGTTGAGGTAGAATCCTGAACTTTCTACCCCAAATAGTAATTTTCAATTGCTTTTGTTTGACATATTGCTCAAGATCGTACGTTAAGTAGTTTGAATAAAAAATCATCTGGAATTCTAATACTTGTGAGAAGTAAATGTTATTACGAACAATGTTACGAACGTTTTGGACATTCTAAAAACTTTCACCAAATGTGGAAACTCGAACTATACATCAAATGAAAGCTTATAAAATTTAGAACAACATACCTGCACGATATATTTCAACAAAGAGTTAGTTCGGAAATTATAATCCATCTTGTTGCCGATCATGACTGCCATTTTGTTTATAAAATTAACTTACGGTCCCGAACGGCAGATTCCGCTCTCAGCGGGCGGATACGGGAAATATCCGACCGCTTATGAACCAATCAAATTACAGGATTTCCGTATTCGGACCTCTCAGCGCTGCTGCCATATAATAAACTAAAATATTTTCGGTCGAGAATAAAAAGCAATCCCGAGAATTGAAAAAAAAATTCCCGGTCGAGAATTACCGCTGACTGAAAATAGCAATAATTTTCGACCGGGATTTTTTTTTCGATTCTCGACCGGGTTTGGGTTTTTTTTTCAATTCTCGACCGGCACTTTTTTTATTCTGAACCGAAAATATTTTATTTCTGTTGTAGTATATTCGTTTTTGTGGACTTGCATTTCTATAACCTCGCTTAGGATATAACTTATTCTCAAGTACACGCGTAAAAACGCACAGTCTGTTGCAAGTTGTCAACAGGCGTGAACAGTGTTGTTCGGAACAGCCGTGAACAATGCTGTGCTGCACCCTGTGAACAGTATTGTCAACAGTGCTGTTCATGCCTGTTCGAACAACAATGTTCACGGATGATGAATCAACATGCGTGAACAATGCTGTTCTAACAGTGTTTATCATGCCTGATAACAATCCTGTTTTTACTGTGCCAACAGACGTGAACAATGTTGTTGCAACAGGCTGTATCAGGGAGGTTTTCCTGGACGTAAAAAACTCCGGTACGAAAATTTACCCCGGTTGCTTCGAGCCTTAGACAACGAGCAAAGAGCCTGTCTCCTTCGCAGCCGTTCTTATGGCGATCCTATTCTTCGATCCTATTTTTCCTAGGACGGAAGAATAGCACAGGCAGGAAAACGGCTGCGAAGGAGACTAGCAAATCGCAAGCTATCGAAAAACTCGACACAATACAGAAGAAACGGGTTCGAGATGGAGACAAATAAAACTCTGCGACTGAAACAACAGGTATGTAAAAACTTTATTCTGTTTAAACGTACATATCATGTGTTTTAGAACAATGAAAAAAGATATATGTTCTGTTATATGTATAAAAACAAAAACCCGAAGTAAACAATGTTAGGATGCAATATATTTGCTTGCAAGTTGCAATAGTCTTTAATTTTCAAAACCCAAGTTTCTCATTGCCAAACTACTCTGTCTATGAGTTGATCTCCAGGTCGCAGTTTTTGAAATTCTCTTCCAAACTATTAAAAGAGAAAAAGAAACACATTTGATTAGTGCCTGGAACTCGTGATTCGTAAACAAATTCTCCAATTTCTATTATTTTTCAGCCACATATGTTGAATGCTAAGCAAATTCTTCTTCTAATTAATATATTTCTTCTTGTCTGGCAAAACTGAAATTTACAAAGTGAACTCAGTAATGAAGAAAAACAAATATCAGTTTTTTATAGTTATAAATTGCTATCAGCTATGAATTATCTCCATGTGAAGCCAGTGCTATAAAGCAAAATACTTACATGTAGATCCTATTAATATTATCCTAGCTTCTTGTTAAGCCCAAGTGCCATTAAGCTATATAAAAAGAAAATTAAGACAAATATCAAACATGGTATCTAGTTTCTAATAAATTAAACCTGTTTAATTAAATTGCCAATTAAGGTCTTATTTTTTCATGCATTTACTCACATATACTTACAATAGCATCAGTTGTTGCCATTACGTATCTGTTAATCAAGCCATGTACTGTATACTTTAAAGAAAGAGAAAACAAAGAACAATTACTTCTTGAAACCTGGTTGGGGTTTTTCTGCCTTAGTGCAATGAATGTTGGTTGACAAAGCTAAATATTTCATTCTTTTCTTGTCTTTTTTCTGAAACATTTCCTGTAAAAACCAAAATATTTTCCTTGCAGCACTGCATCATGCTGTTGTGCAGTGTATTTATATATTTTTGCTGCATTTTTTGCTAAATGCTTATTGTATTTTTTAACAGAAATTTGGCAGTCATTTGGCACATCTAAAAGGAAATCTTAGGGGCTGTTTACATGAGTTGACTCAACCAAGCTCCTCTCATCAAAATTTTTCATAATGGCTGCAAGAGAAGTTTAATTTCAATTCTCTTACCGTACAATTATTATGTACACTGATATTAAAGGAATGTTATTACCTGAACTGAAAGATGAGTCCAAATGGCTACAGGTACAGATGAGCATCCTGGAGCATGCTAGCTAGTCCTAAATTTCTTGGCTATCTGATGTGATATTCCCTGTAAATAAAAGGACCTTAAATTAGAGTAATGTACTGTGTAAAGCTTTGAAATTAGCTATTTTAATAGTGATGTGTAAATGGTTTTAAGTATTTAATACTGGTATTGTGATTTGTGAATTTCTAACATGCAATGTTATAAAAAAATGCTTTTGGAAGTTCTCCATTCATCCCCCCCCCCCCCCCCCCCCCACCTCCTATGCATGCATCTAACCTTGGGCCTGATCCATATTTGTTTCTTGCATTATGTGAAATGCAATGCAAAAAAAATGGGGAAAAAACAAAAAACACACACATGCACCCTGCCTCCCAATAGGTTGAACAACTATTAATCTCCTTTAGCTAGAATGGCTGATTTTCTTCCAAATTGAATATAAATAATCTTCCACACCTCATACAAAAATGGCTGGACTGAATTTTATTGTATGGCATGGTTTGCCAAGGAATCATTTTTAATAGTACATCATGTGAAAAGGCATTGCAACAATTAATATACCCACCTCTAATTTTTGACAAAAATGACAAAAATGACAAAAATGTGGTCTATTAATGAAGGTGGTCCAAAAAACCAACAAGTGAAATTATTATGGGGGCCACTTTTTAATATGGTCAGCTATGCATGAGCTTGAAGCTATAATGCTCTGATGATTGCAGCTCATAATCAGGTAAAAAATATTAAATAGGAATAGAAATCATAGTTGTTAAAAAATTATGTGGAGTTAGTCAATGAGAAGGGTGCCAAAATTTGTCAGAAGAAACTTATTTTCTACTATTAATATATTTCTTACTACAATATTAAACATATTTATTTGGATAGTTCACACTCACCTTTATTTAGTTGAAAAGAAAACCACTTTGTCTTTGAATAGAAAAAGTAAAAAAAAATACTTCCTTGCTGCTGACACCATAACTTTTTGTGGAGCAGTCCATCTTTGATTTCACCTTTTATTAACCTCTTTACAATCTTTGTGTTTCTTCGTATTTAAAAAACAGCATAGTTTTCATAATAGCTTTGTCAGTCTTCGCCTGTCAAGAAAACTGTCTTTTTTTCATCTTCAAGACACTGTAAATCCACATGGGTTTTTGGTACGTATTTTCAGCGACAAAAACACTTGCAGAAAGATGCCACAACTTGAAATTAACATTGAACTATTATATTTTTGAAAATACATGAAGTTTTGAGTACTTTAATTGAGAATTCGGCTCTCTTCTGTTCGTTTTTCCATGCCAGATATTAAAAGCGTTCACTTCCCCTTTCTTTTATCGCTCACGAACTGATTCGCCAAAATAACCGCGAGAAAATCGCGTGTGCATACAGTTCATACGCTATTTTTATCCAACAACACTGTTCACGCCTGTTGAAACAACATTGAACAACCATGTGAATCCAACAGCGTTGTTCATGCATGATACAACAGGTTGTTATGGCATGATGAAGTAACAGTGCTGAACAGCCATGTTATAACGACGGTGAACAATGCTGTTCTAACAGTGTTGTTCTCTCCTGTTCCAACAGCCATGAACAGCTACTGTTGCTTCATCATTGCTGAACAATGCTGTTGGAACAATGATAAACAATACTGTTGGTTCAACAGTGCTGTTCACGCATGATAGCCGCCTTGTTACAGTACTGTTCAGCCATCATTGTTGCAACAATCTGTGCTATTTTTGGCTGTGTAGTAAATATTCTGTTCTCAACAGGGAAAAATTTTCTCAACCTATAATTGTTAAACTCAATGTGCATCTGTCAAGACTCGATAGGAAACCCGTACTTTTCGATTGAGATAATTTTTCTCGATCGAGATTTTAAAACTCACCACCTTTTGTCTGATATGCAGTATTGTCAAATGACCTTTTGACCCAACTTTACAACTTTACAGCGTATCCGGTGGGGTTTCCTCGAAGAGCTTTTCTTCGAAAACCAACTCTACTCCCCGATGCAATATTCTTTCATACAAAACGACGATACGACAAATTGATTAAAAAGTGAATTTAATTTAGTGCTTGTGTCTAAAATAATATGTTTTCTTTAAAATATTTCTTCTAGCTTACTTTTACACACATTTTCCAGGGTCGTGAAACACATTTCCTATACCACTTAGGGGCTGTTTACATGAGCCGGGCTAGCCCGGTTAACCGGGCTGATTCGTGTCACGAAATTCTTTCCTCGGCCACAAAAAGAGATTTTAATCAACGTTAGGATTCGTTTACATCTAAACTAAACCAATTCTTCTTTGTACATTTAGTTTATGCGAGTTTCCAATCCACAATGAGATCCTAATCAATCGCGTGAGCCAAGTTAACCGGGCTAGCCCGGCTCATGTAATCAGCCCCTTAGTTTTGAACAAGAGTGATACAGTTTATTCTGGATTACGTGAAGTGGAGGTTACTAATCACTTTCTTCCTGGCTACGGTTCTTTGAAAAAGAAACACACACTATCATCACAGGGACCAATTATTGGAATTATTAACAATTTGTCTCAAAACTATTCTTCTTATTTTTAACTCCCAACTGGCAACTACTGAACTAGTACCATGGAATATGATTGTACAGATCAACAAATAAATATCTCAAACACATTAATAATTCATGAGGAAAACACAAAGGAAGTCAATACCGTGTCTGTGGTTTGGATATCGGAGGAAGAAATTATTATAAGTAATAACATGACTTGAGGGAAATTTAATCGCTAATTTCCCGAAAAGTCATGTTATTAGTTTGTAATATTATGATCGCCGAGGAAAACTTTGAGAATCTTACCGACAGGAAATTTACACGGTTGATCAGAGAAGCTGCATCTAATTTTCCCGTGCATGTTGATGAGGGGAAATATATGCAAGCGGGAAATTTAGAAGAAGACAAAAGACTTCTTTGTCTTCTAATTTTCCCTCATCAACATGCACGGGAAAATTAGAAGAAGGCAAAGGATTTCTTTGTCTTCTAATTTTCCCTCATCAACATGCACGGGAAAATTAGAGGACAAAGGATAAATTTCCCTCTTGCATGAGCGATGAGGGAAATACGAGGTTTACATTCCCTCGGAGAACAAAAGAATCCGAGGCGATCATGGTATTGCATAAATTAAACACTTGGAGGAGTGTTTCATCAGGATATCTCAAACTGAAATCAGTACTGTGTCGGTGGTTTGGATATCGGAGGAAGAAATTACATAAATTAAGCAAACTTTCATCATGATTTTCTCTTAAAATACTGATTTGTTTGAGATGCTATATCATACACTCGGAGGAGTGTTTCATCAGGATATCCAAACACTTCGAAGTTTGTTCAAAAACCTTGGCTTCGCCTCGGTTTTCAACAAACGTCTCAGTGTTTGGATATCCTGATGAAACACTCCTCCTCGTGGATGATATATATTACGTTAACAACATGACTTATGTAACGTTTGGTTAACCAATGTTTACAATAAAGACTGAATTTAAGAAAATATGAAGATCAGTCCAGATCGTTAAATTTAGGCGCTCTTCATTTCTCCTAAGAAGAAACTTAGGTTCTTTTTCGTTGTCAAGTGTCCTTCATACGCTTCAAGCCATACTCTGCCTTTCATTACTACTTCATAAAGAGTAGAACGATCTGTCCATTTGGTTGGGTGATAATGGAATATTTTCAAAAAACCATCTCGATATCCAATAGTATGATTGTCTGCGTCAACATCCCAAGGTGGCATTGGTTTTGGCGAAGATAACACAACCATATGTGGAACTGAGTTGGGAAAATCTGAACTGTCGCTGTCTTCATTTCTGAGATATATTCTGAGGCGGTATTTCTTGCCATTGTTGGTGTTCAATTCTACTTCCACTTTAGTATCTCCTGTGTGATCAATCCATGTCACTCGTCCAGCAAAAAATTTTTCTAGCAAGACTTTCTCGGTGTGAAGCCTTCGTCTTTGCGCTGGAGTCCATCCCATTCTAATGCTGCAGAACTGTTTTATTTCTTGTTACTATGAGTCGTGTTTACACTTTGCGTACAAACTGGGAACAAAAGTGAAAGTGAGGGCGGAAACAAACCGGGAAAATACAACCGAATCGTGTCGTTTTATTTATTATGAAACTGAATGTTCGGTTTTCTACTTTAGGGGATGTTTACATGAATCTGGATTGAGTTTTAGTTCATTGCGGATTGAGTTGAATCCTGTTCTCATTCTGGATTGAATTGTTATTCTGGTTTGAAATTTTGTTTCGGAATCATGTAAAAACGGTGCGAGATATCATCTCAGAATTAAAAATGTGACCGGGAAGACTAGAACGAACAACACAGGCGTGTTTTCTAACATTTATAGATTTCAGATTTCTCGCAGATTTCAATCCTGGAACCCAATTCCCATGTATAAAACACGTACGGATATTTCGCATTTCAATCCGGATTGAAACTCAATCTGCATGGATTCATGTTGTTTTTATATTATACATATCATGATACATTTCGATGAGGGGTAAATGAAGTACCAGCCCGTCAGTGGGAGAAAGTCCGCTGATCCAAACTAGTTTGTGCTCAGGCAAATTTCACAATTTTTTATTGTGAAGCAGTCCTTGTTGCTGACGGAATAATCAAATTGTTACCAATAAATGTTATCGATTCCTGTCTGAAAAAGTTTGGACGACCCACCTGATTTTTTCCTCGGCCCAGCTTTGGGTCGCGACCCATAGTTTGTGAACCGTCGCTGTAGAGTAGACTGCCTTCATGAAAAATATGGTGTGGTATTATGGGAAGCCATCAATATCGGACAAAAGGTGCTCGAAGTTTTAAGATCTCGATTGAGAAGAAATATCTCAATCGAAAAGTACAGGTTTCCTATCGAGTCCAATTATAGGTTGAGAAAAATTTTCCCTGTTGACAACAGAATATTTACTGGTTGAGAATAAGTTATATCCTAATCGAAATTATAGAAATGCAAGTCCATAAAAACGAATATACTAAAATATTTTCGGTCGAGAATAAAAAACAATCCCGAGAATTGAAAAAAAAATCCCGGTCGAGAATTACCACTGATTGAAAATAGCAATAATTTTCGACCGGGATTTTTTTTTCGATTCTCGACCGGGTTTGGTGTTTTTTTTCAATTTTCGACCGGCACTTTTTTTATTCTCAACCGAAAATATCTTATTTCTGATGTAGTATATTCGTTTTTGTGGACTTGCATTTCTATAACCTCGATTAGGATATAACTTATTGTCTTATTCTCAAGTAGTAAATATTCTGTTCTCAACAGGGAAAAATGTTCTCAACCTATAATTGTTAAACTCAATGTGCATCTGTCGTCAAGACTCGATAGGAACCCGTACTTTTCGATTGAGATAATTTTTCTCGATCGAGATTTTAAAACTCACCACCTTTTGTCTGATATGGTATTGTCAAATGACCTTTTGACCCAACTTTACAGCGTATCCGGTGGGGTTTCCTCGAAGAGCTTTTCTTCGAAAACCAACTCTACTCCCCGATGCAATATTCTTTCATACAAAACGACGATACGACAAATTGATTAAAAAGTGAATTTAATTTAGTGCTTGTGTCCAAAATTATATGTTTCTTTAAAATATTTCTTCTAGCTTACTTTTACACACATTTTCCAGGGTCGTGAAACACATTTTCTATAACACTTAGTCTTGAACAAGAGTGATACAGTTTATTCTGGATTACGTGAAGTGGAGGTTACTAATCACTTTCTTCCTGGCTACGGTTCTTTGAAAAAGAAACACACACTATCATCACAGGGACCAATTATCGGAATTATTACCAATTTGTCTCAAAACTATTCTTCTTATTTTTAACTCCCAACTGGCTACTACTGAACTAGTACCATGAAATATGATTGTACAGATCAACAAATAAATATCTCAAAACATTGATAATTCATGAGGAAAACACAAAGGAAGTCAACACCGTGTCTGTGGTTTGGATATCGGAGGAAGAAATTATTATAAGTAATAACATGACTTGAGGGAAATTAGCGATTAAATTTCCCCGCCGCCGAGGGAAGTTTTACAAATCTTCCCGAGGCGAAGGGGAAATTTAATCGCTAATTTCCCGAAAAGTCATGTTATTTTATTAGTTTGTAATATTATGATCGCCGAGGAAAACGTTGAGAATCTTACCGACAGGAAATTTACACGGTTGATCAGAGAAGTTGCATCTAATTTTCCCGTGCATGTTGATGAGGGAAAATATATGCAAGCGGGAAATTTAGAAGAAGACAAACGATTTCTTTGTCTTCTAATTTTCCCTCATCAACATGCACGGGAAAATTAGAAGAAGACAAAGGATTTCTTTGTCTTCTAATTTTCCCTCATCAACATGCACGGAAAAATTAGAAGACAAAGGATAAATTTCCCTCTTGCATGAGCGATGAGGGAAATACGAGGTTTACATTCCCTCGGAGAACAAAAGAATCAGAGGCGATCATGGTATTACATAAATTAAACACTTGGAGGAGTGTTTCATCAGGATATCTCAAACTGAAATCAGTACCGTGTCGGTGGTTTGGATATCGGAGGAAGAAATTACATAAATTAAGCAAACTTTCATCTTGATTTTCTCTTAAAATACTGATTTGTTTGAGATGCTATATCATACACTCGGAGGAGTGTTGCCGATATTTTTGAACAAACTTCGAAGTGTTTGGATATCCTGATGAAACACTCCTCCTCGTGGATGATATATATTACGTTAACAACATGACTTATGTAACGTTTGGTTTTACAATAAAGACTGAATTTAAGAAAATATGAAGATCAGTCCTGATCGTTAAATTTAGGCGCTCTTCATTTCTCCTAAGAAGAAACTTAGGTTCTTTTTCGTTGTCAAGTGTCCTTCATACGCTTCAAGCCATACTCTGCCTTTCATTACTACTTCATAAAGAGTAGAACGATCTGTCCATTTGGTTGGGTGATAATGGCAAATTTTCAAAAAACCATCTCGATATCCAATAGTATGATTGTCTGCGTCAACATCCCAAGGTGGCATTGGTTTTGGCGAAGATAACACAACCATATGTGGAACTGAGTTGGGAAAATCTGAACTGTCGCTGTCTTCATTTCTGAGATATATTCTAAGGCGGTATTTCTTGCCATTGTTGGTGTTCAATTCTACTTCCACTTTAGTATCTCCTGTGGGATCAATCCATGTCACTCGTCCAGCAAAAAATTTTTCTAGCAAGACTTTCTCGGTGCGAAGCCTTCGTCTTTGCGCTGGAGTCCATCCCATTCTAATGCTGCAGAACTGTTTTATTTCTTGTTACTATGAGTCGTGTTTACACTTTGCGTACAAACTGGGAACAAAAGTGAAAGTGAGGGCGGAAACAAACTGGGAAAATACAGCCGAATCTTGTCGTTTTATTTATTACGAAACTGAATGTTCGGTTTTGCACTTTTGGGGCTGTTTACATGAATCCGGATTGAGTTTTAGTTCATTGCGGATTGAGTTGAATCCTGTTCTCATTCCGGATTGAAATCTTATTCTGGATTGAAATTTTGTTCCGGAACCATGTAAAAGCGGTGCGGGATATCATCCTGGAATTAAAAATGTGACCGGGAGGACTAGAACGAACAACACATGCGTGTTTTCTAACATTTATAGATTTCAGATTTCTCGCGGATTTCAATCCTGGAACCCAATTCCCATGTATAAAACACGTACGGATATTTCGCATTTCAATCCGGATTGAAACTTAATCTGCTTGGATTCATGTAAAATGCAGTCTCAATGTTGTGCTGTTAATAATAAACGTAAGAAATGTTATGCTGTATATTATGACTAGAAATACATAAACGCAACAACCCCTCGCCCGCTTTATATGCATTTTTAACACAACAACCCCCCCCCCCCCCCCCCGAAAACATCCCAGAAAATTAATAAGCAATTAAAGTTCATCTGTTGTCATGTATTGACAGACCGAAAGGCGAAAGAACATGCATAGTCAATATTAAAAAAAAAAACAAAAAACGAGATGAACTAAATGACAAATTCTCATTCAAAAACAGATATAAATATATAGTGGCCAAGAAAAGATACAATGCCAATGACCTAGCTAGCATCCAAAGATAATGCTAGACAAGATATTATTTATGTTGATTTTCATTTTCAAGATTTCTTTCGTTTTAACTCAGCTAAACTGGTGAATACGAATCTCCTACCGTTATTAAACTTTCTTCTGCTCATATCACCACAAACACTGCCAATTCAGTCTACTCTTTTCGGATTGTTTTTCTCGTTCGCGGTTTCTTACTTTCTTCGTTGTTGACAAATAAATATGACAATTAAGGCATCATTCAGTTCTCCTCGTGATCTAAAAAGCCGTTTGTTTCAAAATTTCTTCATCGTTCTCTCTCGAGTTAAGTAGAATACACCAGAGCAGAATTCTTTACCAGCTTTGAACAGTTTCAGGACACGTCCTTGTTCTTTCAGATACATTTCGGTCGGCATATCGTTTTCGGTCTTTATTGTATAAATTTTTAGGCTTTTTTCAGTGGTTTTAAGTCATGTTTATTGTTGCATCTTCTCTGCTCTGTCTGATATATATATATATATATATATATATATATATACAAACAAACAAAGTGTTGTTCGCGAAATGTCGAAAAGTGCTCAATACCGTAAAGATAGAGCGAATATACTATATAAGTGGGCTTACCTCAAATGTTGATGGTCACTACTGTCAGTTTCACGCTGGGCGATCTTCAGGCGGCTGAAGATTTTCGATTCGGCGCTGTCGTAAATAGGTTGAGTTGCTTACGTCAATGCTAATGGGTGTGTGGGTTGATGGCACGCTTCTGGGTGTGTGGGTTGATGGCGGTGTGTGGGTCGATGGTGCGCTACCTACATTCCTACCTTTGTTCTTGCCTACACCTACGTTCTTTATGTTAAACTTGTTTTTGTGCCGACATGTTGAAAGAATTTCTGATTTTTTGTTAAGTAAAGTGGGGTTTTCGGATTTCATAATGCAAAGTTTTTCTTCCAAACATAAATTACATCGGTTAGACCCCCTGAGTATGCTGCTGACCGTTTTAAAATTGACCAATTAATGTTAAAATTTGTTTTTTGTTTTTCAAATTCCATATGTGTTTGGAGAGTTCGGTTTCGTTTGAATATTTTTCGTGTTGAAAAGATTTGGTGTGGTTTCTGTATCGCTCCTTAAAACTGTTTGCTGTCATGCCTATGTAATGCTTAGTGTCATTAGTGTTGTTTGTCGAAATAGTTGCTTTATATATGATGTTGTTTGTAAAACGTTGCCCACTGAGTGGGCATTGATCTCTATTTCTGCAGTTACAACCACTTGTGCTATTGTTTTTTCCTTCATTTTCCCTAAGAATGTGTGTGTTGTGTTTCGTGATTGTGGATTTAATGTTCTTCATGCAGCTATAACTAACTTTTACTGTGTTTCTGTTGAAAATCTTGTGTAGCTTGTTGTGTGGTGGGAAATGTTTGTCAATTAAGTTTAAGAAACATCGTCCTATGTGTGTTCTAACGTTCTTGCTGTATGGTGGGTTAAACCAAATGATGTTTCTATGTCAACATAGCGGCTTATATCTCCATTTACGCTATTGAAATAAAACTTGGTAGGCTTATAGAACAATCACAAACATTTAAATTTTTATTAGTGTCACCTCACATCAGTGGCGGATTACCTATGGGGAAAAGGGGGCATTTTTGCCCCCGGCCCCAGATTCTGACCGGCCCAAAAAAATGAGTGAATAAAAAAATTATGCAGTTTCTCTTTGAAAGTCCGAACTAGCCTGAGAAAATCACACGCTATCTCAGCCATGGGCCCCCTTCTGTTTGAAAACGGGAGGGGAGTGGCGCCTGAGGCAGCCTAAGTACGAACCTCCGACATTGAACTCCGATGATCCGATCAACCTACGCTTTCAGTTCATGTGAAATAAAAGTGTACGTGGTCAAAAAATCATCTGAGTTTTTCATGATTTTTCTCGTGATTTTTTTATTTTTTTCATGACTTTAATTTTCAAGGTTTACGTGATTTAAATCAGTGATTTGCCCCTTAACTAAATTAAATTTCAACAAAAAAGCAGTTAAATAGTCTCTTAAGAAATTTTGGGTTTGTGTCAAATCTAACTATATAATATCATAAAATTATTTTTTAATGACCGGCATGAATTAAAAGTTTTAGGTTATTATAGTTCCACGTTTTTTGTGCAGAAAGTCATTCCAAGAAAAAATCTACCGCCAATTTAATTTAATTTCAAGTAACCTTTGAAATGTTCAATAACGCACATATGCATGCAAACATATGCGATACGAGACTTGCCTAGTCAGGTATTGGTTCCGTTTCACTCATAAATATGTTTTTCTCACGCTCCCAATATGAAAAAGCACTCTTTTATATATTGCAGACAACAAACTTTTTTTATATATTTTTACCGAAAACACACCCAGTCAACAAATTTTGTGCACGGGACGCGTGCCAATTACACATCATAGATCCACTCAGTAGATCGATGATGTGTAATTGGCACGCGTCCCGTGCACAAAATTTGTTGTCGACCTTATTTTTTAAAAATGTTATCATCTTTTTTTCCAGTTTGGGATAAAAAGATTTCTTTCGCGTGTTTGTAAATTTATACTTTAAAAATATGGATCATAACTCATATGACACTGTGAATATTGCGACAGACAATTAGAATTAAGCTTCAACGCCAATCTCCGGTTCACACAAAAGAAGGGCTTTTCCCCAGCACTCTTTAAATTTAGTATTCTTTTTGTTTCTCATGTGATTTTTTTTATGCAGACGTCTCGAGAATATTTTTTGACATCTGTTCTAGAAAACAAACTTAACAGTTGTTTTATGAAGGACGAATTGTCTAGACGTGTCACACGAATTTCATATAATCCAGTGTTCGAACACTTTACGGTTTCCGCTGATGTTATGTAGTTAATATGACTGCTGACCAAAAATATTTCATGCTCATCTTCGATCATCGCCCGACCCCAAAACACAACCAGAACCTCCCGCAAACCGTTGGACCCAGGACTGCGCGTCCACGGAACTACAACGAAGATCTTCCCACAGTGCATTTCGCCTCTCTCCTCTGCAGAGGTTACATTTCGGAGATTGGAGGTTTCGGGGGTCGTCGGAGATGCTCGGAGGCCGACGATCCCCGACATATTATAGCCGATCTCCGAAAAAACCTCTGCGGAGGAGAGAGGCATTGCGCTTGAACCATGTCAATTTCGCACCGGAAATGCTTCACTAAGCTTCAATATGAATGAACCTTCGAGGAGTGAACGTGATTTGAAAAACAGTGTTTCGAAGTTTGTGGCGTTTAGAACACTTTTGTTTGGGACTCACATGAATTCATTTTATTTATTTTGTAACCTAGCAGTACTTCGACGTTTATTATTTCGCCTGATTTGCCACTATTCACGAATTTACATCTGATTTTCTGGTCAAGCTGACTGCTCGTCGCTCGAGGATCAGATATTATCAACATTACTGTCTCATCATATCTCTGAATAGTAATGCATTTCTAACTTCACACTTCAATACTTTTTTATTGCTTTGTTTATACACTCGAGTAATAACCGTCTTGATCTTAGATTTTGACTTGATCAAAATCATAGGGCATGTTTGATATTTTTGTTCAATAGTTTTGTTCATTTTGAAATGAGTTCATTATGTTTTGACGACTACTCTTACCTGAAGTTAATAAGTCTATCTACAGTACTTAAAACCTGTTTCAGGAAGCAACTGATGGTATGTTCGTGCATACAGTTTCTTACCTTTAAAAACAAGTGGGTCAGGAAAACACATGTCTGATTGTTTATGCAGAAAATCAAGATACTGTACATGTATATGACTATATTAATTCTGTCCCAAGCGTTTTAATTTGAAACCATATAACCCAGGGAAGAAATGATAATATAATCCAGTGGACCAACACATTTTAATTTAATTCAGTTCAAGACCCACTTTCTTCCCACATAATTAACTTTACTTTCCTTCTCCTAAAATTTAGTTCCCCAAAAGCCATGTTATCAAGCATATATATCTCCTTCTATATATCAGTCAGTGACTCACTAGTTGTAGTCAGTGTCACATACAGCTGTAAGCATAAATCTAGGGGAAAGGGGCTCAACCCTTTCTCTCCTAGAGGTTCCAACTAATTGATGAGTAAAATCACATGGCATTAGAGTAAAATAATGAAGAAGGCATTTTTGGGTGGCACACAATTTGGAGTTGAATAATTTTCATCAAAAATCCCCTTCTGATAATTTCTTGCAATTGACATACCAGCAAAGCTACCACATCCAATAGTGACACAATTCTCGTCTCTATAATTATATCACCAATGCATTTCTTTACATAGACTTCTTTAAGGTGGCTCCACACAGTTTCTTGAAATATGGAAAATACAAGTTTGAGAGTCCAAAATACGTGATTAAACAATTCGGAAAAAGAATAAAAATAAATGCTATGCATAGTTAAACAGTCTGACAATCAAAAACTGTTACCAAATAAATAGCAACAGTTGTTGCTATGGCAACAATGACTTTTCAAAATGGCTGCCAATTACCCTTCAAACTACTGATCTATATAAGAGACTGGATAGAGCATCTATTATCTGAGCGCCTTCAGAAATTGAAGCCGGAAGTTACGCCCTAATTTGTAAGCGACGCCATATTGGATGGTCCCACCATGAGGGGTTTGCTATAACCCGGGCGATGATCGAGGATGAGCATGAAATCTTTTTGGTCAGCAGTCATATTAACTACATAACATCAACGGAAACCGTAAAGTGTTCGAACACTGGATTATATGAAGATTCGTGTGACACGTCTAGCCAATTCGTCCTTCAAAAAACAACTGTTAAGTCTGTTTTCTAGAACAGATGTCAAAAAATATTCTCGTGCTGGGGGAAAGCCCTTCTTTTGTGTGAACCGGAGATTGGCGTTGAAGCTTAATTCTAATTGTCTGTCGCAATATTCACAGTGTCATGAGTTATGACCCATACTTTTAAAGTTTAAATTTACAAAGACGCGAAAGAAATATTTTTATCCCAAACTGGAAAAAAAGATGATAAAACTTTAAAAAAATAAGGTCGACAACAAATTTCGTGCACGGGACGCGTGCCAATTACACGGCATCGATCCACTGGGTGTGTTTTCAGTAAAAATATATAAAAACATTTTGTTGTCTGGAATATATAAAAGAGTGCTTTTACATATTGGGAGCGTGAGAAAAACATATTTATGAGTGAAACGGAACCAATATTATTGCATATGTTTGCATGCATGAATGTGCGTTATTGAACATTTCAAAGGTTGAAATTAAATTAAATTGGCGGTGGATTTTTTCTTGGAAAGACTGTCTGCACAAAAAACGTGGAACTATAATAACCTAAAACCTTTAATTTATGCCGGTCATTAAAAAAATAATTTTTTGATATTATATAATTAGATTTTACACAAACCTAGAATTGCTTAATTTTTCTAGAGACTATTTAACTGCTTTTCTGTTGAAATTAATTTTAATTTAAGAAATTCTTCGAGATTTTCCTTCAAAAAGTGTAATTAATTAATTCCGAGGGGCAAATCAAGAAAAATAAAAAAATCATGAAAAGCTCAGATGATTTTTTGATCACGTGCACTTTTTTTTTTCACCTGAACTGAAAGCGTAGGTTGATCGGATCATCGGAGGTTCGTACTTAGGCTGCCTCAGGTGACACTCCCCTCCCGCTTTCAAGCAGAAGGGGGCCCGTGGCTGAGATAGCGTGTGATTTTCTCAGGCTAATTCGGACTTTCAAAGAGAAACTGTATAATTTTTTTATTCACTCATTTTTTTGGGCTGGTCAGAATCTGGGGCTGGGGGCAAATGCTTAAATGTTTGTGATTGTTCTATAAGCCTACCTAGTTTTATTTCAATAGCGTAAATACTTTTGGAGATATCAGCCGCTGGCACTTTCCCCCTCCCCAAGCCCTGCCCAGATTTCCGGCACCCTTGGACATTCTGCGTAAGAAAAGCGTTTGGCACGGAGCTTTATAGGTGTACCAGGTTGGAAGAGATACAGCCCTAACGGCAAAGTAATTCGAAAATTAATGTCAGTCTTGCAAAATTAAAATTTGTCAGAATTTAGGTCTACTTCTGCGCAATGTGATCGTATACGCCCATGAGCAGATGCAAGAAAAGTAGAGGCCTCAAAAAGGAATCAAAACATTCGGACATAGTATTAGAAAAAATTCGAAATACTTTGATAATAAGCTTTAAACTTATTTTTTAAAAACCTTTTTGCGGGATAATATTCAGAAGTGATAATTTTCGGGAGGGGGTACGTTTTAAAATAGGTAATTTGTGTATATTTTAATTAGCCTGCGGGCTATGTATATTCATACGATTATTTGGCTTCTGCTGCAGCAGGGCTAATTATTAATATCGAAGATATTTTTTTTCATTTGAGATTTATTAATAATAGGGAGAATCGGATCTTATTCTCGAGATTGGCCGGTGGGGCGTGATATTAGAAGTTTATAGAGTATACCATATAAAATCGATCGATACATAGCGTTCTGAGCCGAGATTCTCAGATCTTGACGACCGCTGACCAAAACGATTTCATGCTCATCCTCGATCATCGCCCGGGTTATAGCAAACCCCCCACCATGAGGAGTGAGTTGCTATATTTTACTGTTGTGAATTCGTTGTTTTCGCATATAATCACGAAATAGACGAACAACACAAATCCATTTTGGTATTTCAAGCAACGGGACACATCATGGAACTATGGAGGACCTAAGAACGTGAAGGGAAACTGAATCGTAAGTAAATAACTTGATATTTTGACGAAATTTCGAAGGGGACGGAGAGCTCCCGAAGGGTTATTTACCAAGGAAACGGGAAACCCAACATTGTAAACGGCCGGTGGTTAATAAACTGATTTGTAGGATACAAATGTGAGATAATACTGTAATTGTGGAATGTTCACAATCGAGTAGATCATTTTAAAAAGCCGAAGGACGTGTAAAATTATGGCACAGAAGATAGATTGGCTTGTACTAGAGTAACACAACTTGTGAGTAGATTTCGACAAGCAGCATATTTCTTTGGCAACATAGGAGCATATTAATACTCTATAAGTTTGTAATACTTACAATGTTTGGTGCTTCCATAGAAGTAAACTGTAGCATGCATCATAACAAGAACGAGCCAGTTTGTTTTATTAAACTCCATGCCCAGTCCAAGTCATGTATTTAAGAAATTAAGTTGTCAACATTGTTTCTTATAATTTAACAGCTGAGCTATTTTACTCCCTGTCATTTTGATGAAAAAATTGTTTGTGAGTATCTGTAAAATTGAATGTGATATTTGTATGTTATGTTGTAGGTAGTTTAAAATGAAACCATGAATGAAGAACAATAAAGGTGAAGCAACATGACAACTTAATACAGAATATAATTGAACTGTGTCATTTATAGTTTTCAAACTTTGTCAATGATTTGATTAAAGAAAATGTTTACAATTCATGAGTGTATTTTGTCTTGTGTAGTTTGATTCTGTATAAATGTACTATATAATGATAAATTTTTAATCTGTTCTCTGACTTCTGTATGTTATGAAAATTGTGGCAGAACTAATACTGTACTATCAGTGTGTACTATACAAGTAGATCAACAAGGCCAGTGTTTGATGTTTATATAAAGTCAAAACAAATCAAGCTAATATATATGTTAAACTTCACAACGATGTGGCGGATAACATTTGTAAACTGGCTAAAAAAAAGCATCTTGGCAAAGGTATAGTCACAAAACTAATTATATTGTAAAATTAATACAAGATTTTTAGTTGTAGGCAAATGTAGGCCCAATTGCCCAAATTAGATAACCCTATCTCATAGAAAATAATAAACTCATTCTGATTAATCCTGTGAATGCCAGGATAACTTACTTGAATCATTACCCCTGTGAGTGAAAATATATTGTCCAACTATAGGCACATCCACTGATCTATACAGTTGGGCACATCGCATTCTTAAATTAATTGTTTGATTCCGGTCTTTTGGCTTATGATATAATAATACCACAGCAATTGTTCGTAGTGTAGCTTGTTCAGTTGATCAAATTTCCCAAATTCATTCGGTCCTTTAGCAGTATTTCCATATTGTGAGTAAATTCTGAATGAGAACGGCCTTCGTCTGTTCAAAGTTGTCATCAATGACACTTGGGAGTTCGCTCCATCGAACTCGCAAATTCCGTTTCTCCCCACATTTTGGGGCTAAATAACTACAATTTTTCTCTCTAAATGCTTCACGTGTCCTTTCTTCCTCGTGATAAAAAAGTTTGTCCGAACCCGAAGGAGAAAAATGCCTTAATATGCGAAAACTATAATTGTGCAACAGTAAAATATAGCGAAAGTGGGACCATCCAACATGGCGGCTGTTGCCAACTCCGACCACTTCCGACTTCAATTTCAGACAACGGATGCTCTATCCAGTCTCTTATATAGATCAGTGCTTCAAACTAATTTAATTCGAAAAAACTTTGGTGACCCCCAATTTTTTTTTCATTAAAACTTTTCTTGAAGTATGAGTAATCAATATGCCGATTTTAAAGAAATTCTGTACAACGAAATTTTTTAAAAATTAACAAACATGATTTTTCCAGAAAAAAAATTATTCGTTCTACAGAATTTTTTTAAAATCGGCCAATTGATCACTCATACTGCAAGAAAAGTTTTAATGAGAAAAAAAAATTGGGGGTCACCAAAGTTTTTTTCGAATTAAATAGTTTGAAGGGTAATTGGCAGCCATTTTGAAACTCAGTCATTGTTGCCATAGCAACAACTGTTGCTATTTATTTGGTAGCAGTTTTTGATTGTCAGACTGTTTAACTATGCATAACATTTAGTTTTATTCTTTTCCCGAATTATTTAATCACGTGTTTTGGACTCTCAAACTTGTATTTTCCATTTTTTCAAGAAACTGTATGGAGCCACCTTGATATCTTTGTAATATTACTTAAAGAGTAATATTACTGTACGAGAGCTTACAGAGTTCTAGCTCCCGCGTGGTTGTACCTTGCCCAAGAGAGTCATCATTTTGCAGTCGGGTCGTCTGCGGTGCTGTGGGAGATGCTTTCGTTGGTAGTGCGGCAGGGGTGTGTCGTAGTCGTTCAGGACGAGTACTGATGACATGCGGTTGGTCACGGTGTTACAAGAACCTCTTTCGGAAGTTTTCTCGATGTTTGATTCGGTAGGTATTACCTTGAAGACACTTCACCACTACGTATGGTCCCTGCCAACGGCTCTGCAACTTAGAAGGGAATCCTGGTTTAGATTGGTACGTGCATCATCACTGTGTCTCCGACATGAAGTTCAGTACACTCATCTTGGCTGTCCACCACTCGGCTTTGCTTCGTCTGTAAATCACGTGTGCGGGCTCCAAGATGTGCTTCTTTGTGGCGAGAAGAAAGGGTCGACGCCCACTGGCTAGCAGATTGTTGACTTTTGGCGAGCGGAGGTGCAACGACCAACCTTGGCGTACGAGGGAAATAGCCATGGGACAGGAAGAAGGGCGAGTAGCCAGTAGCTTCGTGGTCTTGATTCCTATAGTTAAACTGAACATAGGGAATTTCTAAATCCCAATCCTCTCCACGCTCATATGTTGATTTCCTCAGTATATCCCCAATGGTACGATTTAGTCTTTCAACTGTTCCATTGGCTTGCGGATGTAGTTCTGAAATCCGCTTCTTGTCAGTGCCAAGCTCATGTGCCACAGTGTCCGTAATTAAAAAGGACTCCGGAATCCCTCGTCTACAGAAGACGTCGCGTATGATGGCCCTGGCCACCAATTTTTGCGGACTTGTCAGGGATGGGTATGATCTCTGCCGCCCGAGTGAGTAGGTCGATGGCAACCAAAACATAACGATTTCCTTGTTTGCTGGGTTTCTTGCCAAACGGGCCTTTAATACCTATCGCAATTTCCTGCCAAGGCTTCTGTGGTTGTGATGAGAGAGTAAGGCGTGTACCACGGTGAGAAGGAGCTGGACGACTGCTAGCACAAGTGACACATGACTGACAATACTGTTTGACATATTTAATCAAGGTCAACCAGAAATATTCACGGCGTATTAAATTGGTTGTTAATTTCGCAACACCCATGTGGCCAGCCTCGTCATGTTTCAGACGTAATACGGGGATAAGAGCTGTAGGGACAACAAGGTGGTTTACCACATGCTTACCAATTCTGTAACGAATATACAACAGCCTGTCAGCCCGTCTTTCGTACCTACTGTGAGAAATTTGCGTTTTTTGGACCATCGACAGAGCACTGGGTTGGTTAAGGGTATGGTCATTCCACGCTTTTGTACTGCATTGATGATGACACCTAGTACATGATCTGATTGTTGGAGCATCTGGAATTCCTGGAGCGTGAACTGCATGGCCATCGCGCAACGAGTGGACCCTTGGTATACGGGACAACGCATCCGCATGGGGGTTTGTGACACAAGCTCTATTTTGCACGACAAAATCAAATTCTTCGGATTCTTCTAGCCAACGAGCATAACGGCCGCGGGGATCACGAGTCCCTTGTGATCTGTGTGCCAGATGAAGCGACGTCCCAAAAGGTACGTCTAAATTTCCTTAACGCAAAGATAAAGGCGTACGCTTCTTTATCTCGTGTGTGCCAGTTCAACTCGTTGTTTGTCAGAGCCTTTGATGGAAATAAAACAGGTTGGTCACGACCGGAATCATCTCGTTGGGACAGTATGCATCCTATGTCGGTGCTGACATGTCGGGGAATTGGAGAACAACATCATCGGAAGTCAATGCAAACTTTAAGTCATTGAAGGCCGCCTCTCTTTCTAAGGACCTGATAAATTTAGATTTACCGGTTAACTTGTTGAGGACCTGGGCACGGTGTTGGAGGTTCGGGATGAAATCACTGTAGTAGTTGCACAATCCTAGAAAAGATCGCAGTTCCTTGGTATTCTCAGGACGTGGCCAATGACGGATAGCATTTAATTTGGTTGGATCTGGCTCGATTCCTTTTTCTGAGACTTGATGGCCCAGGAAACAAAGTTTGTGGCGGCATAGTGAGACCTTGCTCGACTTAATGGTTAAACCTGCTTCGCGTAATCGTTGAAAAACATCCCTCAGCATGTCATAGTGCTCCTGGAAATTCTTGCCACCGATGACGACATCGTCCATGCATAATGTCTGCCATAAGACGGGCAAAAACAGCCGGGGCATTCCTCACACCAAAAAGCATTACGTAGAATTGCCAGAACCATCTGATTTTGGTACAAGTAGAATGGGTGCTGAGTAGGGTGATAACGCCACGTCGCTCCATATCTTTGATTTGTTGACTTACTTCAGACCGTAGAGCAAAGGGTGTTCGACGAAGTTAACTGCCACAGGAACTTTGTTGGTATGTATGTGAAACTGAGTTCGGTGAGTGCGACCAACTTCTGCATCATTCTTATCGAAGACATCTCTATACTCTTTCAGAAACAATTTTAGTTGGTGTTTCTCCGATACTGTAACATCGCATTGATCAAGGTTAATTGCTGCCGGTTCTCTTTGGGGTGATGGAGGTGGTTGGTAGGGAAGATCAGAAACATTGTTGACATTGCGATTGGATTCTTGCACCGTTACTGGAGAAAGTTCTCCAACATGAGTACTTGCATACAGCTTAACAGGGTGTTCACTGCGGTTCAGCACAGTGACAGGTACACGGTTTTGTGAGCCAGCAGAAATTACACCCGCTCCAAGCAAAACATTTAGACGAGCCGCAGTTTATCATTAAAGGGGAAAAATAATGCATCTCGGTCACATGGTCCATAATCTGATGTGCCAGCTAACACAAAGCATTGTGAGCGAGGAGGAATTGTGTGATTCGAAATAAGAGAGACAAGAATAGGAGAGACCACTCACCCAGGTGAGCGTTTCTCTAAAACTAGCTTAGCATCACCAAGGGTTAGTGTCTTATGAGTCCGATCAGTACCAAAGGAACCAAACTTTTCCAAGGTATCCATCCCCAAAATGGCTGGGACATTTAAATTCTGGATAACAAGCAACCGAATGTTAGATTTAGAAACGTGTTCAATCTCAATGTTAGTGTTAATCTCCCCTAAACATTGCAGGGGACTGCATGCCATTGGCTGTTGAAGGAGCACTTTGTGGTTGAGTCAGATTCCATTTTTCTACACCAGGCTGTCTAGAACTAACACATCTAACATCTGACCCAGTATCCAACAGCCATGTGCACTTTACTTTATTAACTTTTCCAAGAACATGTAAGGTCGTTGTGGTAAGGATGGGTACTTCTATTTGTGTTTGGCACCAGTGATGCCCCTGGCACTGGTGCTATTCAGTTTAAAGGCGACGAGGGGCACTTGGAAGCAAAATGTCCCAATCCACCACAGTTAAAACAAGTGATATCCTGTTGAGCTCTACTGGGTAGGCAAGAGGAATGTGAAGCACGGTTACTAGGGCTACTCCACCCGCGGGTACGGCCCCTACCCCGGAAAGGGAGGGGCACAGTCACAGTTCCTTTGCAAGTGTGAGGTGGATCCACAAGAAAAACATTTTTGGGGTGGTGGAAAAGTAGAAGGGGGAGATTTAAAAGAAGCAGCATGTACATCACCTGATGAATTGGAGAATTCCACTTTATCGTCGGTGAGACCAATTGTAGCCATTGCAGCCATTTTGTTCTTGTTCCAACCGCGTGCAGCGGCGTACGTTTCCACTCGTAAAATCCATTTTGTTACATCTTCTCCGTTCTTCCAGAGTAATCTACATCTATCATCATCCATTTTACCGCTGCCACCAGTGTAACCTCGAAGAAGCAACGATACAACTCAGGAGAGCTCACAATAATTTCATACTTTATTCAGCCCCAAAACAACAACCAGTATCCCCCGCAAACCGTCGGGCCCAGGAATGCGCGTCCACGGAACTACATAGGCCCAACCCCAACTGTTACAATAGGACTGGATAGCGCATCTATTGTTCAGCAATTGAAGCCGGAGGTGAGCAGCGACGGCCATCCACTAGGACCCACTTGCGTCCTAAACAATATGGCGTATACGGATGAACAGAACAGAAGAGAACAGAACAGAACAGAACTGAACTGAACTGAACTGGCTTACACTAACTGAGCAGAACTGACCCAATTAATTGGAACGAATACCAATAGACAATTATACGACGTATTCTTTATAATTTCACTCACCACTATACTTAAAACCAACGGATTATGACGCAACGGCAACACTACTGAAACGGGGTTTGCTATAACCCAGGCGATGATCGAGGATGAGCATGAAATCGTTTTGGTCAGCGGTCGTCAAGATCTGAGAATCTCAGCTCAGAACGCTATGTATCAATCGATTTTATATGGTATACTCTATAAACTTCTAATATCACGCCCCACCGGCCAATCTCGAGAATAAGATCCGATTCTCCCTATTATTAATAAATCTCAAACGAAAAAAAATATCTTCGATATTAATAATTAGCCCTGCTGCAGCATAAGCCAAATAATCGTATGAATATACATTGCCCGCGGGCTAATTAAAATATACACAAATTACCTATTTTAAAACGTACCCCCTCCCGAAAATTATCACTTCTGAATATAATCCCAGAAAAAGGTTTTTAAAAAATAAGTTTAAAGCTTATTATCAAAGTATTTCGAATTTTTTCTAATACTATGTCCGAATGTTTTGATTCCTTTTTGAGGCCTCTACTTTTCTTGCATCTGCTCATGGGCGTATACGATCACATTGCGCAGAAGTGGACCTAAATTCTGACAAATTTTAATTTTGCAAGACTGACATTAATTTTCCAATTACTTTGCCGTTAGGGCTGTATCTCTTCCAACCTGGTACACCTATAAAGCTCCGTGCCAAACGCTTTTCTTACGCAGAATGTCCAAGGGTGCCGGAAATCTGGGCAGGGCTTGGTGAGGGGGAAAGTGCCAGCGGCTGATATCTCCAAAAGTATTTACGCTATTGAAATAAAACTAGGTAGGCTTATAGAACAATCACAAACATTTAAGGGGGCATTTGCCACCAGCCCCAGATTCTGACCAGCCCAAAAAAATGAGTGAATAAAAAAATTATGCAGTTTCTCTTTGAAAGTCCCAATTAGCCTGAGAAAATCACACGCTATCTCAGCCACGGGCCCCCTTCTGCTTGAAAGCGGGAGGGGAGTGGCGCCTGAGGCAGCCTAAGTACGAACCTCCGATGATCCGATCAACCTACGCTTTCAGTTCAGGTGAAAAAAAAAAGTGTACGTGCTCAAAAAATCATCTGAGCTTTTCAAGATTTTTTTATTTTTCTTAATTTGCCCCTCGGAATTAATTAATTACACTTTTTGAAGGAAAATCTCGAAGAATTTCTTAAATTAAAATTAATTTCAACAGCAAAGCAGTTAAATAGTCTCTAGAAAAATTAAGCAATTCTAGGTTTGCAGTGTAAAATCTAATTATATAATATCAAAAAATTATTTTTTTAATGACCGGCATGAATTAAAAGTTTTAGGTTATTATAGTTCCACGTTTTTTGTGCAGAAAGTCATTCCAAGAAAAAATCCACCGCCAATTTAATTTAATTTCAAGTAAACTTTGAAATGTTCAATAACGCACATGCATGCAAACATATGCAGTAATATTGGTTCCGTTTCACTCATAAATATGTTTTTCTCACGCTCCCAATATGTAAAAGCACGCTTTTATATATTCCAGACAACAAAATTTTTAAATATATTTTCACTGAAAACACACCCAGTGGATCGATGACGTGTAATTGGCACGCGTCCCGTGCACGAAATTTGTTGTCGACCTTATCTTTTTAAAATTTAATCATCTTTTTTTCCAGTTTGGGATAAAAAAAGATTTCTTTCGCGTGTTTGTAAATTTAAACTTTAAAAATATGGGTCATAACTCATGACACTGTGAATATTGCGACAGACAATTAGAATTAAGCTTCAACGCCAATCTCCGGTTCACACAAAAGAAGGGCTTTCCCCCAGCACGAGAATATTTTTGACATCTGTTCTAGAAAACAGACTTAACAGTTGTGTTTTGAAGGACGAATTGGCTAGACGTGTCACACGAATCTTCATATAATCCAGTGTTCGAACACTTTACGGTTTCCGTTGATGTTATGTAGTTAATATGACTGCTGACCAAAAAGATTTCATGTTCATCCTCGATCATCGCCCGGGTTATAGCAAACCCCTACTGAAACCACAAACCGCACGATAAAAACTACCGAAACGACAAAATTACCCTGTTTACACCAACTACTGACTGGAGACGGATAGGCGAGAACTGATTGGAAAGTTTATGAAGGAGACCACGAATGGCAGTACTCTATGGACTATATACCAAAACTAATCAGACTATACTATCAGTAAGACATATAAGTACTATTTACAGAATGAGTGGCCCAGGGGCGGATCTAGGGGGGGTGGATTGGGTGGCTAGCCACCCCCCTCTTTGGAATAGAAAAAAAAATAAACGAAGCAAAGTACATCCTAAATATTGAATACTGATGCGCCTTTGTTGAGAGCTGGTCTGCGGTTTACCTCATCGCTGCAAGAAAGCAAACATGGCGGCATGAAACGTAACATGTAAATTAGCTTTGTTTAGCAAAATCAGCTATTAATCCAACAATGAAACGACGTCGACAGAACACTTTGGACGCTTTTGTTAGGAGAGACGCACCTGAGCAAGCAGATGCGGACAACATATTTTTCCCAAACGTGAGGGAACTTCTGAAAATTCTCGCTGTTTTGCCCATAGGTAGCACGGAAGCAGAGCGATCATGCGTTCGCAGAATTCATACTTGGCTTCGGAGTACAATGACTACCTCCCGACTTTCCAACTTGGCTGTTACGGCCATGCATAGCCACACGACAATTACCATCGACAGAAGGCAGATATGTGAACGTTTTATGGCATTGCATCCTAGAAGGATGAATGCATCCTCACTTTTCGTAGACAATTAAATGAATTCTTAACTGTCCGTGGTGTTGAAGATACTGACCTACTATATATTGCTCTTTCGTTTAGAACAGCTCTAATTGAACTGTATAGTTTTCATTTGTTTTTTCCTAAAAGTGTTATAAATATTTTATAAAGTGTAAGTAACCCAAATATATTATAACTTTTTTTCTACGGCTGAGTGCTGAAACTTGCTGTCAAAAACCGCTCTCGAAAGGCTGGAAAATGTGTCATTTCAGAGACCCAAGAACTCAAACATTTTCGGGAGGACGTACCCCGTACCCCCCTGGAAGACTCGGGCTTCGCCCTCGGCCACCCCCTATTCAAAAATCCTAGATCCGCCCCTGTGGCCGTTCTGTATCGGGGTATACAGATACAGAACGGACCGACACGGATTCTGTAAATTACTTCTGAAACGTCTATTAAGTTAGCGATTTTTTTATAAGTTTGAGTGTAGTTAATGGGAACCACAAAGGAGTTTTAGTCGTGTAATTTTGAAGAATGAGGGAGAGATTAGAAGGGAATTTGAATAAAAAGCGTAATTAGCCTCCGGCTATGTTGCGTATAGAAAGGCGATATGGATCACGCTGTTGGACATGCAGTGTATATATATTGCTTAAAGAACCATGTAAAAAACGGCAGAAGAAGAATAAAAGATATGCAACGTATAGTATAGTGCAATCAGGATCTTAGGACACAACCCTGGACGCGTTTCGACCTTCTTGTGGTCTGATAAACCTTAATTCGAGGTGAGGTTTAATAAGCTACGATTATTAAATTAGTGATGTGAGCATGCGCTTTGATTTAGTATTAATCATTTTATATTATATTCAAGAAATGTTTGCATCTTTTTTTATAAAGGTTTATGTGTAGTTAATGGGAACCACATTGGAGTTTTGGTCGCGTATTGTTGTAAAACGAGGGAGAATTTTAATGAAGAGCGCAATTAGCCTCTGTTCACAAGAGCGAGATCGTGGTCATGAAACTGACAACATGCGGCTCAAAATCTCGAGGCAACACCCGATGGAGACGACGACAGAGTACAGTCGTTGGAAGAGGAGATCGAAAAGCTGAAGACTGAAATAGAGGAACGAAAGGAACATTTGGAGAAATCTGCTGAGAAATTAAGAACGACTTAAGGGAAAAGAATTGGAAAGCAATGCAAACTTCAAAGCGGTTAACAATCAAGCTATACGATTCATGTTGAAAGATACATGAATTAGGTGCCAAATCCTTTGTTTTAGGTTTATTACTATTTAAACAGTACGGTTGAGTGATTGAACCCAAACGTTGCTATTGGATGATTGCTTCATTATGAAAACATAATATGTTCAGTAACCGTGAAAGTGCAAAAATTTCCATAAACCTGAACAAAAACTTTTGTTGAGCTTCCAAACCATGTATATTTTCTATTAACTATGGTAAGAGCGCTAGCTTGAAGGAAGGGTGTTTTTTTGTGAATAAAGGATATACGTTTATTTATTGTGTAACTGACTCTATCACATTGTACAACCTGGACAAACTGTATAGTAAGAACAATATCGTAAAAATATTCAAACTTCAGAAACGCTGCGCTAGAGTTATATCCTTAACGCTCAACCATGCCATTCCTCAGTAGATCTATTCAATAGACTATGTAGAGTCGGAGAAATGTTTATTACTCGGGCTACCTGTGGTAGACGAGTCTATGATGCGCGATTTTTATTACTTTAATTTTTTTGCGACGCGTTATTAGTCCTCCGCGCGGCCGCTGGCGATATTGACCAATAAGTCTTGCGAAACTGAGGCATGTGACTATATCTATCATGACTCACTGCACGTGCCTTCTTTCTGTGAGTGTCCTTTCTCGTCTCGGATGTGTTCACAGACATAGTTATTAATTGGGCAGTATGTCGCGATCGCTGGCAAGTATCTTGGTATTATTATATACGCTTACAATCGCACACGCCGTTCATTAAGTGAACTTGCTGGTGACACTTTCTAGGTAAACAGAAGCTATGTAATAAGGCGAAGAGACTTGACATATTGAACGCTGTACATATGTGGAAATAATACTTTCTTTCTTTGCTTTCCCGGCTGATGTCTGACTGATCACTCGTCGCGGATGTGTTCTGTGTGTTCACATACATAGTTATTGGTCAGTAATGTCGCTGGCAAGTATCTTGATATTATATACACTTACAATCGCACACGCCGTTTATAGTTGTGTTGATATTTAATACCTGAAGAGACTCGACATGTGAACCGTGTGTACATGTGTGGAAATACGTTAATAAATACAGGCAATCGTGTTTTGTTATTGCAAATTGTGTTTTCTATCGGAGAATTGGATTGTGTTTTGACTTTTGTCTGTAACCAATGCGCATGTATATGATTGCAAACACCTTCACCAGTAGTATATAGCACTGTGATTTTGCAATAGCCCGAGTGAACGCCTGACCAGGCGTCTTGTTAATCTACGACTACAAACGTACTATTAATGCTACTCCGGAGTATTTAAACAAACTGTTAAATTTAATTAAAAAACTCATTAATAATTCATGAGGAAAACACAAAGAAAAATCATAACCGTATCGTGGTTTTATATCTGATAAAATTTTCTCCTGATTTACATAAACTTTAGCTTTGATTTTCTCGCCTTAGACAACGTTATTTTTCAAAATTACTACGCCAACGAACTTACCAAATGGTGATCGTTTTTTAAGCCATTCAAAACACTCGCAGAACGTGTTTTAAATAGTACATAACCAACAACATTCGAGAAACACGCGCAGTGCTCATTTAAGTTTAACAACACCGAAATACAATAGAGTTACAGAAGCAGGAAGAACTTTCTCAATCACCGCTATTAGCCTTTGGAACAAACTGCCATTACGTCTGCGTTCATCTAGCTCCATTAATATCTTTAAGCATTCATTGTACAGTTGTTTTCGTAAACATCCATGTATTATAGATATTGATTATTATACTTTATACGTTGTACATATTTAGATATATAGATACTGTATATAGTTATAGATACATCGTTTTATATACTTTTTGTTATGAGAGCCACAAGTTTGTTAGTAGTTTGTACTATTAAGTGTCACCCTCTTTGAATAAAGTTTCTATCTATGTATCTTGAATATTCCCTTTTTAACGATATGCCATGAAGTATTCACGAGACCGCTGACCTGAATTTGCAGATATTCAACTTTCGCATTTTCAACGTACATCTCAACAAGAAGAAAATGGTTTTAGACTCTAACTCCTAAAGTAAGTGTAAGCATTTGTCTGCTGTAATTCATTCGTAGATTAGCAATAATGTGGTAAAATTTGACGAAAACCATCTCGGCCAATCATCCAATTATCGAACACTAGTTTTGAGTAGACAAGAGCCTCGCCGCGCCCGGCGGAGGCTCTGGGTTCGAGATTGAAGCCGAACTAGAAGCCTCTGAGTCTCGCCAGATTTACGGAAAATTGTATTGCGTACTACAACAGACGATTAATTTTCTGTTTATCTAATGTCTAACCTAGTATTAGAGGTCTCACAAAAAGGGCAGGGGTTAAAAAGGGCAGGGGTTGCACCCCCCCCCCCCCCCCCCCCCCCCCCTAGTTGCGCCCCTGTGTTCAACATAAAATCACAGCTCAATATAGGCGCTTTGAAGTTTGCCGAGTTTCCAGACCATATATATCGGCGGTATAGCCTGTATTGACTATCAGAAGTATGCTATAGAATTTTAGATGTCTGGGTCCTAAATCATGACGCAAAATTCTCAAGGGTTGGTTAGCCTTATAACGTCAATCATAAATGCAAATCTTAAAGTGTTTAAGTATATCTAAATATATTTTTTGCAAAAATATTCACTGTGACACAGTCAAATTTAAACTTTAATAATCAACATTTCTGACATTTATTTCTGACAGAAAACAATAGATTTCTTTACACGATGATCTACTGAAACATTATTTCATAAATCAGTTTCTTTTTTTTTTGAATTTGCGAATCTCACAATGACCATTGTGACATTTAGCTAGCTTCTTGACAACACGAGGTACAAAGGAACGGAAAAACAATGAGTTTAACCGATTAGCTTCGGACTGTTGGAACGAGAGCGTTGATACCAAAAACAGCACAACAATTGAAAGCACGATCAGCCTCATGATGTGATGGATATTGTTCTGAAAGACCTGAAAGGGAAAATATATACATATTTATTATATGTCCACGCGATCTGTCTCAAAGATGGAGCATTCTGATTGATTCCCTAGCGGTCAAAAACCAACAGCAATAGTATTCAAATATAAAGTCTTTTTCATCTTTGTTTTTGTATTAAGAAGATAGTCGAATCTATAACTCATTCCTGTCTGAGGGCTTCCCAAAAGATGAATAAAATCGTCAAGTGGCGTTAGCCAGAATCAGAATACAAAAGACTGATTTGGACAGGAAAAGAGTTAAACAAATGAAAAGGCAGAGGAACCTTTTCAAGCCGGCTCAGTGGCACACTATGTCTAAAATCATTTTCTGGTTTCAATGTTCTAATGATCCACACATGTCCAGTAAAGACTAGATATTTGGTTACAACAGAACTAAACTGTAATTTGGATCGTTATATATATATGTGATGAAAGTATAAGTCAGTGCTAAGGCACTGGGGAGTAATTATAGTATTTATATGTGCAAGAGAGACACGTTTGCCGTTTGATAAAATTCTCGGCTGGATTTTATCGTCCCACACAAGGTCAATCTTCAAAATGTTAAGTTGTCCCCGAGCCCGGGCGAGGGTGCTAATCTCGACACGCGTGGAGTCCACTTACCGTACGCAAAATTACACGTGAGATGAAAACCTGAAAGTAATTCTGAAACATGTTTATATATATCTGGGCCCATGCGCACTTCACGCTATCTGAATGTACTTCACCGATGCTGTCCCACATGCGGTTGTCACCGACGATCGCATGTGTTTAAGTAATTGATGAAATTCATTCAGATTGTTCCAAGCTATACACTGATGAGCTGTTGTACAGCGAAACACCGTGTCTGTAGATTGAACTATGTACGCTCCTTCACTTCGGTGTTGTTGAGCACTCTGTGAAGTTGCCGTGGGTACCTATTAGCGATAATGCAACGCTCACTACCCTTGTGGAAGTTTGAGCACTCAGGGCCCATGCGCACTTCACGCTATCTGAATGTACTTTTGTCACATTCGCATATGTATAAGTAATTGATGAAATTCATTCAGATTGTTCCAAGCTACACTGATGAGCTTGTACAGCGAAACACCGTGTCTGTAGATTGAACTATATATATATATATATATATATATATATATATATATATTATCAAATCACAACTTGCGCAGTTCGGATAGCAGGGTACTGGTAACTATAAACCTGTTAAATTATTCAAATTATTTAAATTTACGTCAGCAAATTATAATCATTATAAGTTCGGTTGGATTGTGAAATACAGTTTTTCAGCGATCACGATCATGATAAAGACCGAAAACGATGCCGACTGAAATGTATCTGAAAGAACAAGGATGTGTCCTGAAACTGTTCAAAGCTGGTAAAGAATTCTGCTCTGGTGTATTAGAACGATGAAGATATTTTGAAACAAACGGCTTTTTAGATCATGAGGAGAACTGAATGATGCCTTGTCATATTTATTTGTCAACAACGAAAAAAGTAAGAAACCGCGAACGAGAAAAACAATCCGAAAAGAGTAGAAAGGAAACAACAAAACACCAACGAAAACGGTCTTTTAAAAAACTAACTTCTTTGATAACGTTGACAAGGATCTTGGTGTATAATATTGTCTTTCCGGTTTGCTGTCGATGAACGTCCACTGAGCAAAGTCTTGTTGTTTTCTCATTTCATTTGTGCTTGATATTATGTGCAACCACTGAAAAATTATCTCCAAAGAGAAATCCAAAACGAGAATGAGTTTTTAGCGCTTCAGAATACCTGTAATCTGTATGATTATCCTGTGATTTCTCTGCCATATTTTGACGAGAACTTCGTGTAAACAACATCGCCAGCAAAAAGCCATTAATGAGCCAATTTCTTGTTCAAATTTTCTCTTCATAATCCACGCCATCCATGATTTAATCGACTGGTTCAAACCGGTTTTCACATGCTATTTTTAAGTTGTTGTGACTTGTGAAGGCTGAATCTTCCTTGTTGTGTCACAGCGATCTTACTCCAGACTTGTTAAAACAATCTGTAACGAGCTTGTTGGAACAGCTTGTGACAAGCTTGATGACTTCAACCGACTTGTTACAAGTTGTTCCAACAAGTCTGATATGGCTTGTTGACAACAAGCCTGATCCTGGCTTTTCCAACAACTTGTTACCGCTCTGCAGCTCAACAACCTGCTACAAGGTTGTTTCCCTTTGCAAAAGCTATTTTTTGCGAAAGATACCTGCCTACGTATTTGCTTCACGAATCACGGTATTAACAAAATAGACCACAGGTGACCCAACCGCATACTAGGTTTACAGTTGTTGTACTTGTTATATATAAACTTGGAAAATGTTGCCGTATTTTAACTTATAGTTCTGTAAATCATTAAAATAAACTTACTTTTGACAGTTCATCTCTCATGTTGTTTACCTTCAGTGACTTGAAACTTGTGGCGGCAATAGTTTCGAACCCCGTTAAATAATCAAACAAGGTTGGAACCTACACTCCCTCGCGCCTCCATCGCTCTGACATCGAGCGAGACTTTCTCCACCAAAAATCCGTCCGATCGCCGTTTTGACCTTTCACACATAAAGATCGATACTTCTTCTTCCTCAGAAACATCCAACTTTTCAAAATACTTATCCACAACCTTCGATTTTCACGGCTAAGCCATCGACTTCTTCGACTGGAATACGCGTTATGAATTTGCTTTGGCCACAACGGTTTGAAAAATGAGCCTCCGGTGCCAATGTACATTCTATCTCCAACCGTGCTGTGACCGTACTACAATCCCCACTCCCCACCGGTTAAGACGTCAAACGACCAATTGCGGAACGAGAATACGTAAACATCAAATTCAAATAATTTTGACGCTTTAATACTACGATTCCGAAATTTGAGGACACACGGGAAACTAACATGTTGCTAAGCGGAAACTGCGAAGTTACTAATTAGGCCAAACTGTGTTGTTTCAATTTGAAACGAGCGCCAGCTCATGATCTTTATACACAATTAAATCTTCGTCAAGTGAAGCTAAGAACTCCACAGTGCTTTTCCGATCGGCCATTACGCTGACAAACCCCACAACGCGACGTTTGAGTGAAGAAACAATGCTGTTTGGCCTAATTAGTAACTTAGCGGTTTCCGCTTAGCAACATGTTAGTTTCCCGTGTGAAACGTGCATGTGTCCTCAAATTACGTGTGTCCACGCTCAAACCAGAATCGTAATATTAAAGCGTCAAAATTATTTGAATTTGATGTTTACGTATTCTCGTTCCGCAATTGGTCGTTTGATACAAAAGAGTAACGTCATAACCCCGTGGGGAGTGGGGATGGTAGTACGGTTGGAGTTGTGACTGTTAACTATCACCCCCTGGATAGAATGTACATTGGTACCGGAGGCTCATTTTTCAAACCGTTGTACCTTGTCTGATCACAGGCGGCCCAAGCGTACACCCTGTATTTCTTTGTTAACTTTCGAAATCATTTTGATTTGTCAAAATGCTAAAATTTTGTGGTAAATGTTGAAATAAAGTTTACATACCTCTCCTGCAAGGTGTTCTTGTCATTTCTGTATAGTACGGCGAGTTTCATAAATTAAATGTCACCGCCGCCTGTCATGTGCTGAGTCAGTACAAATTGTTTACAAGTTACAACTCGTTTTGTGTGATTTTAACGTAAAATACATGGATTTTCAAAGCAATTAAACTTACAAAGTTTTCAGGATCTTTGTGATCTGCCTCTGTGACCACAGGTTCTCCTGCGAATCGGCCAGATGACACATGTACGTACAAACAAAGATCCTGTATACTTTGTAAGTTTAATTGCTTTGAAAATCCATGTATTTTACGTTAAAATCACACAAAACGAGTTGTAACTTGTAAACAATTTGTGCTGACTCAGCACATGACAGGCGGCGGTGACATTTAATTTATGAAACTCGCCGTACTATATATAGAAATGACAAGAACACCTTGCAGGAGAGGTATGTAAACTTTATTTCAACATTTACCACAAAATTTTAGCATTTTGACAAATCAAAATGATTTCGAAAGTTAACCAAGAAATACAGGGTGTACGCTTGGGCCGCCTGTGGTCTGATTATTTAACAGGGTCGAACCGTTCGAAACAATTGCCGCCACAAGTTTCAAGTCACTGAAGGTCAACAACATGAGAGATGAACTGTCAAAAGTAAGTTTATTTTAATGATTTACAGAACTATAAGTTAAAATACGGCAACATTTTCCAAGTTTATATATAACAAGTACAACAACTGTAAACCTAGTGTGCGGTTGGGTCACCTGTGTATTATTAAATGGTTTACTGTGATGGGTTTCCTTTAAGATTTGATTGATTTATTGCCGATTATTAATCCAAATGAGAATTCAAATTTGGAAACGTTCTAGCATAAAACCTTATAGTCCATTTGCCACCTTATATAATAATAATAATAATTAAAACTTTTATAGCGCAAATTAACATTTGAGTATATGATCAAATGCACATAAATGTTCCTTTAGGCAACCTTGTTGCCATCAGAAGTGTATTGTTTTTTATGGTTTTGTACTCACATGGGTCTATAGAAATAAATTAGCTTGCAATGCAATTTATACAGTAAACACCTTCATGGAGGCATAAATAATAGTGAGATATTATAAAGACGTACGTATGACTTATCTTTTTGAGTTTTCCCACTAAAGTTGAATCATAATTTTTGCTTTAAATGGTCGGTTTTTCAATGAAAACCAGCTAAACTTTACATTTTTTACAAGAAAATACACATGTTGATATTACCATTTCTGTATCCCCAAAAGCAAATTGTTTGATTTTTCCTTTGAGTGTCTGGGATGCCAACTAAACTGTAACAGTATCCCAGATACACTGCAAGTTTATTATTACATAAATGAAAGATAATTTCCTGTACTGACTGATAGGATTAATAGCCACCTGCAAATAAATATTCACAACAATACAACAAGAGTCATTTACATAATACTTTTAATATTTCTATATTTGTAAATACATTATCATTAATTCTCTTGTTTTGGTTGAAGCTACATTTAATGACACATCTTGATGTTCAGGGCTTCTCATAATCCCATCATAGAATTCTCTTGTCAATATAAACTCAATGTTTTGCCCTTCCCAAATGCATTGCAATGGGTCAGTACAGCAAAATTTGGGTTTGCCACCTTGAGAAGGAAACCACAGCCATGCAACCGTTGTGGTAAAAACCCAGTTAAAAAGTCAGTTACTATAGTGTTCTTTGGAAGACAAGTAATGCTAATTGTGGTAAAAAACTAAATATTTATAAATATTTACTTAAATTATAGAAATGCAACTCTGCATATAGAAGCTTTTAATATATACATGCATACAGTATTAACAAAAATCAACTGAACCCTTAACCTCATGTGATCACTTGAAATCTCTCTAAACATTGAACAGCAATAACTATTACAATAACAGAGCAAATGTTACATAGGGTTACAATCTGTATATCCAGATTAACACCTGGGCCACTGGACTACAACATAAAATACATGTATTAAAATCTGATACTAAAGCCAAGCCAATTACATGTATGTGTACAACCTGTAAAAGTAATAAACTAAAGATTACAGTCTACTAAGTTAAGATGATAGAGCAAAGATCACTTGCAGCAAGTTTTGATGACTAGTGAGATATGTTGAACTATTGAACTAGATAAGCAAGGGTAGCAAACTGACAAATAGAAAAATACACATGCTGCCTAAGTGGTGATGAAAGAGTCAAACTGAAAATACTACATTAGAAAACCATGTGAACCGTTTGAAGTAGCACAAAATTATCTTTTCAAAACCTATAGCAGATATCGATTATAGACAGTATATTAAGTCAAGCATCTAATTTATGGGTCCATGGGAGTGTGGCACCCATTTATAGTCAATGAGTCATTGACCAGCGGCGTGCGTAGTGGGATGAACCTCATAGGGGGGGGGGGGGCAATAGTTGCAAATGTGCCGACGAGGTAACAACCCCCTTGTATATCACGGCTATATGATGGTATCCCAAACTGGTTATATAAGGAATATGCTGAACTTCTTGCAGAGCCCATCACCAATATCCTTAACTCATCCTATCAAGAACAGAAACTCCCCCTGGATTGGAAATGGGCCAATGTTACTCCAATGCCAAAGGAAAAAATAGTCCGAGTTGTAAACAAGCATCTAAGACCGATATCATTGACACCAGTCATATCCAAGATAGCAGAAGAGTTTGTAGTTGAGAAGTTCGTCGCTCCCAAAATACTCAGCATAATAAATCCTGCCCAATTTGGGGTTATTCCAAAATCGTCCGCTACCTTGGCTTTAATTAGTATGTTGCACAAGTGGATTGAAGCCACAGACGGTACGGGAGCTTCTGTTCGAGTTATGTTATTAGATTTTCGAAAAGCGTTTGATCTCATCGATCATCACCTTTTAGTGAATAAGATCCGCAAACTTAATATGCCACTACAAGTGATTAATTGGGTAATTGACTTTCTACGATGCAGATTCCAACGTGTTAAACTGGCAAATAACTGTTTTTCTGACTGGGCACCAGTTCCAGCAGGAGTTCCGCAGGGAACTAAACTTGGTCCATGGCTTTTTATCTTAATGCTCAACGATCTTCAAATCCCTCATTTTGACAATTGGATATACGTCGACGATACTACTGTATCTGAAGTAATCCAAAATAATAATCCCAGTTTAATACAATCAGCAGCATCCAATGTCCAAGCTTGGTCAAATGCAAACAAATTTCAATCAAACGCCAAAAAATGTAAGGAACTTATTTTCCAATTTAAAAGGACAAAGGACACTTTCCTCCCCATAACCTTAGAGTCAGGTCAAGTCGAACTTGTCAGCCATGCAAGGATCTTAGGTCTTACCATTAGCAATGACTTCCGTTGGAACGAACACGTCAAGACCATTATTAAGAAAGCAAACAAACGCATATACCTTATCGTTCAAATGAAACGCGCCAAAATTCCTATCGCTTCTTATCGTCACATTCTACTGGACATGTATTCGTCCCATCCTTGAGTACAGTTGTGAGGTTTTTCATCATTCACTGCCACAATACCTCAATTCAAAAACGCGTCTTATCGATTATTCTGCCAGGGAGGTTGTTTCCTAACAGATTAGAGCTTACAAATTTAACAAGCCTTCACGATCGCCGAGAATACCTCTCCAAGAAACTTTTTAAGAATATTGTAGACAACCCGGAGCATAAACTATTTAATCTTCTCCCAAATATTAATACTTCAAACTATTTTCTTAGAAGAAAAAGAGATTTTATTATTCCTAAAAGTAAAACTAATAGATTCAAACTAGCTTTTATTCCTGCATGGGTATCTGATTTTTAAACGCTGTAAATTTTTACCAGTTTTATCCATTAACTCCATGTAAGTAATTTATAGTATAGTTATAGTAATTTAAGTTTTTAATGTAATTTACCAGTTGTAACACGCAATTCAGCTGTCTTAAGCTGCAATGTGTTTTGAAATAAACGTATCTATCTATATATGATCGGCTATATCATATTACGGCTATATATGATCTTTCTTTATTATAATTTCTGGTTCTCATCTTGCGTAGTTCGTATCCAGCCAAAGAAAATTGAAAGGGCTCTGAAAAAGTGTTTTTCAGAGGAGCTAATCAAGAACACGCTGCTTTTTCAGTTTCACGAAATAAAATTAGTTATTTAGTTTGTCGCTACAACTGTCGCAACACACACTTCCGGTCTGAAACTTGAAACCATATTGAAAGGCGACGGCGTGACGCGTATTTAAAATAAGGATTACTGACGATCGGGAGCGAGAGAATTAGTGACGCCAGGACACACGGGAAGCAGCATTCTAGGGTGGTCCGGGGGCATGCTCTCCGGAAAAGTTGAATTTTTGGTTTCTGAAACGGCATTTCCTGCATTTTGAGGACGCTTTTCTCGTATTTTCGGTTGCGGCGCCGAGCTGGATTCGATGTCTTCAATTGGTGATAAACTCGTACAGATATTCCAAATTATTGATTCAGGTGGTTTGCTTCAACGACGGACGACCGGCAAATGAAGGAAAAGGAAAGGCAGCTAGGCTGGATAAGTTCTTATTTTGGTCTCTCATTAGCTGACGCCCGGCCCGCGCCCCCACCCGGCCCTGGCTACGCCACTGAATCTTTTTATACCGGATTCACAGTCTCATACTCTGAAGTCTGAATCCGGTGTAATAATTTTCATCCTTCGTTAGTCTCGTTGTATCGGCTGTTCGATACTCCGATTATGTACTGTTAATATTCTATATATTAGCATGGAGAAAATGCAGACAGACGCGCAATTTGCCGACGAAAATTTGCGGTAGGGGGAAACTTCTCCCCCCCCCCCCCCCTGTCCCGCCCGGCCACTACGCCGCTGTCATTAATGACCTGTTAGTAAAATCAAGTGTCCAAATTTATGAAATACCAATTCAAAAAGTTATAATTACTATCTCACTGAATTTATGCGTTCACTTTAAAGATTTTTACTAAGTTATATAAATTGCATGTATAAGGTTTTATGCTAAAACTTTTCCAAATTTGAAAGCACACATGTGGACTTGGAAGCCATTTGTTTACCGACTATTTTGTTAATATCGTAATTCGTGAAGCAAATATCTTTCAGGGCAGGTAGCTTTCGCAAAAAGAAAACCTTTGTAAAAGGAATAAAGAGTTCAAAACACTTAACTATTATATAAAATAAGATTACGAACCTTAATTCGGTGATAAATCTTCGCAAACTTCCCGAATTTGGCGAAAAACGTCGTTAAAATGCTTCCACTCCTAAGTACGCCATATCGTTTAGCACCCATAAAATGGCCGCCATGCTCATTTCCGGCATCAATTCCTGAACAATAGATGCTCTATCCAGTCCTTTTATAGAGATCAGTGATGGAAACCAGGTGCTGATGCCAACACGGCATTTTCTCGCGTCTGTAATAAATTCGACTATTCTGTCTTCGTGGACAAACCTTGTCAGCAACATTACTGATCAACTACTCATGAATTCACCAATAGCGCGGAAAACACCTCAACCCAACTCGATCAAAGGCAAAGCTGGCGAAAAGAAAGAACTCGAAAAATGGAAAATCGAGCACGCAACATGCCTTTTACAGTTTCGCAAGGCCTGACGGGATGACGCAATAATGCAAAAACCGGAAACCTAGACTTGGGCTATGATAGGTAGCCCGAGTAATGAGGCCGTTGGGTTAATGAAGTTATGAAGTGATAGTGCATGTGATACGAATTTATTAACTCACAGATACTCAATGGATGCTTTCGAGTCCAGAGAAATATAAAATATAATAATTGCTTATAATAATTGCTGTAAAGTCCTTCAGAGCCAGGCTCATTATGGAAGTTTATTTGCATGTCAAATTTTGGGTGCATGTGACTGTCACCGTTGACCTCAAGTGAATTCTGCCATGTAGGAAACATTGTACTGAAAGCTTCTAAGCGAATTTATCTTCTGAAGCAGTTAAAGCGTGCAGATATAGATGCAATTTCGTTAACCAATTTTTATTGCGTCTGTATTAGATCTGTTCTCGAATACGCGTGCCAGGTTTTCCACTCGAGTCTTCCTAACTACTTGGCAGAAGACATTGAGCGCATCCAAAAGCGAGCTTTAAGAATTGTGTATGTATTCAGATTTAAACTACAGAGAAGCAGTGAAGAAGGCGGGCTTAGAAACTCTAAATAATAACAGGAGAGAGAAATTATGTGCGAAACTGTTTAATTCAATTGAAAGTAATAAAGACCATATAAACTTAATGAACTTTTACCTGACGTAAATACGGTTACTAAAAACTTAAGAATGATTAGGAAATATAAGCTTCCAATGGTAAAGAGAAACAGGTTTAAAAATTCCTTTATTCTTAGTCAGGCAGCATATGCTTAATTTTAAGTTAATACATTTTTATATTATAATTTATATCATCTGATCTTGTATATAGAAATTCTTATATACTTATTTAATTGTGAAATTGTATTATTATTATTATAAGATTGTTATATCAGTTGTTATTCAGTCTTCGGACTGCGATAATTGATTTAATAAACGGTTCATCTATCTATCGATTCATCTGTCATCACGGAAATATGCTACTGTCGGCATGGCACGAATCATGTAATTCTTGTAACTTTTGTTGTCTCGCAAATTAATTCGGCTTCCACGCAGCTTTCAAGAGCTGAATGTAATGGCTATTGCCACTGAAACTATTATACATATAACATGTATAAACAATCTAATTTTGCTTCTTTAGCACGCTTCAGCAGTCGCTGGTATTCTAGCTATAATAGCCTAACGTCAGTTCCCGCGGTACTCGGTATTTCTGTGAATACTTTGAGCCTGCATAACACAATGTCATTATAACTCCGAAGAGAGATTGCAAGATTTTATTTAATGAGCTAGTCTTTGCATCACATATCATCGTTTATTCTCATGATGTCCACGTTTAATCGGTTCTATCAGAACAACCTGTGCCAGTATATATAATTATATTGCTAGAAATAATTTTGCAAACATAAAATATGATGCATGCGGTACATGCAGTAGAGAGTCCAAACGACTTACAGAAGGTATTATTACATCAGATGAATCGCGGTTGATGTAGAAATTAAGAATATATGGAGGTCTTAAAATTATGAGTCCGGAGTCAAGTTTTCACTCGAAAAAACACACAATAATATCAGCATTAAAATATCGACAAAAAAACATATTGATTCTTATTTTGTAAGAGGAGGGACAGGCTGGTTAATTGATTTGTCCTTCCTGGAACATAGTTCTCTATATCTAGCAACGAAGTAACAACTATAGATGAGAGCTGTTGAATAAACCTCTTGCTAAATGCTGACAATGTATGCAGCCATGTTAATGAAGCTGCTGATTTGCCTTCTTCTGATTCCAATGTAAAGGAGGTAGAGGAGCTCGTATACAGACACGCGTAGGTGAGATAGCAAAAAGGAATCTTTAATATACGAAACAATGAATGAAGGTAGGACACAAAGATAAAAGTTCAATACTTACTTATAACTATAAGTTCAGTTCAATCAGTTCAGTTCTTGCTTCAGCTTCAGCTTCTTCTTCTTTGGTTCTTTTTTCTGCTGCTACTGCTCAACTATTCGACTGGTTCTTGCACAACTACACAACTCAAAAAGTGTAGCTCTTTTTATAGTCCATTTGGTGTACAAAAGCACGCCTGGTAGGTGCGTAGAAATTGACCAATCAGGAGCATCAGACCATAATACTTTGCAGCACCAAACTAAGGCTTTGTCGACCAATCTCAAGTACCAAGGCAATCGTTTGAAAAGTTTTTCAGAGTACTAAACTGCATAATTCTCAACACTGACACAGTAGGATAGCTAATACTTCGAAGTATAAGATATGCATCAGTTTATTTTACAGTTTTCTCTCTTACTTCAGATGCTTTCCTATTTTGAATGTTTCTTTACTTCATGCTGTGAGAAACAAGTCTGGACACATTTTGTAACCTATGATGTAATGTATTCATGAGTAACCTTGAACTAACCTTACCTTGAATATTTTTAGCTTTCCAATACTTTTAGCAGGACATATCTTGGCAGAACCCATGCCTTTGACGAATGGGAGAGGTTAATCGGGTTAAACTTAATCGGGTCAGTCAAGCGAGGAAATGCGTGCAAGTCTTTTAATTTGAACAAAGCATGCTGTGTAATATATTACTTTGATTTCAAGCTATCTGCACGTAGTTGACATAAAAACAACGCGATCTGCACTGTTAACGGTTTTTGTCGATATAGTTTTCTTCAAATCAGTTTTTGGTCAGAACGTTCACAAGATTTATGGCCATATAATAAACTACTTATTGACCTCGCGTGTTCGGTCTGTACTATAGTATAGTGAAATATCGGACCTCTGCTTTTTTGCACAGACCTCAACTCGCTGCGCTCGTCTCGGTCCGTACTAAAAAAACATCGGTCCGATATTTCACTAGTACAGACCTCACGCTTGGTCAATAAGTAGTTAAGCTTAACTCTTTCTCCGCCATACTTTTCTCTCTGACGAGTAAAATCGTCTGGTGGAAAACTAACAAAATTTTGACTTTGGCGGTGGAAGCGTCAATGCACTCTTTAACTTAGGATAAAACTATCTTATTTATTTAAACGATTTTCACGTAACAGCCATGGAATTTACTATTAATTTTATTTCTAATTTATGACTGTTTTACTTGGCGAGACTAGAAAACCCTCTATATTTAATAATCAGATAACGAGCCCGAGTTGTCTATGAACTGATAGTCGACGAGACGCAAAATGCAGCATTGCATTGTCCACTACTTGGTTTATACTAACATAATAATGAAAAATCTAGAACATTCAGCAATTAAATTTTTGCGTCTTGTACCCCATCGTTAAATATACACAATATTTCATGCTGGGAAATTATGAGTGCTTTGGGCAAACCAGCTGGCAGAGTCGGGTCTAATTACCAAACATCAACAGTATAGAAAGCCAAGACATAACCACTCAGCGTGAAAACTCGATCCATCTTTCTTGCGAACTAAACGAAAATGGCAGACATCTTCCCATTTTTAAAATACTTTCCGTTGAGAGAGAATCCTGAACTTTCTACCCCAAATAGTAATTTTCAATTGCTTTTGTTTGACATATTTCTCAAGATCGTACGTTAAGTAGTTTGAATAAAAAATCATCTGGAATTCTAATATATACTTGTGAGAAGTAAATGTTTACGAACAATGTTACGAACGTTTTGGACATTTTAAAAACTTTCACAAAACGTGGAAACTCGAACTATACATCAAATGAAAGCTTATAAAATTTCTAACAACATACCTGCACGATTTCAACAATGAGTTAGTTCTGAAATTATAATCCATCTTGTTGCCGATACATGACTGCCATTTTGTTTATAAAATTAACTTACGGTCCCGAACGGCAGATTCCGCTCTGAGCCGGCGGATACGGGAAATATCCGACCGCTTATGAACCAATCAAATTACAGGATTTCCGTATTCGGACTTCTCAGCGCTGCTGCCGTATAATAATATTGATTATTGGAAATTGTACTGCCTGAAGTAAGGTATTGCCTTTTGTACCTTTTATATCGCTATAGAAAATTAACGAAACAAAAATACTGGGAAGAAGAATTGAAGGGTAGTTACTAGTTTACCATGTAAGTCAAGAATTGTGTGTTTTAAAAAGGGACATGGGCTACATGATATAGACGTCAGGCTTTGCGAATGTGTTGCGTGCTCGACTTTCGAAGTCATGCAGTGTTTCTTTTCGTAAGTCAGTTGGGTGCCCCCCAAACCCCTCTTAGAAATGTGTCATGCTGCCAGCTGCCCGTGATTCCTACAGCACACAAAGATTCTAAAATTTGTTTCAAAAAATAGAACAGTGCTCCAATCAGGGAAACTTTGTTTCTGAAACAAAGCCTTTCGGAAACTTCTCAACATACACTGGAAACTTTTGTTTCTGAAACCGTGTTTCGGTAACTTGTTTCGGAAATTTTCTCTAGTGTATGCCAGGCTAATCTGTTTAAATCTATAAGAGCATCATGGATTATCTAACACAAGATCGAGCGGCGTGGATTTTAGTCATATAACATGTGGCGAGTTCTATTGACTGGCATGGATATAAACCAATCAATTTTAGTCGAATCTTTTATAGTTGGATTTCACTCGACACGAGAGCGACGTCAAAACAGGCCTTAATGTTTTAAATATTCTGGCATGACCTCTTGTAATTTTTATGCCCTTTTTTAAAAAAGAACGTTAACAGAAATGAAGATCGAAACTTAATATACTTCAGTAAGCTTGACGCACATGCATGACGACTAAATTTAGGGCTTACAATCAAAATCGTTACGTGTACGGTGTCATTACAGAGCAATTTTAGTCTGCCGATTTTCGTCGTAAAATATTAAACTGGTTTGATATTGCCCGATTAAAATCGGTCAAAATATCGCATCATGCATGCCGTGTGTGGCGATTAACAATTTCTATCGTTCACTACATGATCACTTATTATTCTTCCTGAAGTTATTTGATTTGATAATTGTAAAAATCGTGGCTCCAATTGCTAAAGATGTGAGCTTTTACATGTAAATGGCAGACATGTATGGTAAACACCGCTTTTTATCGGTTGACCAGCCGATGAACTAAATCGGCCAACTACTGAAATCGTAACGTGTCCGCCAGGCTTTAGTCTTCTCAGACTCTGTCTGCATGGTTGTTGTTGCCACGGCTATTTCCCAGAACTTTTGTCGTGTTTACTATTCAGTTAAAACTCACGTATATATGAGCATACATTTAGCAGCGGCAGTTTTGGTTGGTACTTCGTACTTGGTCCAATTGCAACGCGCCGACGTGAATATATTGGACAGCAGTATATGAAAAGGAAAGTCGTACAGTCGTAGTGTTTATTGGGCTGTCTATGGTTACGAAAAGCGAAAAACAAATGATTTGTGCACGAAGAAGACTGTTCTAATCGAGGTTCTAATATAAACAACAGCAAATTATCGACTTTTTGAAGGTTGTCGAGTTTCCAAACCATATCTTAACTTGCCTGCATTTTTGTGCACGGTCATCAAACCCATTGTATTTTAATATAATGAACGAATTATCCAATAGCAACGTTTCAGTTCAATCACACAGCCGTGCTTTTTAAATATTAATATTGCGCCCCTGTGTTCAACATAAAATCACAGCTCATTATAGGAGCTTTGAAGTTTGCCGAGTTTCCAGACCATATATCGGCTGTATAGCCTGTATTGACTATCATAAGGATGCTATAGAATTTTAGATGTCTTCGTCCTAAATCATAACGCAAAATTCTCAAGGGTTGGTTTGCCTTCTGACTGCTATAGTCTGCTACTGATTGCCTGCATGCCAGTCTGTTACTGACTGCATGCTAGTCTGTTACTGACTGCTAGCTATAGTCTGTTACTGAGTGCTAGCTACAATCATGGCCAAAAGTGGTGGGCCACTGACGATACTTTTTGGTATGAATTTGAACACCCCCCCCCCCCCCCCCTTTCCCCCCTGCAATGTTGTGATTTGTGTAATTTCGCTCGTGTTTCATATGGCAACATGTCACACATTTAACGTGGTAATGTGAAGAACATGAAACATGATGAAATAATAGTGCAACGCCAAAATATTTGGCTCTCAGCTGCGCAACTTACTATCAAGTCATATTTATAGTTGTAGCAAATTTTATGTGAAAGTGTATGTAGCAATAATATTTTTCACCACATTGTATTCTATTATGTTTTCCTGTCTTAAACACTCAACATTGCACGGGGGAGGGGGGGGGGGGGGGAGGGGCTATAAGACTATAAGATAGTAAAACTAAAGTTACAATAATGAAATAACGAGTTAACAAAACAAATATAAACACAGCGCCATTTACCGACTGTGTCCCGTAAACTGTTGGCCATGATTGTAGTCTGCTACTGACTGCTAGCTAGTCTGTTACTGACTGCATGCTAGTCTGTTACTGACTGCTAGCTAGTCTGTTACTGACTGCTAATCATAAATGCAAATCTTAAAGTGTTGAAGTATATATCTAAATATCTTTTTTGCAAAAATATTCACTGTGACACAGTCAAATTTAAACTTTAATAATCAACATTTCTGACATTTATTTCTGACAGAAAACAATAGATTTCTTTACACGATGATCTACTGAAACATTATTTCATAAATCAGTTTCTATTTTTCAAATTTGCGAATCAAACAATGACCATGATATAAAGCACAGCCGTTATCACCGAATGTATTCGCATAAACAAGAGCGGCAGCCTGGGCCGAATCTCTGGTCAATCCTACGCCGTAAGAGTAGTTTGTACACGTAAGATGTACAGGAACAGTACCTCTTAACTTGCACTTAGCGTACCACATGCCTTTAATTAGCGTCTTGGCAATACAACTAAAGGAACTGAAAAACTGATCAGCTTCGGACTCTTGGAACGAGAGCGTTGATATCAAACACAGCACAACAATTGAAAGCACGATCAGCCTCATGATGTGACGGATATTGTTCTGAAAGACCTGAAAGGGAAAACATATACATATTTATTATATGTCCACGCGATCCGTCTCAAAGATGGAGCATTCCGATTGATTCCCTAGCCGTGAAAAACCAACAGCAATAGTATTCAAATATAAAGTCTTTTTCATCTTTGTTTTTGTATTAAGAAGATAGTCGAATCTATAACTCATTCCTGTCTGAGGGCTTCCCCAGAGATGAATAAAATCGTCAAGTGGCGTTAGCCAGATTCAGAATACAAAAGACCGATTCGGACAGGAAAAGAGTTAAACAAATGAAAAGGCAGAGAAACCTTTTCAAGCCGGCTCAGTGGCGCATTATGTCTAAAATCATTTTCTGGTTTCAATGTTCTAATGATCCACACATGTCCAGTAAGGACTATATATATTTGGTTACAACAGAACTAAACCATAATTTGGATCGTTATATATATGTCATAATATTTAAGTTAATGTGTTTTTTTGAAGAAGGCTTCTATTTGTTTTAGCTATCATAATAAATAACTAGTATACTTGCTGATCGATCTTCTATGCAGACCAATATCCTTTTATTCGAACTTCTCATTCGGTCAATAACACATATATAATTTATTCCGGGGACAATTGCAATGTATAACCCGTGGACCAATTGAATGGCATCAATAGCGGCGCCAGAGATTGGCCTGGGACGGTCTCAGTATCGTTCGACTCACCACGGTCTCACTGACCTACATGTAACTGGATTGCGGGTACACATCTGGAAAATGGCCTAATTACACACCATTAGACGCCATCTTGTTAGGTTTGAGATTAACCAATCACATGCCAGCTTTTGGCCATGTATGCAGCCGTGTCTTATGAGATTGTAAACCAGCATGGGGCCAATCTTTAGTAGTTTACAAAAAAATCCGAGTTTAGTTGACAAACATTTTGAAAGCAAAACACGCTTGTCGGTAAGCAAAAAGTGTTACTATAAATTTGAACATTTACGGGTTTCTTTTTAAAAGAGAATTTTGAATGTATTTTGTTTTTTTTATTTCTATGTTTCTTAGTTCTCATATGTCGCAGATGGTCAGCGATAATCGGCGATGACGCTTCACATTTCCCGCCTAAAACATCAAAAATCAAAATGCCGGCGTTGCACAGAAGGTTAGTTATTGCTTGTCAACTACAATTAATTATCGCGCTTCTGAGGAAAAAACGAGCCCTTCTTGTATTGAACAAGCCGCGGAAAAGAAGATTCTGGGTAAGAGAAATGCTTAACAGCAGAGCCAATTTCACATTTTAGTCGAAGAGTTACGTTTGCACGATTGGGAGTACTTTTTAAAATTTTTAAGAATGAGTCCTGAGAGGCTGGAGCATCTTATTAAACTGGTTGCCCCATATATTGTGAAAAAAGAATGCAGGAGCACAATACCTCTCTCACCAGAATTGGAATGCGCTATGAGATAGGGACTGGGTTGTAGAAAATTATCGTCGATGATCGCCGATGCCCGTTCTCATATGTTTTTCAGGTCGGCGATGGTCGCGGATGACATTTGAAGCACGTTCTCATATGTCGCCGACGTCGCATAGCCCTCATCGCCGATCATCGGCGACATATGAGAACTAGGCTTTAGTGTCAGTTTTTGCTTGCTTTGTTCGATAACAACCACCGCAAAGAAAACAACTTGAAATGTTTCATGGAACCTTTGTGTCACACCAAAATTTACATGTGTTTTGACGTCTCTGAAGTTTTTACTTTAAGCCTGGTTTCCATATAATCGCTATGATCGCCGCGACGGCTTAAAAATGAACTTGGCGATCGTATAGCGATCATATGGAAACCACTGACGCAACGATCGCTGCGATCGCGATCGCCACGATCGCTGAGATAGAAAATGTTCTATCTCAGCGATCGTTGCGTTTTATATGGAAACGGTGATTTTGCAATCTCAGCGATCTTGGCGATCAGTATGCATCCCAGCGGACCATTAAAACAATGGCCGCGGTCAACCATGGCCGCCTTAGCGATCATATGGACATGCAGCGGCATGATTGTTGATCGTTGCGATCGCCGAGCTAATTTTTGAGGGATCGCGCGTGGCGATCGTAGCGATTATATGGAAACCACTGATCTTTATAAAAGGACTGGATAGCGCATCTATTGTTTCTCGCGCCACAGTTTTGATTCCAGAAATGAGCAGCGGCCATCTTACTACACGCGTAAAAACGCACAAGTCAAGTTGTGTTCGCACTGCTTGTTCCCAGTTGTTGTGACAAGCCGATAACAAGTTGTTGGCAGCCTTGTAACAAGCTTGTTGGAACAAGGTGTAACAACGTTGTTGACAACAAGCTTGTAACAGCAAGCCAACAATTTGGTACAAGCTAATTGTTGAATCAAGCCGTAACAAGTCTGTCTGAACATCGCGTCAACATTGTGTCAACAAGGTTGAAACAAGCTTGTTGAATTTGAGCCGTAACAAGCTGTTTCAACAATGTTGTCACAAACGCGAGTAGTGTATAAATGAGAGTTCTGGCTCAGTTGAAATATTTCCAAAATGGCTGCCAAAATATTTTCAAAATGGCTGCCCAAAATATTTTCAAAAATGGCGCCCAAAATATTCCCCCGAAAATATTTTCAAAATTACCCCCTGGATTTTTTTAAAATGGCTGCCAAGGGCCCCCTTCATTTTTTTTGCCAAGCCCCCCCTCCTGGATTTTTTTTTGAAAATATTGAAAAAAAATTTGAAAAAAAAATGCTAAATTTAAAAAAGACTTGTCCAAACAGGGAGATTACAATTTTTAAACAGAAAACTGTTTAAAAACTTTTTAACTACTTAACTATTTTAAATTTATACTTTAGTTTTATAATGACCTATTGCCAAAGTACTTATACCATCTTCCCCAATAACTCTCTTGTTATCGTCTGCATTAAGGGCTATCTTATTTACATGTATGGTATGGATCTTATGTTGAAATGATCTAAAAGTATTCATTCCCCGCATGAGATTCTTTCCAGTAAACAGACAATTTTTATAATCGTCAAACTTAATATCGTTACTAATTACACTTTTTTTAATGCCCTTGCATTTTTTCTCCTCTTTGCATTCCATTAACCCAGTTATGGGGTTTAACTTCTTTGCCATTTTTATGGCATATGCTTTTGGTCTTAACCCAACAAACCCGGCGATTTGATCTGGTCCAGTTTCGAACTTCATTTTGCCAAGGACCTTCTTATTAACCCCACATTTAATTTCGCTTGGATGGGACTTCCCAAAATTACTGGTATCAAAATGGGTCTCAACATCTGCACTAATATCTTTGAAAAAGTCTTCTGTTTTGATATTATAACAGAGGCTGTCTGTATCCGTAAACAACAACTGGGCCTTGTTACCATACTTTGGTTTTATATAGTTATACTGGAAGTCGTACATGGAGGTCTTACTTAAATCTAAGATGGCGGCTCCAGTAAAGATTGGCTTATTAAGCTTGACTCGGGTTTTACCCATATGGACAGCACCCAAATTTTCGTTGAAAATATTAATACCATTGTAATTAGGTCTTTTCGCTAGCTTCTCAAACTGGTCCTTAAATGACACCAGTCGGATATCTACTCTGTTTCGCACATTCTCCATTGTCTTACCAAAGGGAGAGTTATTCATTAATTTGTAGAAGTCTTTCTCAAAGTCATTGGTGGCTGCTGTTCTTAACTTGGTGTTAAGGTCAATATATGGTTTCATCCAGGCCTTTTCTACAAATGAGATTCCCCGATGAATTTTCTTTAACACTAATCCATTGTCCAAACATTGCTTTAATGCTCGGTAATGGATAACATACTTCTCTTTGTCATTAAGATTGGGCAGTAGTTTTTCAACACCATCTATTTTAATTCGTTCTGCTGCAAATGGGAGATCGTTGTGGAGGTCATGTAAATGTTCTGGATAATCCAGATCTACTTCTAGAAAACAACCAGTTCCCTCATCGCCATCTTTGGTTTCTACAAGATGGTTTTCCCAGTTTGACAGGTTTTTTTCTGACATCCACTTAAATTTTCTTATTGGTAGTGGTTCAGACATAGCCACCCCATATAAGTTATTCTTGTCCAAATATGGTATAAATGAACTTTCTTTGCTGGGGTTATATTCGTCCATATACTTATTGTTGGCCTCAGAATATCTATGAGTAATTAATGACATTCCCCCTCTAATTCCTTGCTCAATCATTAGGTACATGTTAGGGTCTGCTAGCAGCTCCAGCTTTTGCTTTGTCATTTTCATTAAGGCACACCAGGCCAAACCAGGAGTTGTATAAAACCACAAAGGGTCAAGGCCATAAGTGGCTTTACTTGTTTTTCTAAAATTTTGGATTACATCTCCAAGAAGAACAGTGTCAAGTTTTAAATACAAGTCATGAAAATCTCGCATTGTTTTACAACCAAATGCTTTCCAGACTTTTTGAGCATGGGCATAGTCTTCATCCGAAATATGAGTTCCATTTAATTTTGAATAGAACTCTTTTTTGGCTGGCAGCTTTGGATAGTTCATTTTTTCCAGGTCAGTCATAAACTCATAGGGGAACACTCCCTTTCTTTTGAGTAATGCCAGATTTTCGGGAGTTTCTTTAACAAATGCTTTGTCAGTGTAAACAAATGCTGATGGGGCCAAATTTTCAACCAAAGTTGCCAACGAACTTCCCAAAAATTTTAATGAATCCAAAAATCTTAATTCAAGGGGAACCCACTTTTTTCTTAATTCCCCTTTAACTGGTTTTTTATGGTAACCACCATTCATCCAAAGTTTTTTGCTAAAACTTATATACTCCTCATCTGTTTTTGGGATACAACTAATTGGGCCTTCAGTTAAACCCAAACTTTCAATAATAAGATGAGCATCATAATTAGCCAAATTATGAGCCAGCACAGGGATATGTTTTGCACTTCCCATTGAATAATTGCAGCTGTTATGGGCTGCTCCTCTGTACTTGCCATTAAGATGGTCATGATCTCTTACTTTGTCATCTTCAAGGCTTTCTTCGCAAACATAGCAGATTTTTGCAAGTTGGAACTCTTTTTCTTGGGCTTTGCTCATAATAATTGGTTTTGGGTTTTTCAAGTAATTTTCCCAGATTATATTTGCTTCCATCTCCATTTTTTCAATGAACATTTTGCCAAGGTCCTCATTCTCATGCTGTTTGGTATAGCTTACAACTTTTCCAGAATATATTTCTGGATCTGAGCATATAACTAAATAAGAAAATCCGCTTGGTTTATGCTGCTGATATTTTTTTGTATAACTTTCGATGCTGTTTTGGGGTTTTGTAGCTAATGATTTCAGTAAACACTCGAAGTCAAATATAATTGCAAATGGTACATCTTGAAGTTTTTGGTAGTCTTTACTACTCCAGCCCATTGTTTCCCCATTTTTGGGATATTCTTGGATTTGAGCACCATAGGTTTGACATATTTGAGAGTGTTCATCTCTGGCTTTTTCTGTTCTAAATGGATTTAAACAGAAGTTACAAAAATGTACTTTACCATTGCGCTTGCTGAGCTGGGTTGAAAGTAATTTGCTTTTACATTTTACAGCGCTGTAATGGTTATCCCACCAAAACAGATCTATAACATTTGGATAGTTGGCTTTGCTAATTTGCATTTGGTAAACTTTTTTAATTTCTTCATCCCAACTGAAGACATTAATATTCATCTTATTCATTTTTTCAAATTTTGAGATGTCTTTGATATTTACTGGGACCTCAATTCCATCTCTATTATATTTTCTTGAGTGGACTTTAACATTTAAACCAGCTCTTTCAAGATTAATGGCTTTAGGATCATTTGCCATCATCTCGGCTATTGCAACTGCATAAAAGAAGCAGTTTTGGTCTTTGTTTTGTGGGTTAATAATAGCCTTTTTGTTTTGGATAGTTTTAGGTAGTTCTTGGAAACCCTTACCATTTAAAGGTTTATGTTTTGATATTGAAATATGCAGACTTTCAACAGATCTTATGGCCCAGCCAGAACCCTTTTTCTGATGGGATGCCAAATTTTCAAGCATTTCTCTTTTAGATAGCTCATAAAGTTTGTTAACATCTTCTTCTGTTGTCATTGATCTCATATTAGAGACAAAATAAAACTCTTCAACATCTCCCCATCCAGAGGCGTAATCATAACGAACAAGATTACATATTAATGTTGTTTTTACCTTTTTGGAACCATCAATATCGTTAAGTAATTTTTCAACAGCTGGAGTTGTTTGTTCTAAGAAAACAGATGGGTCTTTAAATCCCTGTCCTGAGATCTCATATAAAGTTGCTGCTCCACCTAAAAAGTTTTTAATAAGTTTAGGTTCTGCTTCTCTAATTCTTTTGTTAACCTTTGCTCTTTTTTTGAAAATTTTCCCTAGTTTGTTACCTAAAATTCGCCTTGTTTTTTTGATTTTTGAGCTTCCCTTCCACTTATTATAATCGTTAATTTTGAACTGTCTCTTCTCCTCCTGTTTGATCTCCCACCCCCACTTTTGCCTCTCCTTGGCAGCAGCTTTTAACTGAAGTTTTTTGTTAATTTTTGTTTGTTTTAGGGCTACACTTTGGGCTTCTTTTGCCTCTTTTGTCTTGGCTTTTCTTTCCTGTTCTGCCTGTAATTTGGCAAGTCTTTCAGGTTTAAAGGGTTTCATTTCCCGATCCCTTTGTAGTTGTCTTCGTTTACGTAAGCGAGCATTTTCCCGTTTTCTTAAAAGTTTTTCTTGATCCATTTATTACATAAAAAAAAATATCTCCTATTTTTCCTTTTAGGCTTTTTATAGTTTGACTTTAGTTTTGTTTACCAAAATCTTGACATTTTTTGACCACAAATAGCCTTCTTCTTCATTCGGGTTTCATTTCGCGATCTTAAAAGAATTTCTAAATTTAAAATTTAGAAATTTTTATTAAACTTAACGACTAACATACCAGTTTTCCCCTTTGTATGTTATTGGTAAATTTTTTTTAATGTAAAATGGAATACAGCTTGGGTTTTTTCCTAAACTTTTTGCTGCTCTGTAAATACTTGGGAACTCTTTCCTTTCTCCATTTTCAGAAGTAAATGTAATTTTAACAGGGGTTTTAATACAATCCCTGTTACATTTGTCGTAAACTTCATTTTTAACCAATGGAATACCAAGACATTCGCACAATGGTTTTATGCTTAAACTGTTTGCACCTTTAACTCCTTTAATGAAAGCCATTTTTCTTAACTCCTTTCTGTTTGGAGTATATTTTTCTTCGTTAACTTTTCTGAGAAAATCTTGTAACTCTCTCCTGTGTTGCATTTTTTGACGGAACATTTCTTTTAACTTTTCTGGTGGAATTTTGTTGTTATTCATTACTTTATTAACATCTTTTTTCTTTTTTTAATTAAAAAATAGTGTTAAAATTTCTTATTGTTTAAATAAGAGATTTTTGTTAAACCAAAATTTAACGACTTGCAATCCATTTCTTTTCTTTGTACAAAATAACTGTTTTGTTTTTAATGTAGTAAACAATATTACTAGGAGACTTTTTTCCAATAGCCGAAGCTGCTTTTTTAAGGCTTGGGAACACTACTTCTTCTCCATCTTCCAAAGCTGTAAACAGAACTTTGACAGGATCCATTATTTCTGTGTTGCCTGGACCTAAATATGGAATATATGGGATGTCAAGTTTTTCGCAAAGTGTTTTTATTGTTAACACGCTTGGATTTGGAATTCCTTTTTGAAAGGCTAAACTAACTAGCTCTGTTCTTTGCGTACTAACTTTTGACTTCCGGATTTCAGATAAACGATCCCGGAGTTCTATTTTTTGGCGTAAGTACTTTTGTATGAGTATTATTTCTTCTTCTAACTCTTCAAAAGTTTGGGTATGTCCGTTTTGTTTTCGAAAATTAATAATAATTTCAGTAGTAAGATTCATTTCTTTTATTATAGTAATGTTTTTTTTTCTTTAAATATAATTTTTTTAAAGAAAAAAATAATTTTGACTTAGTTTTAGTAATAAGGCTCATTCCTTTTATTATTATGTACCCACCTTTCTTTTTCTTTTAAAACCCATTTTTTTCTAAGAATTAGGTTTCTCTTGTCCCTCCGTTGTCTAAGAATTAGGTTTCTCCTGTCCATCCGTTGTTGGCGAATTTGTCGGTACCAGTTTAATATTTTTATCATTATCATTTATTTTGTCTGTTAAAGATTCCACAGATGGCGATTTTTTACAAAAAACATTGGTATAGTTTTTTACTGTTTTGTTTGTCCAGCCTATTTGGATATTTCCCTCCATTGTTAGGTCATCCCTTCCAAAACTTATCCCGAACTGAAAACCTTTCTTTGTAATATGGTTTTTATTAAATTTTTCTTTTGGCTTGGATTTTGAGTTTCCCATTTTATTTTTCTAACTTTTACAGGTTAGAAAAACAAAAATTTAATTATTTTTTTTTGGATACCTTGGCTTTGTTTTGAATTTTGGTAAGTCTTTTTTATATTTTGTATGGAGGGTTTAATTTTTCCAGCACTTGCTAGCACAGCTGTGGTTCCAATTATTAAGGCTTCAGATAAAGGATTTGGCATTAGCACTATTGTTGCAACACCGCCAACAAGAAGAATTGTGGCAATGGTGGTTTTAAAAACCGTTTTTGCTTTTAAGGTAATTCTAGGTTTCAAAGGTTCTTCGGAATTTCTTAGCTTTGAATAGGTCATTTCTTTTCATTGTTTTGTTTTCTACTTTTTTGGATTCGTTTTATTTTTCTAACCCACAAAGGTTAGGAAAGCAAAATTTTAATTAGTATTAGTTCAACTGTTATTGGAATCATTAGAACTGCTACCATTGCTGTTTTCATTAGTATTTTCATCATTTTGTACTGTAACATTTTTATTTGGACTTGGTTTCTTATCCCAAACATGTTTGGCAACTATAATACCGCCAGTTAACAAACCAATCATTGGAATGTATGGCGAAATTTTCTTAACCAGAGATCTAACATCATCGCAAAATAATTTGTTTGTTTTTAACTCTGCATCAAGTTTTTCATCGTCCTGAACCAAGTCCAACTGTTCCATTAGTTCTGAAAATTTGGTTACAAGTGTTTCAGTTAACAGAGAGGTTGTTTTATCAAGTTGTGTTCTTTCATAGTTGAGCTTAATTTTTTCAAGTTGGATCATTGAAGCTTTTTTCAAATATGCTTCCGAATGTTTAATTTCTTTTGCAAAAGATAGCCGGATTAGATCTTCCCTAAGATTTAAATCTTGCGGTTCTTCATTTTTTTCTTCATTAATTGTTGCGTATTTGGTTTCCATTTATAATAGTGTTATTTTTTGTATCTTTCTTTGTACTCTGTGTAAACAAAATATGTTAAACCTATTGCGAGAACCCACAGATTTTTCGCCAACCATGCCAGTCCCTTTGCACCCCAAGATAGTGCGGTTGCAAGTATGCTTAAAATTGGTGCCAATACAGGCCATGCAGCTTTTGCAAGTTTTGCTAAGGCTTTTCCTAATGCTCCTGTTGCTTTTGCAGCTGTTACAACTCCAGCTTTTCCAGCTAGTACTACTGTTGTTATAATTCCAGCAATGGAAATGGCAATAGCAGCTGAAACCCCCATGTTTTCTTTTGCCCATTCTTTAAATTTTTCAAATCTGGCTAAGACACTGGTTTCAAGTTTTTCTTTTGTTTCTTTTTCTTTTGGCGCCTCATTGTTTAACAGCCTCATTTCTTCAGCTTTTGCCTTACATACATTTGCCATACCTTTAAAAAGTTCTTTTACATTTGGGTTTTTTTCTTTTGCAGCTTTGTCAGTGTAAAGTTCTTGGTTGGCTTCTGCAGCAACTTTATTACCTTCTATGAAATCTTTTCTGTCTTCTCCTTCTAACTGGTTAATTTGGTCGGTTTTGTCTTTTACTACTCCCAAAAGGTTACTAAGATTGCTATCGTGTTCTCCTTCTTTAGCCATGGCAAAAAGAGCATCCATCATTATTGTTGCTTCATTACCAAGATCTTTAGCAACTTCTTTTTGAACTGCTTCGGCTCCTTGTGGGCTTATTTTTAGTTTTTTTTCTAAAAGTCCAGCTCCAGTTTTTAAATATTCATCACTTGCCCTTTTTAACAGATCCTTAAATTTTTTAATTTTGTTAAGAACTTTTTGCCCTTTCCCTTTGGAATATTCGAATTCGTCGCTATTAACATCTTTAACCAAAATTAGTACATTTTCAAACTTAAGTCCATCAACCTCAAATGTTTTTGGATCGTAGGAAAATGTACTTCCTTCATACAATTTTTTCCCACTACCTGTTTTATTTACTGTTTGACTTAACTCTTCATAAAAAAAGGCTTTCATTATATTTGTAGCGTTTAAACTTTCTCTTCTGGACTCGTTTGCTATAAAGTCTTTTTGTCTTTTTTGAAATAATTTATCAGGCTCGCCTTTAAACTGTACAGGTCGGTTACGAAGTCTTTCCATCATTTTTTCTCTTTCTTCTTTACTAACAGGTCCAAAATCTTCGGTATCATATTTATCAAAAAATTTGTCAAGTTCTTCAAAATAAGAATCATCAAAAGGTGTATTAGTAAAAGATGTCTCAGCCGTTCCAGAACCTGAATCTTTTGGAATATCAGGCATTCCAAAATCTTTTAAACCAATAGTTTCAGTCATTTATTTAGGTATCTTGTTTACCAATAACTTTAACCAACTCCTCACCATAAAATTTTCCCATAATGTCCTCCTCCTTATCCCGAATTCTATACATAACAGGAACACCTCTAAAAACCGCTGACACAACAAAAATTTCATCCGTAAAATTTGGATCATAACCCTTTGCAAAGTTTTTTCTGTACTTTTGGATTCTAACATGATCCCCAACTTTAAATTTTGGGTTTACTTGGGATTCTAAAGGTGGGATCCCATACAGGGTAAAGAAAACTTTGGATTGGTTGCTATTATTAACATCTTTTGGCTTCATTTTAATGGTTCTATGGATGGTGTTGTTGTAACTGTTTGTAAACTTGTCAAGACTATTTAACCACTCTTTGTTTCCTTTGTATGTAAAAAATTTCCACATCCTGGTTTTCAAAGTCCTGTTGAATCTTTCTACAAGTGCAGCCTTTCTATGGGATCTGGATGAAAAATATTCTATGTCAAAAGATTTTAAAAGAGTTTTTACCCCAACATTATAAAACTCCTTCCCCTCGTCAAACTGGACTGTTTCTGGATATTTGTGGAACCTAACTTTAAATTCTTCCAACATTTTGGAAACACCTGCAACCATACTTGCTGTGTTTTTTCTGTGGACTGGAACTGCAAATCCAAATCTGCTTAAAATTTCTATTCCAGTCAATATCCACTTTTGATCATTATTTTCAGAACCAAATTTTGCCATATCTACCAAGTCCATTTGAAGTTGATCTGCTAAATTTTTAACAAATGTTTTCTGATAATTTCTTGGTTTTTTAATGGGTTTGTGTAATGTAAAAACCTTTTGGCTGTGTAACCATTCCTTCACTTGTTTTCGTGTTATGGAAGGGTTTTCTTTAACTGCTGTTTTGTAAAGCTTTTCCATGGATTGGTAACCGGTTACAGGATTGTAATAAATATCTCGAAGTTCAAGGTCAATGAGTAAAAGTTTATCTTCCATTTTTATTTAAATAAATGACAGAATTTAAAGAATGGCCAAAAGAGTGGGATATTAATGGAACAGTTCAGAAATTTTCTAAACAACCAAAGGCTTCTGTAAACTTAAATACTATTACAATATTTGCAAATGAAAGAGAGAATTTTATTGTAAACCTAAACCCCATAGATTTAACATTTCAACAGCCATTGAAAATAAGGAATCCAAATTTAAATGACTTTCTTACAATTCCATATTTTACAGCACTTGCAGCTTCCTATGTCGCAAGTTATTTATGTGGAGTGTCAAACAAACATTTTAAAAATGGTTTTGAAAAATTCAAATCTTCTTTTTTGACAAGCATTGTCCATTATCATTATGTTTTTCAGGTAAGAAGGTTTTTGAAACATCCTGACAAACTTAAAAGATTTTTGACACCAGATGTCATAAAAATTTTACAACACAACCCTAATGATGTTTGGATCCAAAAGATAAGTAATTCTACACAAAGTTCAAAAGAATTTACCCAAGACATGAAAGACCTTGGATACGAAGTTAGATATGTAAAGTTGGAACATAAAAGTTATGGAAAAATTAATGTATATGAAGAATTGGTTTCTACTACAAAAAGACACCCTGATGATTTTAAACATTTTGTTCCCGAGAGTTCAAATGGTCTTACATTATTGGGTCAAAAGTTATTTCAACAATCCCTAGAATCTTTTGTTTACTGCGTTTTGGGAGCACAAGCAAAAACAAGATGGGTCATTGTTGGCGAAGGAGCTAAAAGTTTACAAACACAAGAAGTGTTTAAAAAGTTAATGGAGGATACCATTGCACAAGATGATGTTACTGTTTCTATTAGTAATATGAGGCAGGCCATTAAGTCCACTAATGTTGTTTTAAATTTTGCAATAAGCCCAGGTTTAATTTTAATCCCATCGGACATGAGAATTCTTATTAATCAAATTAGTGGGTTTAATAATGTTCTTACCCTGGCAACAAAAAAAATGGTTCTTGGACTTAACAGGCATTTAAACATTGGGAAACCTTTTGTTAAACCTTTTGAGAAACCTATTGTTAAACCTTTTGTAATCCCCAAAAAATACAAACAAGGAGATTACATCCCCGAAAACCTTGAAAAAAGCGATAACAGATTACCAGAAGTATTTGGGGCTTCAATAACAATAGTGTATATGCTTTTAAAAATACTATAATAAAAGGAATGAGTTTACTTTCAAAATATAATTTTAATTATCCAGAAAGTTTGTTAACAATAGAAAGAACAGACAAAAGTTTAAGTAATTGCTGTAAAGCAAGACTTGTAGTAGATCAAGGGTGCGAATTCTGTCCAAAATGTGGATTGGTAACCAGGAATGTTGTTTTCTTGCAAAACTCAACTGCCAATATTAAACCAAAAAAATATTCTGTACATGTAAGAAACTATACAAACCTTTTTCAAAAAATGTTTCCAGAAGAAAAAGAAGTTGTTGGTTTGAAAATTATGAAATTTTTCGATGAATCTTTTAAAAGTATTAAAGAAAATGGGCTTGTTTTATGTCCATATCCAACATCCAAAAATATTTTGTACATTATTCTTGGTATTTGTCAAAAAAAAAATCTTATGGAAAGAATGAAAGAACCAACTCTAAAAGAACAAGAAAAATGGTTTAAAAAAATAGAATACATTTTGAACTATTCCCCAAATGACAATGCTTACATTCCATACAAAACAAACATAACAATGTATGGAACTTGTCTTAGTGCTAAGAATGCTTTGGATATTACTGGAGAAGCTGTTGCAGAAGCAAGGGCAGAGGAGCAAAGCCTAAGATTACTAACCAAAGAAGAAGCAGAGCAAAAAGCATTAGAAGAAAAATTTGTTGAATTTAAAAATTTGGTAAATATTTTAAAAGAAAAAAGCAAAGACGAAAGTAGTTTTTTCAGTGGTTCAGAAGAAGAACCAGAAGATTCAGAAGAAGAACCAGAAGATTCAGATTATGATTCAGAAAACTCAGAAGAAGATCCAAAAGAAGATTATGAGTACATTTCAGATTGCGAATACTAGGGTAAAAAAAATGTTAATTTCTATTCAGCACAAGAATAGAAATTATCTGAGATACGGAGGTACGGTTAAAAAGTACTTTTGAGTTTGCAGAATTAAAACCAAACTTTTAAAAAAAAGAGCTGATTAACAGTTCTATTTATTATAGGCTTCACTTCGTTTCGCTATACAAATCTAGATAATAACCAGCCAGCTCCTGTTCCCGAAAGTGTTACAGCAATAATTTGGTATTTCTCCATTTCTTCGCTTGGTTGGTAAAAATCTTCAAGTTTAGGTTCAACTGGTTTTTCTTGCAAAATTTCATGAAGTTCTTGAAAAGCTTTTGAAGTGTCTTGCATGTTATAGTTTGCATTCCGGATTTCTTCCTGGAGGTCTCTAACCTTGTCTTTCCTTTTGATTTCATTTTCAAAAAAGCTTTCTTTTGCTTTTTGAAGTTTTTCTGTTGCCAAATTATGTCTTTTTGCCTCGTCAGCAAAACCACTTTTATTAAAAGACTGAAAAAGATAACCAGCACCAGCAAAGGCAACTGCATTAAATAATCCTCCTACTACCATTGATGCCATTTATCATATCCAAAAAAACAGGATATGATAATTATTATTTTTTTTAGACCTTTCCGGTATTTACATTTTTGGGAATGTATCCCTTTTCCTGAGCCATTTTAACTGAAAATAATCCAAGAGCTACAGCCACTCCAAGTTTTGCAGTTTCTTTTAAACTTGCTGGTGCTGCAAGAGATTGTCCTGTTAACTTTTTGAAAACCATACTTACAGCAACAGCACTTCCCGTAATTAATGCTGCTTCGTACAAATCATTTAAAACATCTTTCTTATCCATTTATTATAATTAAAAAAATTAAAGTTCATCAACAAAATTAATAATGGGAAGAAAAAATTCTTTGTTTGGACCAGGACTAAGTCTGCTATTTTTGATAATGTAGTACTCTTCATCATCTTCATCCCACCCTAATTCTTCTTCATCAAACTCTTCTATCATTTCTTCGTAGGTTTCAAATTCGTATATTTCATGGTCATCACTACCATAAGCGTAAACATTAAGTATTAATTTTGCTGAATTTTCAATATTTTCCATATCTCAAATTAATGCTAAAACCAATTATTTAAAAAACTAATTTAAAAATTCATATTTTTAAAAGAATATGAGTTTTTTTAAGAAAAATTTTGAATTTTATTGAGACTTATAATTCTGGGGACATAAAAAAATTTCAAGAAGAATGTCGCCAACATTGTGGTCAACTTTAAATTTAAGTTCATTGTAAACACCATTGTCTAACATGGCTTCAGAATTAATGTTTTCAAATTTTTCCACTGATCCCTTTAATAGTTGTCTTGTTGTAATTGGAAGAATTGCAGCTGTTCTGTCCCGTTTTCCTGAAAATGAGGTTCTAGTTCCATCAATCATTTCGCAGGAGATACAAACAAATCTCATTCCAAGATTTATGTTGACTGTTTCTGGGCTGACAAGGTTTGTACCTGCTCTAATTACTGTTGTTTCTGGATAACCCAGCAAAGGGCCAAGTTTAAGCAGGGAAAGGTCTTTTGTTGGATTTAGTCTAATTTTACAGCTATATGGAAGTAATTCTGACTTTACCCCGTTCTCCTTCAATAATCTCATAATCATGCCAACAGTCCAGTATCCATTGTAGAAACTAATTTTTTTGGTTCCATGCATGACAAATGTTGGGCTTGTTAAATTATTAAAATTCCAAAAAACTGTTGCATCCTTAACAATCATTTTGGTGTCTTTAATGGTCAAAGGATCTTCAAATTTAATTGTTGTTTCCCCATTTTTAAGTAAAATTCTTAGGTTCCTCATTTATTATTTGATGGTTGTATGGATGAATCAAGTTAATTTCTAGTTTAGAATATTTTTCTGTGGCACAGTGGTTAGCGCACGTACCTTTCACCTCTGCGACCCGGGTTCAATTCCTGCTCTCAGCAGTTATCTGATTAAAATTTCTCCTTGGCCGCATGTGAGAAGAGTGCTTCCAGTTTGACTCTACCAAACATCGCAGGTTTCCTCCGGGTACTCCGGTTTCCTCCTGTAGAAACACTGGATCAATGAGGGATGGCCCTTACTGGACCTCTAGGGATAACAGTTTAGATATTAACTGATAGAGCTATCCAGTATAAATAAGATTAGTTTAGTTTTTAGTTTTTTAGTGTTGCCTTTTTCTTAATTTCTAGCATAATTCCAGATTGTGTGGTTAAAAGTTTTGTACCATCTCCATATACAGCATTGTCATTAATTGACCGAAGATCCACAACAAGCGCAAACTGGTTTTCCGTAAAAAATTCATCAGCTTGGATTGTTGGATAGTTAGTTTGTCTGAAAAGTCTTTCTGCCTCTTCAAACAACCTTCGTTTTGGAATGCCTTGGGAGTAAATGCTATTCGGAACTCCTTCAATGGTAATCTTTACCCTTTCAATATTTGGGTATACAAACTCTTCTGATCCAGATCTGGTTGCTTTTGTAAACAACATTACAACCGCCTTCATTCTCTTTCTTGGCAAATTAATGGTTTCATTAATTAATGTTGAAGCTGCAGCCCATGGTGTGGTTTTCATTAGGGTTACATGTTCAAAAGAAAGGGCTCGCCCCATTTGGTAAGAAGATTCTATTTCTTGGACCAGGGCAAAGTTGGTAATGGTTTCATATTCCAGTTCGATGTTCTCCAAGGAATAACCAGCCACAGATTGACTACTTTGGGCTTTCATGATAGCGGTAGCTTTTGGCAATGTAATAATATACTGCAAGTCATTTGCCATACTGTGGGGCGCATATAATCCATGATCCTTTAAAATCTTGTCCAACTTGATCCTCTGTTTTGTTCCGTATACAGCTGCATATGTGTCAGAAGAGGCATCATCAGATTTTGAAATTAGTTTTCGCTGGTTTTCTGTTGCGATACCATCCTCAATCATGTTAGCTCTCTCATGTTTGTCCATCCATAAGTCCCTGTAAGTTCCAAGAAGACTTTCTCCTGTGTTGTCATAAACTTTTTCTCCTGCAAATCTAACTTCCAAACGTTCTTGGAGTTGTCTTGCAAGGTTGTTATTAAACCAAGATTTGGTATTCTTGTTCTTAAAGTCAAACAAAAGAAACATCTTATCAGGAACTAATGTTGTTCCAGGTTTAAGTTTTGGAATGTGTATGTAAATTACTTCCCCTTCATTGGCAGAATTAGGGTTAAAAGTAATTACATTTCTAGCTCGTTCTCCAGTTATTGAACTTCTGTGTAATCTGTTATAACCGGGTACTAATTCAACTTCTCTCTCTGTATTCATTTATTGTAGTATATATTAATTTTTTATTAAATTCCTTTCCAAAACAGGAAAGGAATTCATCTGGAAAATTTAAAGATCATATTTAGAAAGATCTTTGTAAACTGTTTTCGCCTTTGGAATTTTTTCTTTGCTTTCTTCTGGTTCCTCTTTCCATTGGCTGTATGCAAAATAAGTTAATAGGAGTGTACAACAGGTTCCAACTATTGCTCCAGTTGTTGCTATTAAAGAGGTTGTTGGTTGCCTTCCATCTTCTTCTAAAATTTTTTCTTGTTCCATTTTAGCTTTTTTTCTTTGCTTTGCTTCCTTACTTATTGCGGCCAGTTTTTTTCCTTGTGCAACTCTTTTTGGATTTTTGGCGCGAGGAGGAGGTGTTTTTGTAATTGTTTGTTCTTGCGGTTTTTCTGGGATTGGTTTTTGTTCTGGTTCCATTTATTAATGATTTTTTTTGTTAAATTTTTTGTTTCAAAGCTAGTTGGAATTTGTTTCAAAGCTAGTTGGAATTTGTTTCAAAAGAAACAAAGTTTGGACCAGGTCGGCTTCGGCTTCACTTTCTTTCCAAACCATATAATCTTTTTCATCATCATCCCACTCCAACTCATTTTCATCGAACTCATTTGTCATCTCTTCATAGGTTTCAAATTCGTATGTTTCATGGTCATAAATGTCATCAATTACCCGGATGGTTACTTTGTATGGAGCATCATCTTCATCTTCTGGTTCATATTCAACCCCTGTTTCGCTTTCAAATTTTAGTATAGCATTTTCCATATCAAGTTTTGCAAGTCCCAGTTTTCCTTTTGCTTTTTCTAATTCTAGTATAGCATTTTCCATATCAAGTTTTGCTTCTTCTAATTTTAGTTTTGAATATTCCAATTCTAGTTTTGAATTTTGCATTTTTAGTTCTGTATTTTTTATTTTTTTTGAATTTTAAAGTTTTCAATTTTTTTGCTTGGATTGTTATTTTTTGCTGGGATAGCTAGCTGTATTTTGTTATTTTTTGTTATATTTTGTTTAAACAGCTAGCTATTTTTTGCCGGGATAGCTAGCTGTATTTTGTTATTTTTTGTTATATTTTGTTTAAACAGCTAGCTATTACAGCTAGCTCAAAATTATAAATACAGTTTAATGACTGGCTTATTTTTTTTCTTTTTTTTTTCTTTAGCAAAGCTTAAATTAGCATAATGGATTATAGTTCCGATTGAATATTTTGTTTCAACCATTTTTTCCCAAAATGTTTCGCAAACATCTTCGTCATATTTTTCAGGACATTTTTGCGAAAACAAATGCCATAAATCTTTCCCATAATCTTCTCCATGTGTTTCATTATACAAAGCACAACCAATTGATCTCCATGTTTCGTAATCATCTGCAATATAATTTGGCATTTGTTCAATATAACCTGATAACCCTTCTTCGCTTTTTGTTTTGTGGTTGTTAAAGTCAATGGCTTTGGTATCCCTTTCTTTTTGCTCAATTTCTGGTAAAAATGATAGTTTGTTAACAGTAGTATACTCCTTCTGTCTAACAGAAAGTAAAAATATTAATTCATGCGCAGAATATGTACTAGTAACATGATCTCTTTTCTCTTCAATAATATAACTTAAAAGATATGGTTTTGCCTCAGGGCTTTTTTTAGAACCATACAAAAACCAGTTTCCACCAATAACAGCATTGTCCAACTTAATAGTTGTTTTTTCTTGGACAAGCTTGTTTATGTAATATCTTTCTCTTTGTGTTAACCAAACATGTGGAAAATGTAAATGGAAACCATTTTTATAAGTTTTTTCTTTAAAATATCCGGGTTTTTCCAAAACAAAACAATCTAAATTTGTTTGGTCAACAAGAAGTTCTTTCAATATTTTTTGAAATAGTTTTGCTAATTTTAACACTTTTTTTTCAGTATATAATGGTTTTGGTTCAGAAAGTTTTTTGGACAAATCTATATCAACAATAACAGGGCCAATGTTTGTTGTTCTTTCTAAAATATATTTATTAAACTTTCCCTGGCCTGTTAAATAGGTGTAAGACTTTGTATATTTACTTAAAAGATCTTCTTCATTTTTAACAGAATAAGATCTTTTGTTAAACATATCCATATGTGTAATATCATCTTTGCTGTAACTTTTGTACAACAAAGACGATAAGGTATTATTTTTAAACTCTGTCATTCTCTCTTTTATTATACCCTCTTTTAATTAATCTTAAGAATGTTAATTTCTGCATCCCAAACATTAAAAAATAAGTATGTATAGTAGTCCCCAAATGAGTCAGAAATACTGTGCAAAGATACTGTTGTTCCCTTTATTATGGATGCAATGCCTTCGCAAAATATAATGTGGGGGGTTGATTCGGAATATGTTTGTCCCATGGTTGTGGTTTCAAGATCTGCAAGTTTGTTTGATCTGTTATCAACATCTCCATGGTAAATACATGTTTTCAAATTAAAGTATGAATTATATGTACCAGAATCATGCCAGGTGGTGGTCTTACTTTGTTGGTCTATTTTATGTCCATCAGGTTGTAGTGTAAACCAATACTTAACCAAATATTTTCCAGATTCTGTTGCCGTAAATGAAATTAAGGTGCTATTGTTCCATGAATTATCCCAAACTCCAGCTTTATAATTTGTTTTTCCACCAGTTTTTCTGTACTTTTTTATTCGCGTAAAATTTCCAGCTGGACCTGTGGTTCCAGTAACACCTCTTAACCCTCTAAGACCTCTTTGCCCAGTTGTCCCTTTTGCACCTGGAAGGCCTTGTACCCCTTGGTCTCCTTGATCCCCTTTGGAACCTTTGTCCCCTTTGTCTCCCTTAGAACCTTGTGGCCCTTGTGGTCCTTGGGAACCTGTGTTACCTGTGGAGCCTTTGGCACCTTGGGAGCCTTGGGAGCCTTGGGGTCCTTGAGCTCCTTGTGGCCCTTGGGCTCCTGTTGCCCCGGTGTTACCCCTGTTACCCTTTGCCCCATCATCTCCAGGATCGCCCTTGTCTCCTTTTTGGGCTGCTGCCCCTGCCATACCTTTGTCCCCTTTGTCTCCCTTGTCCCCCTTTAAACCTGTAGAACCTGTGGTTCCATGGTCCCCTTTATCTCCTTTGGTACCAGCTGCACCTGTTGCACCTGCTGCTCCAGTATTACCTCTGTCGCCTTTGTTTCCTTGGGGACCTCTAATACCAGTATCCCCTTTGTCTCCTTTAGAACCTGCTGCTCCAGTGGCTCCTTTAGAACCTGCTGCTCCAGTGGCTCCTTTAGAACCAGCTGGTCCTGTTGCTCCGGTGGCCCCTTTAGAACCTGCTGCTCCAGTGTCTCCTTGGGGGCCTTGTTCCCCTTGTTCTCCATCTTGGCCTTGTCCTCCACCATAAGAATAATCTGGATCGTCATATCCATAGTAATAACTCATTGTTTATTTATACAAAGTTTCCATATTCTTTCATCATATCCTTATTAATTTTTACAATCTCAGCTGGAAGTAATGGTCCATGGACAATTTTGATCCCATAAATTTTTCCTTTTAGCTGGGTATCATTTGATGGGGTGCCACTCAATCTTTTATTTAAAAAAACAGATCCAAATGGGCTACCTATATCTGCAAGGTCAGATATAAATTCTGATCCTGGCTCCTTTTTACCATTTAAATACACACAGGATCCAGTTCCTAGCCAATGACAGGAAACCAAGTGTTTGCTAAGAATGCTGTGGGGACCAACGATATCAATGGTTTTTCTGGTGCTTTGCATTAAACCGCCAATTATTAATTTGGAGTAAGAGTAAGATTTAAAGCTAACATATTTGTCATAATTACCATTATCGTTGCCAATAAGATAGCACCAATCGTCGGAAACAGATGTGTCAACTACTGCACAAACAACAAAAACAGAAACATCATTAAACTGCATTTCGGTGTTGCAAAAACACATGTAGTTCCCCCCTGTATTTTCAATGTAATCTTTGCCAGGACCAACAGCATCTGATCCAAATGTAGGAGCATGGGTTTTGTCATCTTGCCATAAAACAGAGTTTCCACTTCGTGCCTGGACTATTCTTTTTACACCATTAACAGTTTCAAATGTTTTGGTAGCAGTTGTTAAGTTAATATCAAAAACAGTTTTGTAGTTTTCGCCTCCATCTTCCAACGAAAGATTTTTTAACTTTCTTTCAATGTCTCTAATTTTCTTGTCGGTATCGCTATGTTGTTCATTATGTCGGCGACTGCCATAACCATAAAAATAACTCATTGTTTATTTATAAAAATTTCTTATTTTTAAAATAAGAAATTTTGAAATTTTTTTATATTCGTCTCAATCTTTTTTGGTGGGATTTTGCATGTTTAAGTACTTCGTCTTTTGTATTAAAGGTTTTGTTGCACTCCCCACAAACTTCTGCCATTCCTTTTGGTACTTCTTCTCCATGGTTAACTTTTAAATGCAGTCTTAATGCTGTTTTAGAATTAAATATTCTGTTGCAAACATAGCAGTCGTATAAAACATAAGGTTCTCCTCCAACAACATAACTCTTAGGTTTCATTCTTTCTTATTATTTTAAGTTTCTTTAAACCAAAATTTACAATTTAAAAAACTGTATCATACACCCCTGTTCTAATTAACATTTGGACTTCTGTTTCTTTAGGATGTAAATAATTACAAATATTGTCAGGATTTGTACTTTTGTTAAAATATATAATGTTTGGTTTTCCACCTAAATATTCTGTAAAACCCACCCAAATACATTTTTCTTTTTCTGGGCACATATTCTTTTGTTGACACAAATTTTTTTGGATTTTTTTTCAAATTTTTTTTTCAAATTTTTTTTCAATATTTTCAAAAAAAAATCCAGGAGGGGGGGCTTGGCAAAAAAAATGAAGGGGGCCCTTGGCAGCCATTTTAAAAAAATCCAGGGGGTAATTTTGAAAATATTTTCGGGGGAATATTTTGGGCGCCATTTTTGAAAATATTTTGGGCAGCCATTTTGAAAATATTTTGGCAGCCATTTTGGAAATATTTCAACTGAGCCAGAACTCTCATTTATACACTACTAACGCGTTTTATTATTTTCCCGCTTGCTTTTGTCCAGCGTGCAGGCGGCAGATTTAAAACAAAACTTTCACAACAAAGAATACAATGCAAAAATTGATTTAATATATTACTCAGTGTTCTTCGTAGCAAGATAACAAAGATATTCACAAAAAGGAAAGCTAAAATTACCTCAAAATACGTTTGAATTTAGCATTGAGATAAGTAAGCCTTATAAAAGCCTTTTACAGACTGCCAGGGTTTTGCCAGGGGCAGATAAAACAAGCTATCCTATGCAAAATCCATTCATAAAGGAATATTCCTAAAGTTTATTTTCATGTTCTCAGACAAACTGCATGTCACAACCAATCTTCATTCTGTGTAGCATGTTTGTCATCTCCATGCAGGTTCAATTTTAGTCAGAAAACATCTACGAACATATAAAAATTCATTAAACTTATAAACAGTACATTATGTAATTCATACAAACACAAGTGAATTCTTTAGACTATAAAAACGGTGACAGGGAGTTTCAAAAATAACAATCGATCCATTGTTGTTGTGGGAAAGTGAACTTTCACGACAGATGATTTTACCCGTCGGGTCTCGGGCAGGCAATATACATTAAAGAGTTTATAACATTATTGTCAAAGTGTTTTTATATTAAATTTAAAGCCACGACTCATAAATAACTCAACTTTCCACTTCTATATAATAATACATCATTATCATGCATGTTCATTTTAATAGCTAAACAACAAAACGAATACATGCATGGCGGCTTTAAAAATCATTGATATAAAATTTACGAACCAAAACATACAGAATTCTGTTTAAATTAATGATGTCTTTATATGTGCAAAAGAGACACGTTTGCCGTTTGATAAAATTCTCGGCTGGATTTTATCAGCCAACACAAGGTCAATCTTCAAAATGTTAAATTGTTTACGTCAATAAATACAAAATGGTTTGTTTTTGAAGCAGTGCAATAAACTGGCAGTTGGTGTTTAATTATAGTCCTAATAAAGCGATTTAACAGGCGAGATCTATAAAACAAACTCTGCTAAAAAGCATGCTAAGTTTGAAACAAGGAAAGAGCAAAACACCAACGAAAACTGTCTTTTTAAAAACTAACCTCTTTGATAACGTTGACAAGGATCTTGGTGTATAATATTCTGTCTTTCCGGTTTGCTGTCGATGAACGTCCACTGAGCAAAGTCTTGTTGTTTTCTCATTTCATTTGTGCTTGATATTATGTGCAACCACTGAAAAATTATCTCCAAACAGAAATCCAAAACGAGAATGACTTTTTAGCGCTTCAGAAGACCTGTAATCTGTATGATTATCCTGTGATTTCTCTTCCATATTTTGACGACAACTTCGTGCAGGTAAACAACATCGCCAGCAAAAAGCCGTTAATGAGCCAATGTCTTGTTCAAATTTTCTCTTCATAATCCACGCCATCCATGATTTAATCGACTGGTTCAAACCAGTTTTCACATGCTATTTTTAAGTTGTTGTGATCCCCTTACGAAAGTTTCATATAGGACTTCATATACGATTTCATATATGAAATGTCGATTTCATATATTAAGTTTGTAATTTCATATATGAAATTAGACATTTCATATATGAATTAAAATTTCATATATGAAATTGTTCCAATTCAATATATGAAATTTCTTATTCCATATATGAAATTTTTGTATGAAGATAAAACTTTCATATATGGAATAAGAAATTTCATATATGGAATTGGAACATTTTCATATATGAAATATGTAATTCATATATGAAATCGTATATGAAGTCTTATATGAAATGTTCGTAAGGGGAAGGCTGAATCTTCCTTGTTGTGACAACTCTGCCACAAGTTGTCACAGGGATATCTTGCTCCAGACTTGTTAAAACAATCTGTAAGGAGCTTGTTGGAACCAGTGAACTCGATGTAAGTTAAAATGGGATACCTGGAACGCTAACGAAGAACCAAAAAGTGAGGCAAAAAGTTCCAGGCCCCTGCGCGGTTTGCAGGTAAGATTCAGTCTCCCACAAAATGTTTTTTACACGGCCGCCCGTCTTGAGCGAACTGCGAAGGCTCGAAAAGGTTTGAAAAAATTATTTATCAAATTATTTTGTCAGACTAAGCGTGCATTTAATGGTTTCCCATTGTTGTACAGTGCTGTTGTTGTTTTATTTACTGTATAGCAGTCCGAAATTATACAGTAAATTAAGCTCGGGTCTCGGGATGAAAATAGGCTGAGAAAACAGACGTCCTGTTGCTGGCTATGACGAAAACAGCCAGCTGAAAAGGTGAGAACAAGAGTGAGAAAGCTATTCTTGTACGAGTTTGAAGACGTATTGATACTTGATATCCAATGTCATTTTCTTATTTCTGCTCCTTTAATTCCTTGTTCGAATGTGTTAAACGGCATTATGATATTTTAAGAAATAACTGACAACTATTTATTTTTCACGTTTACTCATGGCTAGTTGTTGTTTTCGATACGAATGCGGAATGCTTTTTAAACAAAACGAACTTATGAAAATGGTACTAACCTAAACGGCATATTCTAGACTAAGTTTGTGTTGATTTTTTGTATCCTCTTCGGAGTGACGAAACTCTAATATATATGGTTTATAATATAACGAAAATTTGATTTAATTTCTTCACTGACAAACTTCATTGCACGTTTTGTAAAGACAGTGACTTTTACTATAGCAACAAATCGACAATCACTGCATAATTAGTTCGGCAGCATAGCACAACCAAACAAAATTTAAAATGCACGTTTAGCAAAGCGTGATAAAATGAGTCAATAAACAATTTTTCAAACCTTTTCGAGCCTTCGCGGTTCGCTCAAGACCTGTGACCGTGTAAAAACATTTTGTGGGAGACTGAAATCTACCTGCAAACCGCGCAGGGGCCTGGAACTTTTTGCCTCACTTTTTGCCCCCCGAATGACTGGACGTTAGCGTTCCAGGTATCAGATTTTAACTTACATCGAGTTCACTGGTTGGAACAGCTTGTGACAAGTTTGATGACTTCAACAGACTTGTTACAAGTTGTTCTTCCAACAAGTCTGGTAATGCTTGTTGACAACAAGCCTGATCCTGGCTGTTCCAACAACTTCAGTGTTACGGCTCTGCAGCTCAACAACTTGCTACAAGGTTGTTGTCAACAAGCTTGCTACAGCGTGATAAGCCAACAGCATTGTTACAACTTGTTCCCAGGCTTGTTACAAGCTTGTTCCGCCAACATCTTGTTGACAAGCTGTGAAATTTTTACGTGTGTAGGACCCACTTGGATCCTAAACAATATGGCATACATTAGGAGTGGAAGGCAGTTTAACGACGTTTTTCGCCAAATTCGGGAAGTTTGCGAAGATTTACCACCGAATTAAGGTTCGTAATCTTATTTTATATAATTGTTAAGTGTTTCGAACTCTCTTTTCCCTTTGCAAAAGCTATTTTTTGCGAAAGATACCTGCCTACTTGTTAAGTGTCTCGAACTCTCTTTTCCCTTTGCAAAAGCTATTTTTTGCGAAAGATACCTGCCTACGTATTTGCTTCACGAATCACGGTATTAACAAAATAGACCACAGGTGACCCAACCGCACACTAGGTTTACAGTTGTTGTACTTGTTATATATAAACTTGGAAAATGTTGCCGTATTTTAACTTATAGTTCTGCATGTAAATCATTAAAATAAACTTACTTTTGACAGTTCATCTCTCATGTTGTTTACCTTCAGTGACTTGAAACTTGTGGCGGCAATAGTTTCGAACGGCGTTCGACGCTGTTAAATAATCAGACAAGGTTGACAACGAGCGAGATTTTCTCCACCAAAAATCCGTCCGATCGCCGTTTTGACCTTTCACGCATAAAGATCGATACTTCTTCTTCCTCAGAAACGTCCAACTTTTCAAAATACTTATCCACAACCTTCGATTTTCACGGTTAAGCCATCGACTTCTTCGACCGGAATACGAGTTATGAATTTGCTTTGGCAACAACGGTTTGAAAAATGAGCCTCCGGTACCAATGTACATTCTATCTCCAACCGTATACGTACAACGTACAACACAATCTCGAGCCCATAGTCACCCCCTTTTAGGTCAGCGGGAGAGCGCGGGGGAGACTCTGGGGAAACTGGATTGATTCTCTGTTTTGATTGGTTCATTTAAATTTATTGAATTCATCGATTCAAAACATACAGAGTGTAAAATAATGAAAGTAAAATATATTGCTTAATTCAATTAACACATATATCTTCAAATTTAGACGCCTCATTTACATCTCCTCTCTTTGTTTGATATATCTGGATCTCAGTCACACAAACAAACTTCATAGCAAAGTTTAAAAGACTTAAGACGAATTTCGAAAACATTAATGTCGCAATGAACAAAACAAACCCTGGTGGGATTTGTCGTTATATTTGATGTATAAATGTAAAACAATTTAAACAACGAAAAAGCATATTTAAGACAATTAAAGAAGGAATCAGCCTTCGCACCCGTATTAAAAGGCTTGTGATCGTCTGATCGAGTACGATATTGGCATCGTGAATTGATAGTTTAGTAAGTTTACCTTGGATTTCAAGAACGTATATATGTCAAGTGCCACCACCAGCAGTGTCAGTCTCTCTCCGACAATTTTAACGTGCATTTGATCTGCATTTTATGCAGGGTTCTCACAAATATAGTATTTGCGATTTCAAAAAAATATAATGAACACAACGCACATCCTGCACAGCAGCTGAGGCTACGATCATGCGCTTAACAACCGGAACCCCTCATTTCAGGGGTAATTAAATCCAATTTCCCCAGAGTCTCCCCCGCGCTCTCCTGCTGACCAAAAAGGGGGTGACTATGGGCTCGAGATTGCGTACAACAGCAAACAGCAGGGAATTTTGTCTTGCGCTGTTAAAAAATATCGCGGGCTCATCGTGTTTTGTATCGTCTGTGGCGAAATTTTGAAAATCTGGAGAAGGTATGACGACCAAGATATCTTCACGATTTACTAACAATCTGTCGGTCAACCTGAGTTTTAAACTATGTTGTCCAATTAGTGGAGACACTGACGTTCTTCTGATAGGTGAAAGAAGACATTTAGCCCGGAAGGCGTATAAATATCGAAGATGAAGTGATGGTACGAAGAAGCCGCATTGGAGTCCAATTGATAGCGAATGTTCGATTGACTATAACTCAAAATCTGCCTTCTTCCACAAAATTTAAATGCTGGTTTCATTTTATTCCATTACTGCTTTTGATATCTGAGAGGTATTTCGTAATGGGAAAATTGGGGAAAGTGGGAGTAAAGTGGGTCAGAATTATGTATTTATTCCTTTCATCCGACGACTTGTTTACTAGTTAGTGCTGTCTTAAAACGTACTCAGACAGGGGCGGATCTAGACTGTAGCAACTGTAGCGAATGCTACAGTCAGATTTTCCCGAGAAAAATACGATTAAATTAAATTAACATTAAATTAACACCATCTGCATAATATGTCACTAATATTCAGCTTTTCCAAAGTTCAAAACCACCATTTCAGGCATTCATGCGCGCATTATATAAATTATTGCCGGGCGCACAACCTACAAACCTGCTGTGCCCATTGAGCCTGCCCGTAATTGATCTGAACTGCATTGTCAGCTCATGTTTCTCTCACTAGAATGCATCGCGCAAAGGCGCATTCCGAGGTGGTGGCGATGTGTTACGACGGCTACAGTTGTGCTAAATTTGGACTGTAGCCGCTACAGTTGACTGTAGCAAACCAATCAACACGCCAGATTTAGGTCACGTTTTGCTGCCATTCATGAACTTCCGCTACAGTTCACTAAAGCGAAGAAATCTCCGATGATTAGACTATGATGTGATGTAATTACTCGTTCGTTCCCTTGGCTTCTGTTCACCATTGCGTCCAACAACGTTTTACAGCAGCTGTTGCGTGTCTTGGATGATATGAGTTATTCTCCTAAGGAAAAGGAGGATGAGTTGATTGCTCTTAAGCGTTACTGTGAGAAAAGAATTTGAAAGAAAGAAGGATGATCCTCGCCGTGTATGTTTGTGTATTAACTATTCGAAGTTGCAGTTCCCGCGCGCAGAATAATATTTTGGGCTCGCATTTTAGAAATGTGCCCATGTAACCAGGCCTTATTCAAGATGGCTGCCTGTGTGATTATCTTATTCTCGGTTTTCACCTGACGTCACGGCGGCCATATCGGTGCACATATGGGAATTTAACTCTATTCTTATTCAAACATTTCGTATTGCTTCACCACCCCCACCGGGCCACCGATCACGTGAATGAAAACGATCCATAATGTCACTTAACCCAAATAGAAACCCAAACCCTAATCAGAAAACGAGTTTACTGCCAGCTGATACACTAAACCGACCCACTGACGAGTTTACTCCCTAGCTAGAAAACATCGGAAAAGAATATTTAAATGAAATATTGACTAATATGAAGTGGAAGCCATTCCTGTATGTATTTAACCGCTAGTCTACCAATTTGAGGCAATGAAGCCTGGTAAACTCACAAGTGAGTCGATAGCTAAGCAGTAAACTCGGTTTCTGACTAGAGTTCAGGTTTTTGTTTGGGTTAGCAGTTCGGTGACATTAGAAGATAATCGCACAGGCAGCCATCTTGAATGAGGCCTGGTTACATAGGCAAATTTTCAAAATGCGAGCCCAAAATATTATTCTGCTTCCCGCGCAGCTAAGAATTGCGCTCTTCAAAGCACAACGCAGTTGGGTTATTATTTGAATAATAAAATATGCAAATTATGACTGAGATAAGCCTTTGTGTGTATTTATATGATTGAACGCGAATTCATTCTCAGTCACATATGTAGTGAGTAAGACACAGTATTATATTTATTTAATAAACGTTAATCTTTAACGTTGCAGTCAACGTGCTGCTTGCGTAGAACTAATAGACGAGTACTAGGTATGTTGATCAATAAATATATTATCAAACAATCATATTTTACCCAAACAGATATTGTTTTCAACAGTTTTTATTGGTAGATTTTTAATATAAATCCAATATTAACAAATATTGTCGTATTTGGCTCTTTATTCTTGTGTGAAATTTGAATTGCGCCTGCTGCAGAATTAGCTGGAATCTTCACTCAAAATGCGGGAAATGTCGTTTCCGGGGTTTGAAATTTCAAAAATTTCCGGGGGAGCATGCCCCCGGAACCCCCTAGAATGGTTTCGTCACTAATTTGCAACAGTCAGATTTTGGTCTAGATCCGCTCCTGTCAGATTCTGTCTTATGTCGAACAAGACCTCTTAACTGCCACAACGTTGTGCTAAATTTATGTATAATTAAGTTCGTACAAAGAAATATATAATCAGCACGCTACTAATTTCATTGCGGCGACGACATGCAAATATTGTCAATTTCTGCAAAATCTGCCCTATAGCCTCAAAATATTTTTGCCAATTGTCAGTCTTTAGTTGACTTTCTTAAATTTTAACGACACTTTTTTGTTCTAAAAATTGTAGAAATGGGGCTTTGAGCTCAATTAAACGCGTGCATTTGAAGCCACGGCATGTTGACCACAACGTACTCAAGTCGTTGTCACCCAATTTAAAATCGTACGATCACTAAAATATCTTTCTATTTCTTCACGTTGAGGGAAAAGGAAAGGCAGCTAGCCTGGATAAGTTCTTATTTTGGTCTCTCATTATTTAAAATTTATCATAATTACATTCAGCCTAGCTGACGCCCGGGCCCGGGCCCCCACCCGGCCCTGGCTACGCCACTGAATATTTTTATACCGGATTCACAGTTTCATACTCTGAAATCAGTCTCGTTGTTTCGGCTGTTCGATACTCCGATTCTGTACTGTTAATTGGGGTGAGCCCCCTAGTTAGGGAATCAAGTGCGGCGCTGTCTGTAACTTCCGGAATGTATGTAACCATAAATTTGGTACGTCCACGCAATTATATTCGTACTCACCCTTTTCCCCGGTCGGATTTTAATACTCACTCATCGGCTGTTCCCCTGGCGTCGCGCAATTTCTTTGGTTTTAGACTTTTTACTACATGTGCATGTATATGTATACTATCCTTTAAATGGACGAATTACTAGAAGCAAAGACTGCCAAGAAGGCAGCAACGAAATGAACGAAAACAGCAGCGAAAGGCTGAGAGCTCCACGCAATTCATACTCACCTTCTTTACCGGTCGGATTTTAATACTCACTCATCGGCGTCGGCTGGCGCACCGCAATATCTCTTTATCACCGACTTTTTACTACTATCCATGAAATGGACGAATTACTATTGGAAACAAGAAGGCTAAGGGCAGACGAGACAGCAGAAGAAAGAGAAGTAAGGTTATAGCAAAGGAGATAGTCTAGTTGGCGTGCCTCGCGAGTCGCGAGTAAATGGCGCGAGTCGCGACTAAATGGCGCAAGTAGCGACTAAAGCCGATTTTCCACTAGGCGACTTTTTTCGCACGAAGCGACTTTTCTTTTGTCTCATGAGCTCTGAGCTGGAACTAATCGGAAATCTATTGAATTCGAACAAAAGAAAGTCGCTTCGCGCGAAGAAAGTCGCCAAGTGGAAAACCGGCTTAAATGGAGCGAGTAGCGACTAAATGGCGCGAGTAAACTTTTGTCGCGGGCTTTTGTTCCGGCTTTAATTTTGCCTGGATCTTTTTTCCGGTTTTGCAACCGGGGGACAAAGAACCTAAAAATTATTATTTTATATTAGTTATTTTATATTTGTATACTATATACGTTACCTAATAAATGGTATGTGAATGCTGTTTTGTCAATTTGGTACTATATAGCGCGAAAATTAGCATAAAGTATAAGCTTTATTATCTAAAGTATAAGCTTTGGTCGGGTATTAATATCTTTTCCGTTAGAAAATATGGTAGTGATGACATACATTGACATGCAGCAAGCTAAGATATTTATCAAATATTGACTAAAGTACAAAAGGCAATACCTTACTTCAGGCAGTATTTCCAATAATACTTTCCAATAATCACCGCCACATACTTTTCTCTCTGACGAGTAAAATTGTCTAGTGGAAAACTAACAAAATTTGACTTTGGCGGTGGATGCGTCAATGCACTCTTTAACTTAGGATAAAAATATCTTATTTATTTAAACGATTTTCACCTAACAGCCATGGAATTCACTATTAATTTTATTTCTAATTTATGACTGTTTTATTATTTATAATCAGATAACGAGCCCAAGTTTGTCTATGAGCTGATAGTCGACGAGACGCACCCGACTTGTCTATTGCTATCAGAGTTGTCAAAATGCAGCATTGCATTGTCCACTAGTTGGTTTATACTAACATAATAATGAAAAATCTAGAACATTCAGCAATTAAATTTTTGCGTCTTGTACCCCATCGTTTAATAAATTCTGCATATACACAATATTTCATGCTGGGAAATTATGAGTGCTTTGTGCAAACTAATTATACCAAACATCAACACTATAGAAAGCCAAGACATAGCCACTCAGCAACCAAAAACTGATTTGAAGAAAACTATATCGACAAAAATCGTTAACAGTGCAGATCGCGTTGTTTTTATGTCTACTACGTGCAGATAGCTTGAAATCAAAGCAATAGATTACACAGCATGCTTTGTTCAAATTAAAAGACTTGCACGCATTTCCTCGCTTGACTCACCCGATTAAGTTTAACCCGATTAACCTCTCCCATTCGTCAAAGGCATGGGTTCTGCCAGGACATGTCCTGCTAAAAGTATTGGAAAGCTAAAAATATTCAAGGATAAGGTTAGTTCAAGGTTACTCATGAATACATTACATCATAGGTTACAAAATGTGTCCAGACTTGTTCCTCACAGCATGAAGAAAGAAACATTCAAAATAGGAAAGCATCTGAAGTAAGAGAGAAAACTGTAAAATAAACTGATGCATATCTTATACTTCGAAGTATTAGCTATCCTACTGTGTCAGTGTTGAGAATTATGCAGTTTAGTACTCTGAAAAACGTTTCAAACGATTCCCTTGGTACTTGAGATTGGTCGACAAAGCCTTAGTTTGGTGCTGCAAAGTATTATGGTCTGATGCTCCTGATTGGTCAATTTCTACGCACCTACCAGGCGTGTTTTTGTACACCAAATAGACTATAAAAAGAGCTACACTTTTTGGAGCTGTGTAGTTGTGCAATAACCAGTCGAAGAGTTGAGCAGTAGCAGAAGAAAAAAGAACCAAAGAAGAAGAAGCTGAAGCTGAAGCAAGAATTGAACTGATTGAACTGAACTTATAGTTATAAGTAAGTATTGAACTTTTATCTTTGTGTCCTACCTTTATTCATTGTTTCGTATATTAAAGATTCCTTTTTGCTACCTCACCTACGCGTGTCTGTATACGAGCTCCTCAACCTCCTTTACATTGGAATCAGAAGAAGGCAAATCAGCAGCTTCATTAACATGGCTGCATACATTGTCAGCATTTAGCAAGAGGTTTATTCAACAGCTCTCATCCATAGTTGTTACTTCGTTGCTAGATGTAGAGAACTATGTTCCAGGAAGGACAAATCAATTAACCAGCCTCTCCCTCCTCTTACATACAAAATAAGAATCAATATGTTTTTTTTGTCGATATTTTAATGCTGATATCATTGTGTGTTTTTTCGAGTGAAAACTTGACTCCGGACTCATAATTTTAAGACCTCCATATATTCTTAATTTCTACATCAACCGCGATTCATCTGATGTAATAATACCTTCTGTAAGTCGTTTGGACTCTCTACTGCATGTTTCGCATGCATCATATTTTATGTTTGCAAAATTATTTCTAGCAATATAACTATATACTGGCACTGTCATACCAGGTTGTTCTGATAGAACCGATTAAACGTGGACATCATGAGAATAAACCATGATATGTGATGCAAAGACTAGCTCATTAAATAAAATCTTGCAATCTCTCTTCGGAGTTATAATGACATTGTGTTATGCAGGCTCAAAGTATTCACAGAAATACCGAATACCGCGGGAACTGACGTTAGGCTATTATAGCTAGAATACCAGCGACTGCTGAAGCGTGCTAAAGAAGCAAAATTAGATTGTTTATACATGTTATATGTATAATAGTTTCAGTGGCAATAGCGATTACATTCAGCTCTTGAAAGCTGCGTGGAAGCCGAATTAATTTGCGAGACAACAAAAGTTACAAGTATTACATGATTCGTGCCATGCCGACAGTATCATATTTCCGTGATGACAGATGAATCGATAGATAGATGAATCGTTTATTAAATCAATTATCGCAGTCCGAAGACTGAATTACAACTGATATAACAATCTTATAATAATAATAATAATAATATAACAATTTAACAATTTCACAATTAAATAATTAAGAAACGGAAAAAAAAATAAAAAATCAGAAACGTTAACAACCCTCCATGGATCGACGGGGAAATCCTACATCTTCTTCATCTAAAGAATTCTACTAGGAAAAAAGCGGTATCTCGTAATGTTAGAAACACTATCCACCCCATTTGGGAAAAGTACCGTGCTCTTCGTCGCCAGATAAAATCTGCAATCAAGAAAAAACACAAAGAATATGTTGATTCTGTTTCCGGATCGTTAAAAGATAATCCAAAACGTTTTTGGTCATATTTAAAAGCTCGCACTAAATCTGGATCGATTCCTAACATTGTAAAATCTAATAACTTGCGGTACCAGGATCCAAAAGATAAAGCTGAAGCTTTTAACAACTACTTTTTCTCATCCTTTACTTCTTCTGCCGACGATCTTCCTATTCCAGACTTTACAGTAGACAGTGATTCTGGAGCAGCTTCTTTAGAAGATATCATTCTAACCAGCGAAGAAGTTGCAAGAGCATTGAGTCAGCTTCAGTCTAACAAAGCTCATGGTCCTGACGGTATCCCGACAAGAATACTAAAGGAATGCGCAAATGAAATCGCTCCTTCATTATGTTGTTTATTCAACAAATCCCTTGAACTTGGTTGCTTACCATCGCAGTGGAAACTTGCTCATGTTGTGCCGGTTCACAAAAAAGGTGATAAAGAACTCGTGTCCAACTACCGACCTATATCTCTTTTATGTATCATATCTAAAGTTCTTGAACGCTGTGTGTTTCTAAACGTTCTTCCGCATGTTTCATCCAAGATCAACAGTGCTCAGCATGGTTTTTTGAAAGGCCGATCAACAGTCACGCAACTTCTATGCTTCCTACACGATATTGGTTCTGCACTTGACAAAGGTTTTCAAACGGATATAGTATACCTTGACTTCAGTAAAGCCTTTGACAGTGTTAACCATAAGCTGCTCATCCACAAATTACGAGCCTATGGTATTGGTGGAAATCTTGCTGCTTGGTTCTCCAATTACCTAACAAATCGATTTCAAAGCGTTGTAGTTGATGGTGCAGTTTCTAGCGCTCTTCCTGTTTTATCCGGTGTACCACAAGGATCGATCTTAGGTCCTCTACTATTTATGATTTATGTTAATGAACTACCCGCTATAAATTCAGAAAGCAGCTCCCTTTACCTCTATGCAGATGACACAAAGTGCTATAGAACCATCCACCAAACCGCTGATGCAATCTCTCTACAAAACGATCTCAAACTTCTCTACGACTGGAGTAAGAAATGGCTTCTAAAATTCAATGAACTCAAATGCGAGTCTCTTTCTGTTACAAGAAAGAAAAAGCCGGTGTGCTTTGATTACCAGATGGGTAGCCACGTCCTCGGTTCTACATCTACCCAGAAAGATCTTGGAGTGATGGTGACTTCTGATCTCACGTGGAAATCACATACGTCCCATGCGGTTAGTAAAGCGCACAGAATACTTGGACTATTGAAACGGAACACCAAGTCATTCAGTGTTAGTTCAAAGAGATTGCTTTACCTGGCCCTTGTTCGTCCTCATGTTGACTATGCTAGTGAAATATGGTCTGGCCAATCAATCAATCAGATGAGAGATATCGAGGGCGTCCAAAGGCGAGCTACAACATATATCCTTGGCATACCAAAGTTGTCCGTCAATTACAAAGTGAGATTAATAAAAACCAAACTTCTTCCACTTTCGTATTGGCACGAAATTAAGGACTTGCTTTTCCTTCATGGTTGCTCAAATGGAAAATACAACATCAATTTATCTCACTACCTTCCAAATCTACCGGTTAACCATCTCAGACATTCAAATAAACATAATTTCAAAATACCAAAACCTCGGACAAAACATTTTCAAAACAGTTTTTTCATAAGATCATCTAGACTTTGGAACACACTTTCAGATCAAACAAAAGAAATTAAAACATATAGTCTCTTTAAAAAATATTTAAAATCAAGATACTCTGTTGCTCTCCAGAACACATTCAATACTGATATTATATCTACCTGGCGCTCAATATGTTTGAAATGTAGTTCTGTTAGAGATCTTGAATTGCAGAACTTCAGAATTTGTTGTTAATATTAACTGTGTGTGCGTACGTGAGTGTGTTAGTGTAATGTATTTGTGAAGTCAGTATTTATAATAAGTGGTATACAGTAATAAGCAATATAGTCGTACAGTAGTTGTGATATAGTAATATGTATATGATAGTATATATGTAATTTGATATTTGTTAATTTTTAGGGCAAGACACCATGACTAGGGCTGAACATCCCTGTTGTGTCTTGCCTCGTGTGCGTAAACACGAAAACCAAATAAATAAATAAGTATATAAGAATTTCTATATACAAGATCAGATGATATTTAGCATATGCTGCCTGACTAAGAATAAAGGAATTTTTAAACCTGTTTCTCTTTACCATTGGAAGCTTATATTTCCTAATCATTCTTAAGTTTTTAGTAATTAAGCTTATTACCTTCAATTGAATTAAACAGTTTCGCACATAATTTCTCTCTCCTGTCATTTAGAGTTTCTAAGCCCGCCTTCTTCACTGCTTCTCTGTAGTTTAAATCTGAATACATGCACAATTCTTAAAGCTCGCTTTTGGATGCGCTCAATGTCTTCTGCCAAGTAGTTAGGAGGACTCGAGTGGAAAACCTGGCACGCGTATTCGAGAACAGATCTAATACAGACACAATAAAAATTGGTTAACGAAATGGCATCTATATCTGCACGCTTTAACTGCTTCAGAAGATAAATTCGCTTAGAAGCTTTCAGTACAATGTTTCCTACATGGCAGTTTCACTTGAGGTCAACGGTGAGTCACATGCACGCAAAATTTGACATGCAAATAAACTTCCATAATGAGCCTGGCTCTGAAGGACTTTACAGCAATTATTATAAGCAATTATTATATTTTATATTTCTCTGGACTCGAAAGCATCCATTGAGTATCTGTGAGTTAATAAATTCGTATCACATGCACTATCACTTCATAACTTCATTAACCCAACGACCTCATTACTCGGGCTACCTATCATAGCCCAAGTCTAGGTTTCGGGTTTTTGCATTATTGCGTCATCCGGTCAGGCCTTGCGAAATTGTAAAAGGCATGTTGCGTGCTCGATTTTCCATTTTTCGAGTTCTTTCTTTTCGACAGCTTTGCCTTTGATCGAGTTGGGTTGAGGTGTTTTCCGCGGTATTGGTGAATTCATGAGTAGTTGATCAGTAATGTTGCTGACAAGGTTTGTCCACGAAGACAGAATAGTCGAATTTTTTACAGACGCGAAAAAATGCCGTGTTGGCATCAGTACCTGGTTTCCATCACTGATCTCTATAAAAGGACTGGATAGAGCATTGTTCAGGGATTAATGCCGGAAATGAGCATGGCGGCCATCTTATGGGTCCTAAACAATATGGCGTACATAGGAGTGGAAGCATTTTAACGACGTTTTTCGCCAAATTCGGGAAGTTTGCGAAGATTTACCACCGAATTAAGGTTCGTAATCTTATTTTATATAATAGTTAAGTGTTTTGAACTCTTTATTCCTTTTACAAAGGTTTTCTTTTTGCGAAAGATATTTGCTTCACGAATTACGGTATTAACAAAATAGTCGGTAAACAAATGTCTTCCAAGTCCGCATGTGTGCTTGTTTCTCTCTTTATTTTGTAGTATAAACGCCGTATTATTAAATGGTTTACTGTGATGGGTTTCCTATAAAAGTTTTAGCATAAAACCTTATACATGCAATTTATATATAACTTAGTAACAATCTTTAACGTGAACGCATAAATTCAGTGAGATAGTAATAATAACTTGTCTTTTTGACAGCGGCGTAGTGGCGGGCGGGCGCAGGGGGAAGTTGCCCCCATACCGCAAATTTTCGTCGGCAAATGGCGCGTCTGTCGGGATTTTCTCCATGGTAATATATAGAATACTAGCGACATGCAAAGCATCATGGGGCGAGCCCTGAAATGTCTGTTCAACAATGGCAATGAGTAATAAAATGGTTTGAACCTAGGATCAGTACATGTTTGTGAAAATTGATCGTCTAGGTTAGTGTAGTCTTGAGAAAGACAGTTGTTGATTTTAGAGATTGATGTTTCGACGGCCTCGGCAGCAAATGGCCACCGCTTAGTTCTAATTTGTCAATGTTTAAAGTGTATTTATTTTAAAAAACAAAATAAATTTGATGTTCAAGTTTTAATATTAAAACCAATTGGTTGGTTTTCTTCAGTGTGTACTGCAATATTTGTATGATATATTATTTATTAATTAAACATAACCGCTTTTTATATAAAGCCCCCCTTTTCTCCTTTTTGTCATTTTGAGAATTTGAGGGGCCCTCCGTTTAAGAGTAAAAAACAATTAAAGCTCCCCCCCCGTTTCTCCTCTAGACGATCAATGTTCACAAACAAATAAAGTGAGGCCGTCACTAAAGTAAAACGTCACTAAAGTAAAACTTCAGTGACTAACATCAACAACAATCCACTACACTAACCTAGACGATCAATTTTCACAAACAAATGAAATGAGTCTTCTCAAACAGCACCTTACTATACCAAATGTTTGTCTTTCTGCACGCTGCATGTGCTCGGTATCTCCACTTTGCTAAGAGATAGTCTAATTGGCGCACCTCGCGAGTAAATGGCGCGAGTTGCGACTAAATGGCGCGAGTAGCGACTAAATGGCGCGAGTAAACTTTCGTCGCGGGCTTTTGTTCCGGCTTTAATTTTGCCTGGGTCTTTTTCTCCGGTTTTGCTGGGGACAAAATTAACTCAAATTTCCTCAGCGTATGTTCAGTTGTTTACGCACAGCGAATGGATAGCGATCATGACGTATCTTCTAAACGCTGTAATCGTCTGTCGTTTCTTTATATCGCGCTCCGTCCAACGTACTAAATAGCGCGAAAATTAGCATAAAGTATAAGCTTTATTATTGCTGCCTCCCACCAGGGAGGCAGCACACTATTCTTGCATCTCTCTTGGGTTACCTATGCGTTACTCGTGCTCAGTCTTTTTGCCGAGCTATGTATGGCTGCGTATATCAATTTTCGGATTTGGAGATGTTGGTTCTGAACCCCCTGACCATGCAACAGATGGGTATGATAGCAGTAAAGAGCCTGGGTACGAGGCTGCAGCAAAGTGCGCTACCACTGGCGCTCAGTAAGTGCGGTCAATGATCATGTCTTTTATACTTGCTTGTGGAAGTATTCATCAAGGCCATGAACGTTTTAGTGGTCAGTCTCGAGGAAAACAGTGCTCTTTTATGAGTATCAGCGCTGTTAACAGCACAAACTATTCACCGAGTCTTAGTGCAAGGAGACAATATGTACTTGAATGCTTTTCACAATGGTCTTATCCCACGTGAAGAATTGTTGTCGCTGAACAACCTACCAACTATTAACCAGGCAGCACTTCCTTGCGATAGTAACTTCTAGTCTAAAGTATAAGCTTTGGTCGGGTAATATCTTTTCCGTTTGAAAATATGGTAGTGATGACATACATTGACAGCGAGCTAAGATATTTGTAACTAAATATATGGACTAATGAATGGCCACAATAATTGTCGACATGAAAATCGATAGAAGTCGGCTAAGTAATATTGGTACCAAATTGACAAAACAGCATTCACATACCATTTATTAGGTAACGTATATAGTATACAAATATAAAATAATTAATATAAAATAATAATTTTTAGGTTCTTTGTCCCCCGGAAAAAAGATCCAGGCAAAATTAAAGCCGGAACAAAAGCCCGCGACAAAAGTTTACTCGCGCCATTTAATTTAGTCGCTACTCGCGCCATTTAAGCCGGTTTTCCACTTCGCGACTTTTTTCGCGAGAAGCGACTTTCCTTTGTTCGAATTCAATAGATTTCTGATTAGTTCCAGCGCAGAGCTCATGAGACAAAAGAAAAAGTCGCTTCGCGCGAAAAAAGTCGCCTAGTGGAAAACCGGCTTTAGTCGCTACTTGCGCCATTTAGTCGCGACTCGCGCCATTTACTCGCGACTCGCGAGCCGCGCCAATTAGACTAACCTTTGCTAACCTTACTTCTCTTTCTTCTGCTGTCTCTCGTCTGCCCTTAGCCTTCTTGTTTCCAATAGTAATTCGTCCATTTCATGGATAGTAGTAAAAAGTCGGTGATCGAAACTGAAGAGATATTGCGTTACGCCAGCCGACGCCGATGAGTGAGTATTAAAATCCGACCGGTAAAGAAGGTGAGTATGAATTGCGTGGAGCTCTCAGTCTTTCGCTGGCGTTTTCGTTCATTTCGTTGCTGCCTTCTTGGCAGTCTTCGCTTCTAGTAATTCGTCCATTTCAAGGATAGTATATACATATACATGCACATGTAGTAAAAAGTCTAAAACCAAAGAAATTGCGCGACGCCAGGGGAACAGCCGATGAGTGAGTATTAAAATCCGACCGGGGAAAAGGGTGAGTACGAATTGCGTGGACGTACCAAATTTCAACATGTCTTCCTACCCTAGAATTACCAATAATCAGTAAGTGTGAAACGGCCCTGAATTACCAATAATTGGTAATTGTAGGTAATTCTCTGTCCCACATGCGGGATGTTAAACTAAATTGCATATAACTAAAAAAGCAGTAGGGGTGCTGTTGTCGGGCTCTGAGAGGTGGGACTTTTTTTTCCGGAGGGTTGTGGTTAGGTTAAGGTTCAACGGGGGGTTGTGGTTAGGTTTAGGGTTCCCAGGGGGATTGTGGTTAGGGTAAGGTTTAGAGGTCGGGGTCGAGGTTGGGGGTGGGGGATTGAGAATTAGTTCTTTAAAATTAACAATTATTGTTGATTGTAGGCCATTGCACACTTATACTGATTATTGGTAATTCTAGATGAGAGAATATGCTGCAAATTTATGGTTACATACATTCCGGAAGTTACAGACAGCGCCGCACTTGATTCCCTAACTAGGGGGCTCACCCCCAATTAACAGTACATAATCGGAGTATTGAACAGCCGAAACAACGAGACTGATTTCAGAGTATGAAACTGTGAATCCGGTATAAAAAGATTCAGTGGCGTAGCCAGGGCCAGGTGGGGGCCCGGGCCCGGGCCCGGGTGTCAGCTAGGCCGAATGGGCTGAATGTAATTATGATAAATTTTATATAATGAGAGACCAAAATAAGAACTTATCCAGCCTAGCTGCCTTTCCTTTTCCCTCAACGTGAAGAAATAGAAAGATATTTTAGTGAATCGTACGATTTTAAATTGGGTGACAACGACTTGAGTACGTTGTCGTCAACATGCCGTGGCTTCAACTGCGGCGTTTAATTGAACTCAAAGCCCCATTTCTACAATTTTTAGAACAAAAAAGTGTCGTTAAAATTTAAGAAAGTCAACTAAAGACTGACAATCGGCAAAAATATTTTGAGGCTATAGGGCAGATTTTGCAGAAATTGACAATATTTGCATGTCGCCGCCGCAATGAAATTAGTAGCGTAGGCATGTCAAACTTTATTGTAAGATCTGCGTGAGACAAAAAAACTGATTATATATTTCTATGTACGAACGGAATTATACATAAATTTAGCACAACGTTGTGGCAGTTAAGTGGTCTTGCTCGACATAAGACAGAATCTGAGTACGTTTTTAAGACACCACTAACTAGTAAACAAGTCGTCGGATGAAAGGAATAAATACATAATTTACCCACTTTACTCCCACTTTCCCCAATTTTCCCATTACGAAATACCTCTCAGATATCAAAAGCAGTAATGGAATAAAATAAAACCAGCATTTAAATTTTGGGGAAGAAGGCAGATTTTGAGTTATAGTCGATCGAACATTCGCTATCAATTTGACTCCAATGCGGCTTCTTCGTACCATCACTTCATCTTCGATATTTATACACCTTCCTGGCTAAATGTCTTCTTTCACCTATCAGAAGAACGTCAGTGTCTCCACTAACTGGACAACATAGTTTTGACCGACAGATTGTTAGTAAATCTTGAAGATATCTTGGTCGTCAACTCGTCATACCTTCTCCACATTCTCAAAATTTCGCCACAGACGATACAAAACACGATGAGCCCGCCATATTTTTTAACAGCGCAAGACAAAATTCCCTGCTGTTTGCTGTTGTACGGTCACAGATTACAGATTCGGTCACAGTACGTATACAACCTCGAGCCCATAGTCACCCCCTTTTTGGTCAGCGGGAGAGCGCGGGGGAGACTCTGGGGAAATTGGATTTAATTACCCCTGAAATGAGGGGTTCGAATTCCGGTTGTTAAGCGCATGATCGTAGCATCAGCTGCTGTGCAGGACGTGCGTTGTGTTCATTATATTTTTTTGAAATCGCAAATACTATATTTGTGAGAACCCTGCATAAAATGCAGATCAAATGCACGTTAAAATTGTCGGAGAGAGACTGACACTGTTGGTGGTGGCACTTGACATAAACGTTCTTGAAATCCAAGGTAAACTTACTAAACTCTCAATTCACGACGCCAATATCGTCCTCGATCAGACGATCACAAGCCTTTTAATACGAGTGCGAAGGCTGATTCCTTCTTTAATTGTCTTAAATATGCTTTTTCGTTGTTTAAATTGTTTTACATTTATACATCAAATATAACGACAAATCCCACCAGGGTTTGTTTTGTTCATTGCGACTATTTGTTATTCGAAATTCGTCTTAAAGTGCCTATGCCATGGTTGGGGATTTTACATATTTAGGATATTTGGAACTTTCTGAGAAGATTTGTAATATATTTTCCTTTTCTAAAATTTCATCTTCATGGACTTTTTCGCTGTTAAAGTTGACGGAAGTGACGTCAAAGGAGGAATCTGTAAAGTGTTTTTATATAGACAAATTCCTCTTTTGACGTCACTTCCGTCAACTTTAACAGCAAAAAAGTCCATGAAGATGAAATTTTAGGAAAGGAAGATATATTACAAATCTTCTCAGAAGGTTTCAACTATCCTAAATATGTAAAATCCCCAACCATTGCATAGGCACTTTAAGTCTTTTAAACTTTGCTATGAAGTTTGTTTGTGTGACTGAGACCCAGATATATTAAACAAAGACAGGAGATGTAAATGAGGCGTCTAAATTTGAAGATATATATGTTTATTGAATTAAGCAATATATTTGACTTTCATTATTTTACAATCTGTATGTTTTGAATCAATGAATTAAATAAATTTAAATGAGCCAATCAAAACAGAGAATCAATCCAGTTTCCCCAGAGTCTCCCCCGCGCTCTCCCGCTGACCAAAAAGGGGGTGACTATGGGCTCGAGATTGAGTACGTATACGGTTGGAGATAGAATGTACATTGGTACCGGAGGCTCATTTTTCAAACCGTTGTGGCCAAAGCAAATTCATAACGCGTATTCCGGTCGAAGAAGTCGATGGCTTAACCGTGAAAATCGAAGGTTGTGGATAAGTATTTTGAAAAGTTGGACGTTTCTGAGGAAGAAGAAGTATCGATATTTATGCGTGAAAGGTCAAAACGGCGATCGGACGGATTTTTGGTGGAGAAAATCTCGCTCGATGTCAGAGCGATGGAGGCGGGAGCCAGATTGTAAAGTTTGCTAAGTGTGCGGGTAAGACGGATCAAAGGATTGGAAAATGCGCGGACGGGCAGGCTTGCAGGTAAAACTGCGCGGATGGCGGGTAAAAACTGCGCGGATACGATGCGGGTTGTCGCGAAATACGCGAATTACTCAAGATATATTTGTAAATTTTGTGCGGATGCAGATATTTAACCCATTTTGCGCGGATGCGGATATATTTAACCCATTTTGCGCGGATGCAGTTCAAATTTGAAAAAAATATGCGGGGAACATCTTCCCCGCGAACGACAAACTTTACAATCTGGGGCGGGAGGGAGTGTAGTTTCCTACCTTGTTTGATTATTTAACGGGGTCGAACGCCGTTCGAAACTATTGCCGCCACAAGTTTCAAGTCACTGAAGGTAAACAACATGAGAGGTGAACTGTCAAAAGTAAGTTTATTTTAATGATTTACAGAAATATAAGTTAAAATACGGCAACCTTTTCAAGTTTATATATAACAAGTACAACAACTGTAAACCTAGTATGCGGTTGGGTCACCTGTGGTCTATTTTGTTAATACCGTGATTCGTGAAGCAAATACGTAGGCAGGTATCTTTCGCAAAAAATAGCTTTTGCAAAGGGAAAAGAGAGTTCGAAACACTTAACTATTATATAAAATAAGATTACGAACCTTAATTCGGTGGTAAATCTTCGCAAACTTCCCGAATTTGGCGAAAAACGTCGTTGAACTGCCTTCCACTCCTAATGTATGCCATATTGTTTAGGATCCAAGTGGGTCCTACACACGTAAAAATTTCACAGCTTGTCAACAAGATGTTGGCGGAACAAGCTTGTAACAAGCCTGGGAACAAGTTGTAACAATGCTGTTGGCTTATCACGCTGTAGCAAGCTTGTTGACAACAAACTTGTAGCAAGTTGTTGAGCTGCAGAGCGAGTAACAAGTTGTTGGAACAGCCAGACTTGTTGGAACAACTTGTAACAAGTCTGTTGAAGTCATCAAGCTTGTCACAAGCTGTTCCAACAAGCTCCTTACAGATTGTTTTAACAAGTCTGGAGGTTTGTAAAAAAGGCTTTTATAAGGCTTACTTATCTCAGTGCTAAATTCAAACGTATTTTGAAGTAATTTTAGCTTTCCTTTTTGTGAATATCTTTGTTATCTTGCTACGAAGAACACTCAGTAATATATTAAATCAATTTTTGCATTGTATTCTTTGTTGTGAAAGTTTTGTATTAAATCTGCCGCCACGCTGGACAAAAGCAAGCGGGAAAATAATAAAACGCGTTTGTGACAACATTGTTGAAACAGCTTGTTACGGCTCAAATTCAACAAGCTTGTTTCAACCTTGTTGACACAATGTTGACGCGATGTTCAGACAGACTTGTTACGGCTTGATTCAACAAGCTTGTACCAAATTGTTGGCTTGCTGTTACAAGCTTGTTGTCAACAACGTTGTTACGACCTTGTTCCAACAAGCTTGTTACAAGGCTGCCAACAACTTGTTATCGGCTTGTCACAACAACTGGGAAGAAGCAGTGCGAACAACAACTGGGAAGAAGCAGTTTTTACGCGTGTAGTAAGATGGCCGCTGCTCATTTCTGGAATCAAAACCGTGGCGCGAGAAACAATAGATGCGCTATCCAGTCCTTTTATAGAGATCAGTGGTTTCCATATAATCGCTACGATCGCCACGCGCGATCCCTCAAAAATTAGCTCGGCGATCGCAACGATCAACAATCACGTCGCTGCATGTCCATATGATCGCTAAGGCGGCCATGGTTGACCGCGGCCATTGTTTTAATGGTCCGCTGGGATGCATACTGATCGCCAAGATCGCTGAGATTGCAAAATCACCGTTTCCATATAAAACGCAACGATCGCCACGATCGCCGAGATAGAACATTTTCTATCTCGGCTATCGTGGCGATCGCGATCGCAGCGATCGTTGCGCCAGTGGTTTCCATATGATCGCTATACGATCGCTAAGTTCATTTTTAAGCGGTCGCGGCGATCGTAGCGATTGTATGGAAACCAGGCTTAAAGTAAAAACATCAGAGAAGTCAAAACACATGTAAATTTTGGTGTGACACAAAGGTTCCATGAAACATTTCAAGTTGTTTTCTTTGCGGTGGTTGTTATCAAACAAAGCAAGCAAAAACTGATACTAAAGTCTAGTTCTCATATGTCGCCGATGATCGGCGATGAGGGCTATGCGACGTCGGCGACATATCAGAACGTGCTTCAAATGTCATCCGCGACCATCGCCGACCTGAAAAACATATGAGAACGTGCATCGGCGATCATCGACGATAATTTTCTACAACCCAGTCCCTGTCTCATAGCGCATTCCAATTCTGGTGAGAGGTATTCTGCTCCTGCATTCTTTTTTCACAATATATGGGGTAACCAGTTTAATAAGATGCTCCAGCCTCTCAGGACTCATTCTTAAAAATTAAAAAAAGTACTCCCTATCGTGCAAACGTAACTCTTCGACTAAAATGTGAAATTGGCTCTGCTGTTAAGCATTTCTCTTACCCAGAATCTTCTTTTCCGTGGCTTGTTCAATACAAGAAGGGCTCGTTTTTTCCTCAGAAGCGCGATAATTAATTGTAGTTGACAAGCAATAACTAACCTTCTGTTTAACGCCGGCATTTTGATTTTTGATGTTTTAGGCGGGAAATGTGAAGCGTCATCGCCGATTATCGCCGACCATCTGCGACATATGAGAACTAAGAAACATAGAAATAAAAAAACAAAAAAACATTCAAAATTCTCTTTTAAAAAGAAACCCGTAAATGTTCAAATTTATAGTAACACTTTTTGCTTACCGACAAGTGTGTTTTGCTTTCAAAATGTTTGTCAACTAAACTCGGATTTTTTTGTAAAAAACTAAAGATTGGCCCCATGCTCGTTTACAATCTCATAAGACACGGCTGCATACATGGCCAAAAGCTGGCATGTGATTGGTTAATCTCAAACCTAACAAGATGGCGTCTAATGGTATAATTAGGCCATTTTCCAGATGGGTACCCGCAATCCAGTTACATGTAGGTCAGTGAGACCGTGGTGAGTCGAACGATACTCTGAGACCGTCCCAGGCCAATCTCTGGCGCCGCTATTGATGCCATTCAATTGGTCCACGGGTTATACATTGCAATTGTCCCCGGAATAAATTATACATGTGTTATTGACCGAATGAGAAGTTCGAATAAAAGGATATTGGTCTGCATAGAAGATCGATCAGCAAATATACTAGTTATTTATTATGATAGCTAAAACAAATAGAAGCCTTCTTCAAAAAAACACATTAACTTAAATATTATGAACTTGTTTACATTATTAAATTGATGTCTAATACTCTCGACCAGTTTCGATTCGGGAGTAGATCCTAATCGTTCGAATTGCCACTACAGATTTTAACATTTGGGTATAATTACTCCCCAGTACCTTAGCACTGTCTTATACTTTCATCACATATATAACGATCCAAATTACAGTTTAGTTCTGTTGTAACCAAATATATATAGTCCTTACTGGACATGTGTGGATCATTAGAACATTGAAACCAGAAAATGATTTTAGACATAGTGCGCCACTGAGCCGGCTTGAAAAGGTTTCTCTGCCTTTTCATTTGTTTAACTCTTTTCCTGTCCAAATCGGTCCATTGTATTCTGATTCTGGCTAACGCCACTTGACGATTTTATTCATCTCTGGGGAAGCCCTCAGACAGGAATGAGTTATAGATTCGACTATCTTCTTAATACAAAAACAAAGATGAAAAAGACTTTATATTTGAATACTATTGCTGTTGGTTTCTGACCGCTAGGGAATCAATCAGAATGCTCCATCTTTGAGACGGATCGCGTGGACATATAATAAGTATGTATATATTTTCCCTTTCAGGTCTTTCAGAACAATATCCATCACATCATGAGGCTGATCGTGCTTTCAATTGTTGTGCTGTTTTTTATATCAACGCTCTCGTTCCAAGAGTCCGAAGCTAATCCGTTTTTCCGTATCTTTGTACCTCGTATTGTCAAGAAGCTAGTTAAAAACATGTGGTACGCTAAGTGCAAGTTAAGAGGTCCTGTTCCTGCACATCTTACGTGTACAAAGTTCTCTTACGGCGTAGGATGGAACAAGGGTTCGGCCCAAGCTGCCGCTCTACTTTACGCGAATACATTCGGCGATAATGGCTGTGCCTTATACCATGGTCATTGTCAGATTCTCAAATTTAAAAAATAGAAACTGATTTATGAAATAATGTTTCAGTAGATCATCGTATAAAGAAATCTATTGTTTTCTGTCAGAAATAAATGTCAGAAATGTTGATTATTAAAGTTTAAATTTGACTGTGTCACAGTGAATATTTTTGCAAAAAAGATATTTAGATATATACTTCAACACTTTAAGATTTGCATTTATGATTGACATTATAAGGCAAACCAACCCTTGAGAATTTTGCGTCATGATTTAGGACGCAGACATCTAAAATTCTATAGCATCCTTGATAGTCAATACAGGCTATACAGCCAATATATGGTCTGGAAACTCGGCAAACTTCAAAGCGCCTGTGATTTTATGTTGAACAAAGGGGCGCAACTAGGGGGGGTGCAACCCTGCCCTTTTTAACCCCTGCCCTTTTTGTGAGACCTCTAATACTAGGTTAGACATTAGATAAACAGAAAATTAATCGTCTGTTGTAGTACGCAATACAATGGGTTTGATGACCGTGCACAAAAATGCAGGCAAGTTAAGACCTTCAAAAAGTCGATAATGAGCTGTTGTTTATATTAGAACCTCGATTAGAAAAGTCTTCGTCGTGCACAAATCTTTTTTTTTTCGCGTTTCGTAACCATGCATAGACAGCCCAATAAACACTACGACTGTACGACTTTCCTTTTCATATACTGCTGTTCAATATATTCACGTCGGCGCGTCGCAATTGGACCAAGCACGAAGTACCAACCAAAACTGCCGCTGCTAAATGTATGCTCATATATACGTGCGTTTTCACTGAACAGTAAACATGACAAAAGTTCTGGGATATAGCCGAGGCAAGAACAACCAGACAGAGTCTGAGAGGACTAAAGCCTGGCGGACACGTTACGATTTCAGTATAGTTGGCCGATTTAGTTCATCGGCTGGTCAACCGATAAAAAGCGGTGTTTACCATACATGTGTGACATTTACATGTAAAAGCTCACATCTTTAGCAATTGGAGCCACCATTTTTACAATTATCAAATCAAATAACTTCAGGAAAAGTAATGAGTGATCATGTAGTGAACGATAGAAATTGTTAATCGCCACACACGCCATGATGCGATATTTCGACCGATTTTAATCGGGCAATATCAAACCAGTTTAATATTTTACGACGAAAATCGGCAGACTAAACTTGCTCTGTAATGACACCGCACAAGTAACGATTTTGATTGTAAGCCCTAAATTTAGTCGTCATGCATGTGCGCCAGGCTTTAATATATTAAGTTTCGACGTTCATTTCTGTTAATTACGTTCTTCTTTAATTGTATGTGTATGTTGAAAAGTTTCCGAAAGGCTTTGTTTCAGAAACAAAGTTTCCCTGATTAGAGCACTGTTTTATTTTTTGAAACAAATTTTGGAAACTTTTTCAAAAATGTGTTTCGGAAACTTGTTTCAGTGTATGCCTGACTTTAATTTGACATTAATTGTCTTTACGTTGAGTTGTGATGCATTTGTGATAGATTTAAACAAGACGCCTGCTTTAGGCGTTCACTCGAGCTACTCATAGCAATTAATGCAGCTTGTCATATAGCCTATGTCAACGCAGCATATTTACTCGTAACCCGTTAATTCTTTGCAAGTTGTCAATTCTGTTTTCAACGTTGTTTATGTCTCTCTCGCTCATCTTGGAGATAGTTTCCAATAGTCAGCTAGTTATCAGATTGTGAGCAGAGTAATACTTTTCAGTATTAAAATTCAATAAATCATATAAATCGTTTATAATCAGTTTGTCTTGATCGACATGGCGGAATATTAACCCAGATCGAAGTATAAATAGCTCAGCATCTTTTAGTGTAGATTTACTGCCATCAATGTCTGCAGTTGTAAGCGTTATATATACAGTTGTCAGGCACATGACTGATCAATAACAGTGTTCAGCAAGTCACTTGTGATCTTCTTAAAGCTTCGAAAACACTTCGTCAAATTACCCAGGTCAACGAACACTCGAGCAATAGCGACCAGAGCATTCGATTTGAAACGACACAAGAGCGACGTCTAAACTCTAAACTGGGCCTAATAATGCGGCTATACCAGAGTACGAACATTAAAATATTAGTAGTTTTCTCAAAATTTTCAAAGAAAGGTGCGGCAGTCTTGTCAAATTACACAATAACAACGACCGAAAGTTTCCCGCTCTATTCTGAGATTTTGGTCGGGGAGCTCGCGCAGGTGCAAAACGTTTGGCAGATGACGCAGGTCAGTGTGTGTTACCATTTCTAGTGCCCAAACTGCCCGCCGATAAGAAATACACTCCCAGTGAACTCTATATAGGAACGATACCTACAAACCAAATTTTGAAGCAGTCTAGAATAATCAAAGCATATTTTCAATAAAGATCTTTGCCTCTTTGCTGCAAGAAATTATAATTCTATCAAAATCACTGAATGAGTCAACGCGTCACTGTATATCTCGCTATGCATGTTTTGCAAACCGCAGCAAATTATAAAAGGGTGTTAATATTGTCTATGGATTGGAGGCAAGCCGCGAGCTATCCTGTTTACCGGGCTAGCTCGCTAGGCAGTATATAGTTTCTGGCGTGCGTTTAATATTATATCAGTGAATTTTATCATGCTTAAGTACTGGGATGATTTGACATCAACAACAATATCGAAACAATGCAATCTAATACTTCCCCAATAGTCAATATACATGCAGGGGTGTAACTTGGGCTTTAGCATTTGGGGGGTGTAAGCAATTTTTGCCCGAGAAAATCTTCTTCTGCCCGACAAAAAGGGCGTGGTCCTACAAATTAGTGCTACACATATATTTCCACTATCGTATCCACTCATACTAATATAACCGTCAAAATGATAGATTGTCATTAGGTTTGTATCTACACTGCAAACTCCCAAAAACTTGTTTTAAGAAAAAAATACTTAGCTTGTTTTACGATTTTCTTGTCCCGTTTGCAAGATAATAATCTTACTGCGGTTTCTTGACAAGATATTTTGTCTTAAAACAAGATTAAATATCTTAAAACAAGAAATAAAATCTCAAGACAAGAAAAATTATCTTGACAAGAATTGGAGGTGAGAATTTGCAGTGTAGCATCATATTTCAACACAAATTATTGCCTTTTTAGCACTAATTAAGCATCCCAAGAACATTGTTACGCATACCAAGTCTCTTGTGCTTGTTTGAGTTATGCTTGTCAAAATGATCGCTGTTCATTTCTTTCCCACATATTTTGTATATGACTTTACATCTGTACTGCCTTTTGCGCTGAGTTTTTAGCTTATTTTGAGGGGGATCAGGGGCAATAGGGGAGTTCAAGGTTTATTTCGCCATATTGCAAGGGGTGCAAAACCATTTGGGGCGAGCGCGCGGCCATGCCTACTTATCCTTAGCTAGTAGTTAACGTTAACCATAGTTCTAACTTGGTAAAAGTAAATTCATTTCAAAATTTCGGACCATTTGACAGATTTCTTCCATCATTTCCAAAAATTGGGTATTTTCGGCTAAAGGTGTTATATATAGAGTATAAACTGCATATCACGGAGCGCGTATATATTGGTTGACATTGTCTGACTTTATCATGCAGTTTATGATTTTTTATGATACTTTAACCATACTTTTAACTTGGCACTTGGTAATTGTGTTCCAAATTTGTACCATGAAAACGGCAAGTCTAAAATCTAAAGGGAGACTAAATAGTCTCCCTTGAATAATGTCTCTCAGTTCACATTGTTTGATTTTATAATTTTTCTTGATATTTTAATTAAAGTTTTATCTTGGTAAAAGTAGACTAATCTGAAAATTTCAGACAATTAATTGACTCATTCCTTCCATCTTTTCCAAAAATGGGGTATTTTTGGTCTAAAGTATTATATATAGAGAGAGTGTTAACTGCATAATTATATGGGGTGATGTGGTGGTTCACATTGTTTGACTTCATGGTTTCTCTTGATATTTTAACCATAGTTCTAACTTGGTAAAAGTAAATTAATTTCAAAATTTCAGACCATTTGACAGATTTCTTCCATCACTTCCAAAAATTGGGCATTTTCAGCTAAAGGTGTTATATATAGAGTATAAACTGCATACATATCACGGAGTGCGTATATGTTGGTTGACATTGTCTGACTTTATCAGTTTATGATTTTTTATGATACTTTAACCATACTTCAAAAACTCATTAATATTCATGAACCAAATTGTCCACTAATATGCACGTATTTGATCATGTGCAAGTCTTTTATATCTGATAAAACTACTATGAATATTAATTAACGTGAAATTTTATATAAAGAATACTAATGAACGTTAAATTTTATATAAAATGTCATCCTAATTAGCAAATCTATTGTCGGCGTTTTTGAAGCTATTCAAAACACTCGTATAGTCGCGTTTTATCAGATCTAACTTCGAACTTGGTACTGGGTAACTGTGTTTCAAATTTGTATGTTAACGGCAAGTCTAAAATCTGAAGTGAGATTAATTAATCGCTCTGTTGATCTGCGGAACTTCATTCGGTCGAGTTTTGACATCATGTGCAAAGGTCTAACAAATCCTGTTAAAGTGCATCTTGACATATTAAGCGCTTTCCAGACGAGTGCATAACATGACGTATATAGGTTCGCATTGTCATTAATTGTTATTCAACGTCAGAAACAACATAAAAACCACAACTCCTTGTTCAAACCGAAACACTGCAGCTCAACAATTTATTTATTGAGAATACTTCAATTTATTCAATTTTTACAGAAACAGCAATGTTCATACTAGCTGGTGTACGCTGTTGAGCCATACTATATATACTGAATATTACTTACGTATCTTTAACCTTTCTTATAATATATTGTTTAACTTACTCCCGTATCAAATTTACACTGCGCCTTCAACCGTCGTTCGTTGCCTTCGCAAGTTATAACAAAAAATACAGCAAGATGCGCTTTTTGGCCTAAGGCCATATACCGCATTCTTTGCAAATTTTATTCATCTAGTGTTTGTCCAATTACCTACATCTTATTAAAAAAACATATAAACGCGCGGACGTGGAACTTCATGATTTCCCTTGTGTTTTTTCGTTCTATAATTTTTAATGATCTGTAAAGTGTTATTATCCTTAGTTTAAACATGTAGGATTGACACACGCAACCACACATGCGTTTTACAAGATTGATATACGCATATATAGGCATAGCCACGGCCCACAGATATTGAGTGACGATATAAAATTATATATACAAGGTTGATAAATTACGTTCAGAACCGAGTTGTTCACGCACCAGTTCGGATTCCATGCGCAGTGTTACGAGATGCTTTAAATTTGCACTTCGGAGACGAGTTGACTGACCGTGAGTTTGGTTCAATCGTGCGAAACGCTTTTCCTGGCACCACCAAAAAAAGATCTTGTAATGTTAACTACTACGACAATATTTCTTTAAAAGTTACAAGTACAAGAACAGCTGGCTACCAATATTAACTCTTGCGGTTCTCCTTCCAGAAACCAGGCCCATGATGAATGTGTTCAAGTTGACCTAACAGGGGGTCTATACCGACAGAACTCTAGATTTTTGAACTGCCAAATACATTTTATATACAAAGTATAGTCTGTAGAAACCAAAAAATAATATTTTGAAACACTGTACATACGTACTACATAGTACAGTGAAACAAAAGAACAACTACTACAGTAGTAAACAGTGTTAGTGATACTGGCAATTAGGCCACTTAAAAAAATAATTGGTGATCGTCCTTTACTTTTGCCAAAAGGTGGGTGGGCGGGTAGGTTTTTTTTGTTGTTTTTTTTTTTAATTGGAGTATACACAACTCTTGTGGCAAGGGTTCTGAAAGATTTGGAAGATTTAATAATTTGAACATTTAACTGCAACTACACACAATTGGCCAAATAAACACATGACAAGGTATTTTTCATCTTTAATAAAAGCAATTAGAAGAAAATAAGCTGCAGCTTTTACGCCAAATGTCTCTGATATAAACAGTCAATGGTTTTTTGGTGTCCAAGCCTTGTAGGGGACCTTGTGTCCTTTTGCTCTGCACCAGCCTTAGGGCGAATTTTTAAAATAAAATAAAATAAATAAAATAAAAAGCCGCAGCTTTATATTTTAACTAGCTCACAACCGTGGTACAACACAACCGCAACTTTAAAATTTAGGCCGCACCTGCTACTTATTTTCTCTGAATGAATGAGGCATCACGGGACGAAACTCACAAAAATTGGTGGTTTTCTACTCTCTTTCAATTGCAAATACACGTGCATAAATTTTTAACGTCAATAGAAGTTGTTTTTTAAAAAAAAAAATAAAAAAATGGGCCCTTTTTTGTGGGTGGGTGAGGATGATCACCAACAATTTTTTTTTAAGTAGCCTTACTGCATGGTATTTCAATTTCTTACCAAGTCAAACCAATTATATGACTCATCAAAATCATCGAACAAACAATCAAAGTCATATTGTTGTCCATGGCCAGTTGGCATAGCATTTGAACCCTATTTTGAGCCAAATTTACACAAAGTTTATCCCACCCTGCTTGCACATACAAAAAAAAGTCCTGTTTATACAATAGTGGGTTACTGGACAGAATTTTTACCACAAATTGTTATGGAAATCCATCCATAATTTTTTTAATTATCCTGCGGACCAGCTGACAGTACGCCGACCTACGCAATGCCAATTGATGTTAAAAAAATAATTAAAATATTCTTCTCAATACAGTATAAAAACAAACTCCTGGCATAGGTAGAGATTTATATTACAACAAATTGTATATGAAATATATGAAAATATATTATCTAAGTTATTATATAGTCCCCAATTCAAAACATCATATAATTTGATAATTTGCTAGCTATACGTTTGTGTTTTATTCGAATTGCTAAATTCAGAATGCATCCAATCAGTGTGCGTGAAGTTCTGATTATTCTAATTCGCATAACTCACAATCATAAACAAACAAGAAACATGGCGCAAATTCACCTAAATATAACACTTCGAAGAACAGCCATAACAAGCAGCCAACTTTTTGTTACAAGCAGGCAACCATAGAAATGTAGCTTAGACATTGATCAAGATGATCAGACCAGTTGCCTTTCGTGTATCACAAGATAGCACTGTTGAACCGCCAGAACCGGTGAGTTAAATGTCTAAGGAACAATATAAGTAACACTACACTGTAGTACAAAAGCTCACCTTTATAATAGTAGATACATGGCGGTATCGGCAAATTATCAAAATAAAACGAAGTAATTTACGAATATGAGATTTTCCTGTAGCTGCCAGATCTAATAAATTTCTGATTCTTTGCAAGCTTATGTTGTTGTAGCTTTTCTTCGAAGTGTTATATTTAGGTGTATTTACGCCATATTTCTTGTTTGTTTATGATTGTGAGTTATGCGAATTAGGTTAATCCTAACTTCACGCACGCTGATTGGATGCATTCTGAAGTGAGCCATTCAAAATAGAACACCAACGTAGTTTGCATGACTCCACAGAAATCCCATCCATTCCAATGTGTTTTTAAAAAACCATAAATATTAGTATATAAATTCAAAATTACGGCTGGCAACCACCCTCACGTTCAAAGTATATACTATCCGATACGATCCGGCATGGTTGCCTGCTTGTAACAAAAAATGCCATCAACGGTGTTTTTGAGACACTTTTGTCGAGGTTGGCCGGCCGTCTATATCCACAAATATGTAGAGGTGTTCAACACTGCCTTACACAGCACTCTACTTTTTTATTATTTCACATACCTGAATCTGTATCCTGTGCAAAAAATTATGAATCACGATTAATTGTATTCTCGATCACACAAAAGTAATATACTTTAAAAATTAAGGCCTGGCCAAACTCTTTCAACATTTCATTCAACATCGTTCAACATTGTTGAATTCAACATGTTGAAAGTGTTTGGCCACCCCTGTTGAATGATGTTGAACGTTGTTGAATGGTGTTGAATGATGTTGAACGAAATTTGAACATGTTCAAATTTTCGTTCAACACGCGTTCAACATTTCTATTGTTCTCAAAATGTTGAAAGGTGTTGAACGCATTTGGCCACATTTCATTCAACTTTGCTGAACAGAGACATGCGCCATGCGGGATATTGTCGATTCCAGCTTTTGTGGTAGCCCGCGTTTAATTAATTGTCATTCATGAATGTTGAACGATGTTGAATTCATTTGGCCACTCGTACTTTCAACATTATTCAACATCGTTCAACAATGTTGAATGATGTTGAATGCCATGTTGAAAGCGTTTGGCCAGGCCTTTAGAAGACGACAGTCGTCCGATTCTATCACTCCTCTATATGTTCCACCATATTTAGAAGTCACGTGTAGTCGCCAAAACCATGTTGAGTCCACAAACACCACTAGGGGCTGTGAAATGTATGTGGGGTCTTCTCCAGTGCTTCCACTTAGAAGGAAATTTCCTTCCAAAAGGAAATTTTGGCATTTGGAAGGGAAAGAAAAAGGAAATAAAATTTGGAAATTGGAAGGAAATTTAGTCATATGGAAGGAAAATGGAAGGAAATTTTGAAATTCGAACTTTTTCAGTAATTAAAAGTTGATGAAACTGCTTATTTTTTACTTTCGGGTGAAAAAAACATGTGGCGTTAAATAGTGTTTTAGCGGAAGACTGCTAAACAAATAGCGCAGGCTCAATGTTTGCAATTTCTATTGATGATGGGGCTCCAGTTCCACCTCACTTGCAACTGAAAACCGGTACAAAGCGTGCATTGATAATGACGTTATGTTTCAAACCTTTATCTGACAATTATTCTAGTTTCCAAAGGACTAAAGAGTTTGTAAAATGTTTGTAAACTGAAAATGGCCGTTGTCTAACTTGTCTATGCCTATAGTCAGTGGCGTAGCCAAGGGGTGGCGAGGGGGGGCGACCGCCCCCCCAATGGTCTTCCAGGCCATTCCTGTGAAAAGTTTAAATCCGGGGAGAAACTTGTTGAGGGGGGGGGGGGGGTAATGATGTTACGTAGTGAATCCTTCAAGGGAGAAGCAAGTTGACTCGTAATGATATTACTATATATTACTGTTTTATTTTCTATGGAAAATATAGCATTACAAGGTCCACATACATACGACTTATCATAAATAATTCTCAATAAATTTTGATATGTGTACTACATTGTTTTGGTTTGGAGACAACAAAACTTTGCTATTTATGGCGATCAGTTATTTTTTTAAATCTCGCCTCAGAATGCGGGAAATGCAGTCTGAGAGATTCTAGAATTCAAAAAATTTCTGGGGGTCATGCCCCCGGACCCCCCTAGGAGGCTCGCGTCTTCGACGCTCGACCAATTTCGCTCCCCCAAAGACAGAACCCTGGCTACGCCACTGCCTATAGTATATCAGCTGTATGGCTCGCGCGCATTGCATCTGTGCTTCCTATCGGGCCATGGCTCCCCCGGTTGGGGGGGTTGCAACCCCCGCCCTTTTTAACCCCTGCCGTTTTTGTGAGACCTGTAATACTAGGTTAGACATTAGATAAACAGATAATTAATCGTGTTGTAGCACGCAATACAATTCTCCGCAATAATGCGAGAACAAAATAAACATTTCCGCAACTGGAAATACGAGAAAAGCGTCCTAAAAATGCAGGAAATGCCGGGGCATGCCCCCGGACCCCCCTAGAATCTCTGCTTCCCACACCACTGCCTTCTAGTCCCAAATCGTTTAGAATACTGAACGACTTTGCCCTTTTTTTGCGTTCAACCCCTGCCCTAGAAATTTTCTAGTTGCGCCCCTGTGTTGATACATCAACCATGTTCACCATTGTTGTAACATTGTTTGTTGTTCATCGTTGTTATTTCGTCATGCTGTAACAACATGTTGTATCATGTGCGAACAACGTTGTTGGCTATAAAAATGTGCTGTTGGAACAACTTGTTCATGACTGTTGATTTATCCGTGAACAAGTTGTTCGAACCATAAGTGAACAACTTGTTGACAACTTGTTCACGGCGAGCAGCACAACATTGTTCACGCCTGTTGACAACCGTGAACAAGTTGTGCGTTTAATTTTACGCGTGTAGACTAAAGTGCATTTTCGTTGATTATTCCAGCCGAAAGTTGACAAAGTTCAACCGTAATTTTCAACCTTTTTTCAACAATTCCTTCATTTTAAAGCTAGGATTCGTAGTATGTCATAAGTCTTCAATGAACAATGGTAGTTAATTATGCAAATTTATTCCGTGCCAAGTTTTCCAATTTTTTTACAGGATCTTGAATTGCAGGCCCTAAATTCGGCGTGTGTGACCTGTCCATGATGCAACGAGGGCCTGCGAAGGAGGCAGGGAAGAGAGCGTGTTAGGGGACTAGTGCTGAATTTAAGTGGCAGCCATTTTGTTTTATTGTTCTTTTATCTAAAAAGAGTTTTTACAATCAATCCCGTTATGTAAAGGTGAATATTGCATGACTTTCATGCAACGTATGTATATTATAGCTATAAATTGCTAGTTTGTTACATTATTGTGTCTAATGCCTCATCTTTTTTCTTCATACGTGTATTCTTTGTTAGAATAAAGTCCAAATCTGGCAAATCATTACTAGGTTAGAGTGTCAAATGTTTGAGGTCTGAAATCATTTAAATAACGTCAGAAATATATATTATGTGCTAAAAGTTTCCCCCTGATATAGATCGAGAGTGCTCCCAACTTGTATTGCTATAATGCTGAAAAAGTGAAAATAATTTTCCAAAAACGTTAAAATTTTAAAAAATTTCTTCTGAAGTATGCCGTCATACCACAGACACTAAAAGACTCTGTTCTCTAAAAACGTTTATTGGATTGCAATGACCGTTTAATTAAGAACAGAAACCATGAAGGTCCCTTGCCACGAATGGCCCCCACACTGGCAAATCCTTAAAAAAGACCCTGGCAGACGGCGAAGTGTACGATCCAAATTTTAATCATTAGAAGAAGGATTTATAAGAGGTTTTGGAGGGAAAACTGGAAGGAAATTTCAGATTTTGGGAAGGAAATTTTCCTAAAAAGGATAAAAAAAGGAAATTTTGCTTTAGCCGAGTCGAAGCACTGGTCTTCTCGCGCTGCTCCGAAATTTAGACTCGGCAACCCAGTGGCTACCGAGTAATTAAAATCTTTTTAAGGTATGGGCCGCGCATAAATATGTCAGCGGTATTACAAATTCTGGTTACTAGGCTCCCAAGCAGTGGAGAAAGCATGTAAATAAATGGCGTCAGCGGCGCGTGCTATCGAAGGATCAATGTTTGTATTCCTTTTGTATTCATACAATCTTCAACTTTCTCGTTGCAAAAGTAAGTACCATGTTTTCCAAAACCTAACAGTTCTACTTTGTATATATTGTATGTTGAATTTGTGATATGTATTAACCAATTTATAGCTACTGTCATTTTTAATATCAAACGTTTTATGTCATTAATAACTTATAGCCTCTTTATACAGTACGTGATTAAAGTTAGAGGTTTATAATTTTCCTTTTAATATTTACAATATCCTAAGGGCCTAGGCGAGTAATATATTGGGAGGATACTGTAGTTTAATATCCCTATCCCCCTCGGAGATATCACGATGTTAGTTCATTTCCATGTTAAAAAAGTAAACCCTTCACATGAGACTGATCTCCCTAGGGTACCGGGTACCCTACCTAGGGCCATATAGTTAAAGGGCAACTATACGTTTCCAGGTTATTCTATTTTCCGTTAAAGTCGGAAAAGTTCAATCTAAAACCGAAGAAATAATTTAAACCAGTCACTCTGTTCCACTTTTATGGACTGTCTAAGTTTGAGTTTTTGCTCCTTTTGCTGAACTCGTGTGAACGACGACCGCGTTGAAATAAAGACTAGCACTAGTACCTTGTGATGTCATACCGGTAATAAACAACAAGGTGATTGGTGGGTTTTACTGGTATGACATCAAAGACAATGGAGTACCCATTCTCCTAGAAATGCAGTCATGCTTCAAGAGGACCTAAGAAGGCTTTGCTGATAAATTATTTTCTTTACCCCGAAATTCATATTTTTCTTTACTTTTGCTAAGTTAGATGATAACCCTTTCAGAAGAAAATATAACTTCAAAAGGTTTAGTTGACCTTTAACCCAACCTCAATGCCTGGGTGCATTACGTGTAAACTTGACACACTGAAGATACAGTACCTTTCAAAATGTCATGCTGAGACCTTCAAAATGACACACTGGAAGATCTTCAAAATCACCAAGATCTTCAAAATGCTATGCTATGCCATCAAAAATGCTGGTTGTGCACTGGAAACAGGTCCCCCATTGCAATTTCTGCAATAAAAATACACCAAGTACTTACACACCATACACCAGTACACCACAAACACAACGATTGCATAACAATTAATACGCTGAGCGCTCTTGAGTTCCATGCTGTTCAAAGATCTTTGGTGTGACCTACCTAAAATACACCCTGCATGGCCTCCATGTGAATGCATTCACCTGAGTTATCTCAGGGACTTATAATTAGGCTGTTGCCTGGGATAATTGTATTCACATAAAGAGGTCAGGGATAACTCGGTACAGTAGTTACATTTTGTTGTGTGAAAAATGGTCAACTCTGATATAAGCCTTCAAGTTTAATCCCTACCCTCTCAGATAACTTAGTCTCGTGTGATTATACATGCAGTTCCTATAAGTATTTAAAAAGATTAAAAATAATTGCAACTCCTTGCTGAATCATTTTGTTATTTGAATTTTAGTTGGGTAATTGATAATCAGATGTGCACCAGTAAGCATGGAACATTCAGAGGATATTAAAAGAGTTAAGTCTGCAACTCCACCTCATAGAAGTGTTTCACCAAGATTAAACCAACTACTACAGCTATTCCAGTCTAAAGCTCACGAGCATACACCAACATGTAAGTGTGTTATAACAAATACAATACACACGCAGTCAGGTTTGTCTGAGATTATTTACCAACTAGGTGGCTGACTGCCAGCTCTCCAACATACATCAATCTCAAACAAATTGAACCTGTATTATAAGACAGCTAGTGTGTTTGGTTTTTGTGTCTGCTGTGCATGCGCTGTAGACATGTTGCTGTCACACATGTAAGTACATGTAAGCAGTGCTGTGAGTAACTTCGTTACAAGTAACTAGTTACAATAACTAGTTACATTTTTAAGTACATGTAACTGTAACTGAAACTAGTTACTTTTTCTGAATAAGTAACTGTAACTATTAACTAGTTACTTTTTGAAGTAGTAACTATAACTAGTTACTTTTTTAAAGAACTGTAACTAGTTACAATATTTAGTTTAAAAATGTGACTATAGTTATTAGTTACTGATTTTCAGTTGAGGATGTCATTCTTTCTTGATAAAAAATGGCTTTGATATACCTGGTACATGTACAGTACATGTAATAATAATACATCATATACAATTTGACTATTTCTGCTTATTGACAACTATATTTAGCTGTAAAAACATAATTATGGTACTGGCATCTAAAAACCAGTAATTTCTTTGTTGATTCTGACATGGACAATTAGGAATGTAACTTATAACTTGGAGTTACTTTGTAACTGTAACTGTAACTATAGTTACTTTCTTTTCATTGTAACTTTTATCGGTAACTAGTTACTTTTCTAATGATGTAACTGTAACTGAAACTAGTTACAAAAATTATGTAACTTTTACAGCACTGCATGTACATGTAAGTAACACATCGCATCAATACCTGTAGAATAATCAGAACCAATCAACCAGTGGATATGAATTAACCAGACTGCATACCAGTCTGCTATTATAATATTAATTTTGTAGTTTTTGCATTACACAGTGTTTCAAATCGCTCAAATGATGACCTATTAAAAGTTTTCAAAGCCTCTGCTGGGTAATTCCATTGTGACTGACGTTACATTTGGACAGATTAAATGAGTACTGATTACCTTCTAGCTCTGCAATTAGGCTGGTGTAATGGCCATTTTTTGCCAATAAGCATTTATTTGGTTAGATCTAATGAACAGCATTAAAAATTTGGCGAACAGACGAAGCATAACAATTTTATTCGACATTCAATGAGTGTGACTGATGTTACCAAAAATGGACATGAAAAAAAAGTAACTATAATTATATTCATTTTCAGCTCAAAGGAATGCATGAACACAAAAATATTAACTCAAAGATATATCCTTATTATATGCTTATAATATGGATGGTAACACAAATTCACAATAATAATCACACATGTGTATGTGACCAAAAAACTCTGTGACTGACGTTACTGTGACTGACGTTACATTTGTCCATCAAACTACCATTATATTTAATTCATCAAACAACTTGGTCTCGTTGATGCAAATAATTTGACATATCTTCATTTGCCATAAACTAATAGTGATAAAGTGTATACAAAGTTCAACACACTTTTATTAAGTTTAAGTAGGGAAAATAGGAAAGCCAAGAATTTTACCCATATTTTGAAACAATTTGTGAAATAAATAACAATATCAATGGTATGCTTGAAAATCATGTATGTGATAATGTGATCAAGTTTAAATTTCATATCTTTAAAATTTGAGTTAATCACTATAATTATGTTTTTAGCCTTAATTTGTCAAAATGCTCAACTATTTTTTTTCTTCCCATGTCCATGTTTTCATGGAATTACCCTGCTGTGTTGCTGTTGGTCAATGTATTGAACCAAAGATAAAGTGTATATTTAAAACAAACATCAATTCAGAAGAAACAGAAAGAGCTTTTGTGTACTGTAACAAATTATAAATATGCTAGCAGCCAAAGCTGTTAGCATTACGAATGGATACTTAAGCAATGGCTCAGTTAAGTTAACATTGTTATGCACTTGTCAATTGTAACCCCCAACCTCGGGGTTTGGTGGGGACATAGATTTTCAATTCTACGATAATGCTTAATGACCCCACCCCTGAGGACAAGTGTGCTGACAAATCTCCCCAACTCATGGGGAAAGAATTTGACAACATTTTAACATTTTTTTGTTTATTTCAATTTAAACTCAACGCTTTCTATTTGTGCATTCATGTTGGACAAAGTACCATTCTCCCTCTGGAACAGATTGTGCAGCGAGTCGCACACAACTGAAATGGTACCACTATTAATCACTGTACAATCAACAGCATATAGTGACATCCAATCATAGGCTCTACTTTGTTTGGCCTTCCACAATGACAAAGGACTTCATCTTCTGTCAGTCAGAGGATCGATCATTATCTGTAACTTAAAATACTCATTAATAATTCATGAAGAAAACATAAAAGAATTCATGTCCGTGAAGGAGGTTGTATATCTGATACAAAATCCTGCTGATTTGCCTAAACTTTAGCTTTGATTTTCACGGCGAAAATAGAGTATATCGCTAAAATAGTTGGTAAATATGGTTCTTTAGATGCATTCGTATCTTAAGTAATATCCGATACAACACGGCCGCTCATGTTGTGTAAGGGGAAAGAAGTGGAGATATAAATACGATCTGTATACGTTTTATGTACGCGTATCATACCAGCATATCATACAAGTGTCATACGCGTATCATACAAGTGTCGTACGCGTATCATACAAGTGTCATACGCGTATCATACAAGTGTCGTACGCGTATGATACGCGTATGATACGCAAAAATGTGTAAGCTATACGCGAGCGGTACTGTACCTGTCAAAATTTAAAAAAGAATATGCAAATCAAATTACTATAAAACAGGTCATGACCCTACTACAGGGTCAAGAGAAATATTAAAAACATTCATCAAAATGACAAATATAATTTATTTTCATCCATATTATAAATGCACATAAGTGACAAAAAAGTCCACTTGAAACTACATTTGCCCCGATACACTAAAAATATAATAAAACTTACCTTTTTATAAAACTTGTACTGAAATTTGTTTAGAATCAAAGAGGAAAACCACAGTCCACAGTTGAGTGAGTTGACCGCGTGATGCAATGGTGAATAGAGGGTGGTCAATTTTATTGTATCAACAATCAAAAGGTCGACGCCCACATTCAAGGGTCAGGGCAATCTCATACCCAGGCTCTTTACTCAGCGCTCCCTTGAGGTCTGGGATCAATAAAGAGAAAACCCACCACCTACACGGGCATAACTATTTGTCCAAAGGAGAAAAATGCTCCGAGGTGGGGGGGGAGTTGGGGTTACAATTGACAAGTTCTATGTTTACAATAAGATGATGAACTCACACAAATGGTCAATATGGTTAAATATGTAGCTGGTCTTCTGTGCAACTGTTTACATCCTGGCAGTTAAGTATTTTTATGATGGCCTGGATCCTCAGGATCCTGATCTTAAATAGGATCCTACAGGATCCTGTACTTAGGATTTTATCCTATAGGATCCATAGGATTCTACTTAGGATCCCACAGGAACTTGTACAGGATCTTACTCAGGATCCTAGATTTTCTTGATAGGATCCTACTCAGGATCCTAGATGTTTAGTGTTAAACAATGGTTTAACTTCATATGAAGTTCTTCATATTGATTTCAGGATGGAGCATGACTCAATTATTTAATGTTCAGAGTACAGTAGACATAATAAGGCTACTTTCCACTCTGGAAAATCTTCCACAAGATAGAAGCGGACAGGAAAGCTCCTTACTGTTAAAGTTGTTCAAAGTTCCGACCAAGAACTCACAAGATGAAGAAAACTTCCCTCTTCATTCTGGTCCTGCAGAAGATTTTTCTTAGTGGAATCTAACCTTTAGTCAAATGCTTTTGGGATGGTGTGGAAACGTTATCAGCCCTAACCATTAGATTCTGATTATGGGCTTCTGTAAAGTTTAGAATCTTAGTATCCAGTCAGCGTCTTGATTAGGATCCCGCAAAGTTCAGGATCCTATTGGATCCTGTTTAGGGTTTCTACCAGGGATGTCTAAACACCATCATCATCATCATCATCATCATCATCATCATCATCATCATCATCATCATCATCATCATCATCATCATCATCATCGCCACCATCTTGTTTAATGTCTTTGTTTCCACTATCCTTTGTTTTCCACTTCCTTAATGTAATTCCTCAGTTTTGCATTGCGCAGCTTTTCTGCGCATAATTCTGCAAAACTAATTCAAGATGTAACCAAGTTAGTGTTAGTGACGAAAACACATAAAAATATCACTATGGAGGCCAAATAACCTATAACTTTAACACGAAGATATGTTAATTTTTGGTTTTGAAAAAAATAAAAAATAAATTTGTTGCGACTGGTTTCGTATAAAGATGAAATGATAGGGAATTTGCTCCATGTTCAAGCTTTAACCATTAACCTTGTGTAGCTCACAAAGACACTCGGTGACCCCCACTTTTTTATTTAATATTAACTTCCTCCACCAGCTTATATGAAAGAAAGAGCAAAAATCACTTCGAGAATTTGAAATATCGTACGTTTTTCGTTCTTGTGACTTTAAAAATACATGTGACAAGAAAGAATGTGGACCAAATTCAATGTTTGTCAATATTATTATTTGCCGTCAAATTTTCTTCCATTATTTGTTGCCAAATATTTTTCCAGTCAGTATACTAAGTGCTTTTATGAAGGAGTTTTCAAGATAACAAGACTATTTTAGAAAATTAGCCAAAATACTTTTTGCTACAATTTGAATACAATTTACACGTTAAATTTCGTTATAAAATGTGTAGGGTGATACATAAAGAAACCATGTTGATTCTCAGCTATTTCACTTAATATTGCCATAGAACAATTTAAACTAAAAAATGTTCAAACATGGCATGAAACGTTTACTTTAATCTCCCTAATTTATAAAATTTCATGATTATTTAGAGTGCTTTTTCAAAAGTGCTAGCAGTTAAGAAAAGAATCGCCCTAGAACTTTATCGAAATCCCAAAAGTCATAATTTATAGATTGTAATCATGGTTAAACTGAAGACGAAAGTAAAAATGTTCAAATGGATGTGATATAATTATACTTCGAATAAACCAACCCAATTGCTCGTGGACCAGTAAATTTAGTTTCAATGAAAACTGCTAAAAAAACAACTGCTCTTAAAGAGAAACCAGCTAATATCGGAAATCTGAATTGTGCGTTGAATATAAGTTGATCTTTCCTCTAAATTATGGCATGTTTGTATTAAAACAGGTGCTAGAAATTGGCCAAATTGCATTCGGCATGCGTCAGTCTACTTCGAAAGCACATAAAGATCCTGATTCGTCCCTAGCATAGTACTTCCAAAAGCGTTTGAACTTGCTTGATTTCACAGTCCTTATAGACCCCGTTTACACTAGAGCAAAAGTATCCGGATTCACATTGTTTTTTATTTCCATGAGGATGAAAAACAATGTGAATCCGGATACTTTTGCTCTAGTGTAAACGGGGCCTTAGACCCCGTTTACACGATGCCGGTACAATTTGAAAACGGCACAAAATCATGCCGTTTAGGCCTTGCGTTTACGTACGATACCGGCACAAAAATGACATGAAAACGGAACAAAATGAAGACGGGTTCCTTGATGGCTTGAAATGAAAACGGAACACTAACCGGTATCGTGTAAACGCCCGTGCCGTAACAGTTTGATGACGGTAATCACGATATATACGACCACAGTATTCGGGTCAGCAGTACTCACAAAGTCTTCTCAATTCTCATTGGAAGAGAATAGTCGCATGCTAATCCGTCATTATATTATACCCGCACCGTGTAAACGGAAGACTTTTTGGCCTGTATTTACACAACGGCATGATTTTGTTCCGTTTTCAAATTGTACCAGCATCGTGTAAACGGGGTCTTAGTCGTTTAATACAGGTTGTTTACATATACATGCATGCACGATTTAGGAAAATTCTAAAGAACTCAATGACCTGAATAATGAGAAACACACATATATTATACGTCACGACGATCATGTGATCTGGGTTCCAGTCACGGTCTTTGTGCACGGATATTGTGCAATGCTTAGGATCGTTTCGGCGTTTTAAACTTTTAATGTGAATGACAGAAACGATTCGAAAACGATAGTGTGGACGGAAAACTTTTAATACGTTTTCGATACGAGGTCTCCGTTTTCGTTTGAAAACGGATTAGTGTGGACATTGTCACAAACTTTAATACTGTAGGGGAGTTTCAGCAACTTTTCACTTCCGGAAGAATAATACTGAGGAGTTACCTTAATAGGCGATTAGTGTTGCGCGCGCATCATTTAAAAAACCAACTGGCAAGCTCCACTCAAAGTAAACATACTGTTTAAAATAAACAAAGTATAGATACAGTCTCTCAGTTTCTGGATGTTTAACACTGTTGTTATTCTGCTGCTGTTGTCTCGCTAGCAAGTCTGTTTGCCATTGCTTACTTTGTATATGGGAGCCCACCAATTTCTTTGCAAAATAATGCGCGCGCTATACACTGAAATTCGCCTATTGCATAATCCCATCATAAACTGTAGTTAGAGTATAATGCAAGTGCATTTTTTAAATTATAATTATTTTTTGTTTTGATTATCAGTTGGGCATTTCAAGAAGGAAAGGGCAGTTTTGTGTAGAGAAAGGTAATGTACATGCAGTAACTAACTATTTTTAAACGGAAACTATATACGTTTCCAGGTTATTCTATTTTCCGTTAAAGTCTGAAAAATTCAATCTAAAACCGAAGAAATAATTAAAACCAGACAGACAGTCACTCGGTTCCACTTTTATAAGAAGTACTTTATGTAATGAGGGGTGGGGGGGGGGGGGGGGGGGGGATTTGAATACATTGTAAAAATTGTTACCTCATAACGAGGTTTTCTACCTAATGTCCTTTATGAACTGTCTAAGTTTGAGTTTTTGTTACGAACGCGTCGATATAAAGACTGGTACCTTGTGATGTCATACCGGTGACAAAGTGATTTTGGTAACACAGCTGTCAAACGTTTTGCGCTTGCGCGACGTCCGAACTCGTACGTCAGAAAAAGAGCGGGAAAACACTGAAATATATAGACTGGTCCGAGAGTTAAAATTATAAGTACCTTATTATAGGAAATTAACGCTCCATGAAATGGATTAAAATTAATTTAAGTCGTGTTAATTTTTGCGAGCGTTAATTTCCGCGACTTTAATTAAGTGGAGCGTTAATTTCCGCGACCTTAATTTCTATTAATATAACCCTAAATTCTGGATCCTGTTCAGACGCTGTAAATAATGCTCGAAGTGGCCAGATTTCTCCTCTTAACCCCTACATTTAGGTATTAAGGTTCTCAAGCAATCGCCAGTCTGGTTTTACATGCAGTATAGATTTGTTTTGTTCACGTTTTTATATTCAGTGTTAAAATAAAATATGTTCCTGTTGTCACCACAAACTGCGTTGTGTTAATCGCGTTAATTTCCTTCGTTTTGAAATCTTACCTCCTTTTCGCGTTAATTTCCTTCATTCGGAAGTTGTTTTAACTTCAATTCGCGTTAATTTAAGTCGCGTTAATTTCAAATACCTTAATTAACCCGAGCGTTAATTTCCTATAATAAGGTATACCACGAAAAAGATAAGGTAGGTAATTTGTGGGTGGCTTCTTTGTCCATATTGTTACATACAAATGCCCCCTTCGTAATTTTCATGCTGAAAGTTACCAGATTTTACTTATTTTTAGTATCTTACTTAGTCTTCACTCTTGTTGTCACGGCTAGTTCCCAATCTCTTGCAATGTTTATTCTAGCAAATTCACGCATGCGCAAACGTTTGGCACTGGTGTTCAACATGTCCTCTCACTTAGAATTCAGGATTATCCTGAATTGTCAGTGTCTAGAATTCAGGATTATCGTGAAGCTTAGGGGACTTCTCTCTCCCACACGCGGAATGTTAAACTAAAAAGCATATAACAAAACAGTAGGGGTGTTGTGGTTGGGGTCTGAGAGGTGGGACTTTCTCCCCGGACTGTTGTGGTTAGGTTTAGGGCCACAGGGGGGTTGTGGTTAGATTTAGGGTTACGGGGGGGGGTGGCACCTTAGGTTTAAGGTCAGGTTTAGAGGTGGGGGTGGGATTTGATTTCTTTAATATTCAGGATTATCCTGAATTCTAGATGAGAGGAATATATGCTGTAATTTTGGTGAGTTTTATCGGTATGACGTCAAAGACAATGGAGTACCCAGTCTCCTAGAAACGCGGTCAGGCTTCAAAGAAGGCTCCGCTGATAAATTATTTGCTTTACTTCGAAACTCATAATTATTATTCTTTACTTTTGCTAAGTTACATGATAACCCTTTCAGAGGAAAATATAACTTCAAAAAGTTTAGTTGACGTTTAAATAATATACAGTGGAACCTCGTTAATACGACCACCAGCGAGCCAAAAAAGTGTGGTCGTAATAACGGGGTGGTCGTATTAACGAAGTGGTATTACAGTACTTAGAATGTATTCAGGCTAGAAAAGGCAAGGGTGGCGTGTGCTAGCGCTGTTTGCGCGCTGCCTATCACCAAAAGTTAAGCCCGGTTAGACAGGGTTAGTACCGCTTGGGAATGACCCCGTTGTCGAGCTTGGAACTTATGCGAGTAGAGTTGTAGTTGATCTCTCCTGTGCGTCGAGGGGTTTTCGCCGGGTTCTCCGGTTTTCGGCCTCCCTCCGTAAAATCAACACCTACGTCTTTGCAGTGATCCGTGGTCTGAACTGTGTCGTATGGCGGCTGGCTGGAGCGCCTTTGATATGCCTCGACACGGCCACTTTGATTTGCGGACGTCCTTCGTAATTCAGCCACTGGCTGCAGTAACTATATGTAGGTTAGTGACCGAAACCGAGGTCACTACGCTGGTTATTAACCCCGAGGGCCGCAGGCCCGAGGGTAATAACCAGCGTAGTGACGAGGTTAAGGTCACTAACCGACTTAGTTTATTCATGACACAGACGATATTTGTCGTTATTTAACAAAAAAATGGTATTCTAGACGTAGTTTTAAAGCGATATAGTAGGTCATTTAATATGCAAGGTCAATAACCTATTTATTAACCGCGGCACATCAAAGATAATTTATGCATGAATAAACTAAGGATGCTTAGTCGTACTGACGAGGTGGTCAGTATTAACGGGTTGGTCGTATGGCGGGGTTCCACTGTACTTAGTGTAAAGAGATACATACTAGTCTTGCAGTGTACTCACAGTTTTGAATCTAATAATGAAGCATAATTTTTTAATTTGCTTATAGGAATGTTCCTGAGCAAACCAGTATTGGAAATGGGAATCACTTGCCAAATTCTGAAGATGATCATATGTTTAAACCAAGGCAATGTTTGAGTTATTCTAGTTATAACAGTAGCTTAAAGAAATGTTCTGATCTCGACACAAGACTAAGTTCTATCTCGAACAGTGAAGAAAAATCTATTGAAGTGGGTAACCCTCATTCAAGGACTCCATATTCCCGTGACAAGCCTTTGAAAAGATATGGCGTCTCAAGACAAAAGAGCTTTCAGAAAAATAGAGACACAGCTACGATTACCAAGGAAAGTAGTTGTGATAAACAGGAAAGTCCTACTGAACAGTTAAAGCATGTCAACTTTTTATTAAAAGGATCAAGTACTGGATTATCTAACCAAGAATCCAAAGACCTGGGCTATTGTACAGATACTTCAAGCAAGTCGTTCGACAGACTAGACAGTGAGAGAAATTATCACGCAGAGATTAAGGATTACTGTTTAACAAGGCCGAAGCCTTCATTGGATGAAATTATGAAACAGAAACTGGTATTGGGTGAAGAAGATCATTTTGAAAACAACAATAAAGAAGAAAGAAAAGAGTTCAACCGTTCATTGAACAGTCAAGATCGTAGCGATGGTGACTGCAGTTTCCAGGGCAATCAACTTTTTAATGATTCTAAAACAACGTTAGACCCCGTGAAACAAAGTGTCGAAGCTAACAAGAACGAGGAAAACAATAACTTATTGGACAGTTCTAGCCCAAAAAACATTTCAATTGACAACTCTGAAATAATGGCTACCTCCAAAGAGCAAGATGACAGATTTTCAGACAATTTTCACATATTAAGAAGTCAAACAGACTCGACACTTAAGAACAGAAAAAGGAAACCTCTTACTCGGAGTAGAAGTGCTGTTATTATGAAACCTCCACGAAGATTGTGTGTGAGTGAGAGTGATGGAGGCATACAGTTGAATGAGAATGGTTTTCTTCAAATTGTGAATGATATCAAAGGAATGAAAACTTGTTTGCTGAAATTGAAGAGAGAACTACAGGAGGTGAGTTTAAACTGATGTTTAACAAAATGGAAAACATGTTTTTACCTCTGTTTGTCTGTCTGTTTATCTGTTTGTCTGTCTGTCACCAGGATATCTCACAAAATACTCGACAGGTTGTCATGAAAGTTTGTGGAAAGAAGGACCAATGAGAAATTAATAAAAATCTGACCACAAGCATCTCCATTTTGGTACGCGTTCAATCAAGCATTTTATTCATTCGTTACTTTCATTGAAACGTTACTGTTGTCATAGGAACGGCTAAAACAGTTTATTTATTAACAGTATTTGATGCCTTGTACGTTATTCTATACGCATAACGTTAGTTTCACTCTTTTCAAAAATATTCATAAGTACTTGCTGAGGTTGAAACTTGCATTTTTTTCCACTTCAGTGAAGAAACAGAGGGAGCCACCTTAAAGGGGATTGGCATTAAAAATTAAGTTTGTATAATTTGAAAGAACTCATAGAATTGTAATAGAAGATCTTTTACAACTTTTTCGTATCTTTCTTCGTTTTCAAGATATTTCAATTTGTTTAATATGTAAATGAGATGGTCTCTGACGTCAGGAGTGGGGTAAAATATTTTCATACAGAGCAAAATCACTTACATGTCTAGCATGAAATGTTCAGCGTTGCAAGGAGTTGTTATGTGCACAGTTTCAAATGATTTCGCTGAACAAACTTGGAGATATAACTGGTTTTGCTACATGTGAAAATACTTTACCCCACACCTGACGTCAGAGATCATCTCATTTACATATCAAACAAATTGAAATATCTTGAAAACGAAGAGAGATACGAAAAAGTTGCAAAGGATGTTCTATTACAATTTTATGAGTTCTTTCAAATTAGACAAACTTAATTTTTAATGCTATTGCCCTTTAAGTTTATTATTCTCCATTTATGCAGGCTCCAATAGTATCACCACTGTCAACTCTATCTACTGGCTCACAAAGATTTTTTGATGATTCGCTTCTTAAAAACTCTCCGAGCTCTGCATCACTACTCGAGGAAAGTGGTTCTGTGTTCTCAGCACGACCAAGAAAGGTACTGTACATTTATTATTTATTTATATTTATATTGCCAGAGTAGTAATTAATTAAAATTAAAACAGAAGTACTTAATTACTCACAGTGAAACTTAAATTACAATGTAAAAATATAAAATAATGTGGCAGGGTTGCAGCAACAGCGATCGCCAATTAATGCGGTCCCAAGCAAAAAGAAAATGCCGTATTAATAATTTACAGGTTGTGTTAATAATATTATTTTATAATTATTAACTACTTAATAACCGAGAGTGAGGTCTTTACGGTAAAATATTAAACCGATGTCTTGCTGTATTGATCGAGCGAAAGCGAGGTTAATACGCTCAAGACCAAGGTTTAATATTTTACCGTAAAAATCGAGCGGTCGAAGTTATTAAGTAGTTTATTATATGGCACTTTTTATTTCAAAATCAATCTTGTATTTCTTGGTCTTCGCTTCCTTTAACTTCGTCAAAACAGCGTTATTTTCTGCTGTTTCTTTCTCCTCTGGATATTAGAATTTACTTTTATAATATTCATCGTCGTTTATTTCATTTATTTTCGTCGTTTTTCGGCTATAAAAGTTTCTTATTAGGATTTTTTGTTTGTTTCCAATCGTAGGACATTAACAATTTCCATAATGACCGCGGGCATTACCGAGAAATCTCGCCACGTCAGCAACCAATTTTCTTTTAATTCACTTCTCGACGAGAGAGTTAAATCTTTCATTGATTCAAACCCCACTTTTGACCATAATGAAGCCATTAAGATTAGAATTTCAGGGGATGGGGTAAAAATTACCCACTCTTCAAATTTTGTTATTTTCCCCTTTTCATTATTGCAGAAAGCAGATGATGTGATGTCTGCTATAGGGGAAACCATACGTTTGCCGTTGTTAAGGGAGCTGAAAAGTATGACACCTTACAAGAGTCATTCAAAAATGTTTTGATGAAATCAATGCCCACAATAAATCCGAAAAGCGTAAGATTAATGGCAGGGATTATAATGTTGAATTGTTTCTGGGAGGTGATTACAAATTTATATTAATTATGTTAGGTCTGAAAGGTGCAACCTCCCATTATTCATGTGTATGGTGCAAAGTCCACTTACATAATAGATACAATATGAATTTTACATTAGACCATTACAATACAGTAAACACCCACGTGTAAGAACCTAGATTTTTTCAAGTCTGGCAAAATAGGTTCTTATATTTTGGGGTAATTACTGACAATCTAGGCAAAATAGGTTCTTAATAGGTTTTTAAAATTTCTTTAAGGGAAATGCTATTGTTATATGACCAGATATATAAACCACTTTGTTATAGAGAGATTATATTGTATGTATGTAATTTCTGTAATGATATTTTTATGGAAGGGCCAAATATATAGCAAATTTATATTTTATAGTCCCACATTTTGGCTACAGCACTGTTTCATTATTCAGAGTGACTCTTCATATGTGGTTTGGTTGGCTAAACAGGTTCTTATATTTTGGGGTATTAAAATCCAAAATTTCTGCCTACAGGTTCTTAAATCACTAGGTTCTTACACGCGGGTGTTTACTGTAGTTGCCCACTAAAGCGAACTCTAGATGAAATTATTAAGTTAGCTGGTCAACGAGAGGGTAACTATTGTTATGAAAATCAGCCATTGCTTTTTATTGATTTGGATCATGTTGTTTTAGATGAGTTACATTTATTATTGAGAATAACTGATGTTTTGATTAACAAACTATTTGAAGATGTCTTGGAATGGGATAAAAAAGAGGATTTAAGTAAAAAAAAAATCGGATACTACAAGAGGTGTTCATTTAGAAAATTTTTAAATTTTTTATTAAAACAGTTCGATCTTGCGGGGTAACTTTTAATATTTGGGAAAAAACCAATGCTGATGGGAAGGGGTCTGGATGTTAGGATTTCACTAGTTTACTGGGGAACGATAGGAAAAAGCTATTAGTAGAACTGCCAGCCAAACTTAAAGAAGTGATTCATGCAAACACAACTGAAAGAGTTGTAAATTTATGAAACAACAATTATATATATATATATATATTATCTGTTTATTTTATCTATTTATTGCTTAAACTCTAAATTATAATTATGCTGTAATCTGAGTAATGATTTATTTAACGTCGTAAACACAGGATGTGTTCGCCCAATCATCCGAGCCAGAGGCTCATGTTAAAAGTGCACGACTTAAGCTAAGACCTAACGTGTTGATTTTACGGAGGGAGGAAAACTGCAGAACCCTGCGAAAAACCCTCGGAGCACAGGAGAGACCAACTAAACTCTACTCACATGAAATTCAAGTTCGAGAACGGGACTATTCCAAGACGGTCAACCATCCAAGTACTAACCCCGTCCAACTGGGCTTAACTACAGCGGTGAGAGGCAACGCCCTAACAGCACACGCCACCCGTGCTTCCCTTCCCTTCCCTGTATAATAAACTGAACCATAACAAACATTTCTCAACTCAAATCCTTAGAAAACAATTCTGACCATCAGACATTGACTAAAACCTGAACTTTCTGGCAAGTGAGACATTTAATATAACCATTGAGCTATTGTACTCAGATAGCGAGCGAAGATTACACATGTGGGCAATCTGTAACTGCATGTCTGTAACATTCTGATGGCCTGTGAGATGCTCTAACCATTGAGTTAATAGGACTCACATGGTGAAATGTAAAAGTAAGTAACAATAGAAGTAGTGACAATTGCTTATCTATATAAAACCAACAATACGCTGTAATTTTGGTTTATACAAAAGCAGTAGTAGCAAAACAAACGCTCAACTTCTCTTGGTGATATCGCTGAGCAGACAACTGTTTGGTTGACTACCCCCCAGTTGATTTGGGCCCCCCAGCTTAAGAATTGTCGGACTCGAACAGGAAATACAACTCGCGCGCCATCCCCTAACCTATCAACTAAACAATCCCGACCATCTGGAAAATCACATCGACTAAAACCTGCTTCTTCCAGCTCAGTATAACCCCTTCTCCCAGATGGTCTCCCTTTTACCATGAAGAGGTATCTATAGACATCCTGCCTAATCTCCACCGTGCTACGGCTGTAGATTCTACTTAATACAGAAGAAAACCACACAGAGAAAAACAAAACAAACAATTGCCAATATCGCTTGAAGAGAAACCAGACAGCCTGCAGAAGCCAAACGCCGTACTGTTAAAAAAGGCTGTAAAAAAAGACTGTTAAAGTGGACGAGGGGTTGTTGCTTCATGTATTTCTAGTTATTGTGGGACAGAGAACTCCACTGTAGTTGACACTTTGTTGAAGGTTTTAATATCCAGTTTTCTTCAGGATGTTGGCAGAGGCACAAAGCATTATCACGGTCTCAATCTGCCGCACCCTTAGGCCTTAGCCATGAATTGACTTTGAATTAATGCCTCACTATAGCACTGATTTCTATATATACTGGATAGCGTATATTCCTTATGTCCATTCCTTATGTACAATTTATCATGTCATTATTATTATTATTATTATTATTATTATTATTATTATTATTATTATTATTATTATTATTATTATTATTATTATTATTATTATTATTATTATTATTATTATTATTATTATTATTATTATTATTATTATTATTATTATTATTATTATTATTATTATTATATTTGTTTATAAATTTGCATGTTTTATTATATAGTCATTAGTTGTTATTATATATTATTAGTTGTGATTCAAGTAGACAATTGTAAATTACCTTAATAAGCGAGATTTATAATTGTATATGTAGAAAAGAAAAAACATTTAATAAAGTTTCCATTATTATTATTTTTATGTTATTCAACATACAACGAGACAAAGTAATCTGCTTCGCCTACCTAAAGTGAGGACTGAGTCAGCAAAAAAGTATTTTTATTATCATGCTGTAAAATGTTTAACAGGTTTAATACGAAATAATTTATAATTATTTTTATTCTTAGTTCTTAATATTTTTATATAATTTCTAATTATCTAGATATATTTAATATTTTTTTATTTTTATAATACCGGGGCCTCTATTGATAACAGTTTTTGTAAATTTCTGAAAGAATTACCCTGCTTATTTATTTATGTATGTATGTAAAGGTATATAAATTGTTTCATAATGAAGTTATTGATTGTCGTTGTTGTATTTTTACGAGTTTTGTGATGTAGGCAAGTTCATTGATCGATTACCGGGCGGAGTAGAAAACTACGAAATAACACGATTTACTGCGTAATAACACTAACAAATGCAAAAACTAAGCTTCTAAACCTTGTATAGTGTTGTTTGTTTGTTATTACTTATAAGTGTTTTCAGCTTGAAGGTGGTAAAGTTTTTTCGTTTGTTTTGTACTACGACAGCTCGTACAGCAAAAACAAACGAAAAAACTTTGTACAGTGTTGTTTGTTTGATACCAATAGCAGAAATTTTCTTAATGTAGCTCTTTTCGTGTCTTTTCGTGCTACGAAAACATCACCAAGTTTCCCTGGCGGCCATCTTGGTACTCCAAATTCGTCATCTGCGCTGGCTTCATTTTGTGGAGCCGAATGAGCAATAGATCGTTTTCACTCACGTGATCGGTGGCCCCATTGGGGTGGTGAAACAATACAAAATATTTGAATAAGAAAGAGCTAATTCCCATACCGTACACCAATATGGCCGCCATTTCATTGTTTTGGTACACCAATATGGCCGCCGTGACGTCAGATGAAAACGATCTATAGATTCCATTTTGCCGTTGTCTGTTCAGTTAGATGCACAGATGACGTCACAACGTGGTAAGAACAGAAAAGTGGCCCACGAGACGCAGTCGAGTGTGTCACTGATCTGTGTATCCAGAGCTGTGCATCTATAACTGAACAGACAATCAGCTGACGTGATCTGACGTGATCCATGCGTCTGTCCTCTAATAGATCATGGACAACAACCAATGAAAACACGCATAGCAACCAGGGTATTGTATGTAATATATCATACACGAGGAGGAGTGTTTCATCAGGATATCCAAACACCGAGACGTTTATTGAAAACCGAGGCGAAGCCGAGGTTTTTGAACAAGTTCGAGGTGTTTGGATATCCTGATGAAACACTCCTCCGAGTGTATGATATAGCATCTCAAACAAATCAGTATTTCAAGAGAAAATCAAGATGAAAGTTTACTTAATTTATGTAATTTCTTCCTCCGATATCCAAACCACCGACACGGTACTGATTTCCTTTGTGTTTTCTTCATGAATTATTAATGAGTTTGATATAATTATATATAGATCAGTGGTCACTAGTGCTAATTAGAATCATTCGCTTAATTTAACAATTGATTCAGCTTTATCCATCTTTAGCTTGTCAGACGGACGACTGTGGACGGTTGTTTGTTAAGGTCCATTAGAAGTGATGATGCAGATGCTGAGAATAGAACATTGTCTGAAACATTTTTACCTTTTAATAAGAGGAAAGTAATTGCTATAAAAACTAAGTCCTGCAAGGATTATGATGAAGAATTTCCTTCAGTTAAAAAGCTTCAATTATTATTTGAGAAGAATGAAGATCAAAGTGAATGCAAAGATGGCAACTTAAAGAATGACAAAGAGGAAAATGAACAATTAAAAAAAGAACTTCGTGCTTTAAAACATGAACTGGAGCAAGTAAAACAGGTAATGTACATATGATGAGTATTCTTCATCAACTCAGTTCCCTCAGAGACTGGATATACCTCCGCCAGCCTGTTATTAGAGATGTTTAAAACGAAAACGAGCCATCCCGCTAGCCAGGCTAGCTCACGAGACCATAGATAATGGAAGGGGAACTGGACACAACTTGCTGTGGTAATTATACACTTATAAGCAGCTATTGCACCTAACGGGTGGTCCCACATGGTCACGATCAGCTATTGCTGAAATTAAACAATAGTGTAATATCACTTAAGTTCAGTACAGTGAACTCGATGTTTAAAATGTGATACCTGGAACGCTAACGTCCAGTCATTCGAGGGGCAAAAAGTTCCAGGCCCTTGCGCGGTTTGCAGGTAGATTTCAGTCTCCCACACAGTGTTTGTTACACGGCCACCGGTCTTGAGCGAACCGCGAAGGCTCGAAAAGGTTTGAAAAATTATTTATTGAATCATTTTATCACGCTTTGCTAAACGTGCATTTTAAATGTTGATTGGTTTTGCTATACTGCCGAACTAATTATGCAGCAATTGTTTATTTGTTGCTATAGTAAAAGTCATTGTCTTTTCAAAACGTGCACGAAGTTTGTCAGTCAAGAAATTAAATCAAACTTTTCGTTATAATATATTAAAACCATATATTAGAGTTTCGTTACTCCAAAGAAGATTACAAAAAATCAACACAAACTTAGTACAGAATATGCCGTTAGTGCCAGTTTCATGTGTCGTTTTGTCTAAAAAGCATTCCGCATTCGTACCGAAAACAACAACTAGCCATGAGTAAACGTGAGAAATAAACAATCTAGTTGTCAGTTTATATTTCTTAAAATATCATTAGTTACAAAAGGCCGTTTAACAAAACCGAACAAGAAATTAAAGGAGCAGAAATAAGAAAATGACATTAGATGTATATTATGAAATATCAAGTATCAATATGTCTTCAAACTCGTACAAGAATAGCTTTCTCACTCTTGTTCTCACCTTTTCAGCTGACTGTTTTCATCCCAGCCAGCGAAAGGACGTCTGTTTTCTCAGCCTATTTTCATCCCTAGCTTAATTTACTGTATAGTTTTGGACTGCTATACAAAAAATAAAACAACAACAGCACTGCACAACAATGGGAAACCATTAAATGCAGGTTTAGTCCTTTTTTCGAGCCTTCGCAGTTCGCTCAAGACGGGCGGCCGTGTAAAAAAAACATTTTGTGGGAGACTGAATCCTACCTGCAAACCGCGCAGGGGCCTGGAACTTTTTGCCTCACTTTTTGGTTCTTCGTTAGCGTTCCAGGTATCAGATTTTAACTTACATCGAGTTCACTGGTTCAGTATTGTCTGATTTTAGCCATGTGGGACCACCCGTTGGGTGCAATTAGCCGCTGATAATTGTAGAATTACCATAGCAAGTTGTGAAAACATCGTTTCCGGTTTTGTAACATCGTTTTAAGTTTCCTATCCAGTTCCCCTTCATTATCTATGACGAGACCAACAGATGTATGAATAAAATGCTTGATTGCACTCGTACCAAAATTATTTTCATAAAATAAGGATATTGATTAATGAGCGCAATCAAGCATTTCTTCTACACGCGGAGAATGTTTTGGTCAGATTTTTGTTAAATTCTCATCCAAATTTTTAAATTTCTTAAAGAGCTTTTTTGATTTTCAATTTCAAGGAACGAAACTGTCATTTCATTGCCAGAGAGGAGTTAGAACATGAACTGAACACCAAGAACTACACAATAAAGTTACTTCAGACACAACTGGTCAGTGAAAATTCACTTCTTATTCTTTTTCTCTTTGCCATCCGAATTAATAAATATTGGGTTTTTTATTGATTTTCGAAGTAATAGATCAAACACGAGTTTGAGTGTTTCATCAGGGTTTCCAAACACGAGAAAACAAATGAAAACCGAGGGCGTAGGTTTTTATTGTTTTCGAGTGTTTGGAGTCCCCTGATGAAACACGATAAACGAGTATTTGATCTTGCTTCTCAAACGAGTATTCGCATCACGATTTGCGGTGTTTTCTTCATAGTTCAATATGCAGATTAAGAAATGTGACCCAGTTCACTAGGAAGTTTCCTACAGGTTTTCATTGGGAATCAAAACTCATGCATGTGATGTGGTATACTATACGTTCATGGATTGGCTACGATAATTCATGAATTATTAATGAATGAGTTTGAGAAGAAATGTTCTCATTTTTTCCTAGGAAGGGCAAGACAGTCGGGATGAAGTTGAAAGTTTGAAGGAACAAGTGAAAGCATTGAAAGTTCAAATGGTAGAAAATCAGAGTGAAATATTCGATCTTGTCCATGACGGAACACCGTCGCCATCTCAGGTTTGTTGAAAGGAAGTTAACACGAACGTAATGATGCCACTGATCTCAAAAATAAGACTGGATAGAGCTTTCTATTGCGTCGGATGAGCTAATTTAGAAGCCGGCATATTTGCATTGACCAGAGATCATTAGAAACTGCGATTTTGCAAGCGAATCAAGCTGTGATACTTGTGGAATAGGTTTAGTGTCTAGCCAATATATTTACTTTACTAAACTTAAACACACAAAATCCTGAACTTAATTTGACGCCTCACAGTTGGCTTTTCTTACTGGATAAGGGCCAACGGCGGTCATGTTGGTGTGACCTAATTACGAATTCAATGGCTAATTGGAGAGGAAAGGCAAAACACAGACATCAAATAACTGTCCAACCAATATGTTCCCTTCACTAACTACATAAAAAATGTCAGAATGTCCTCCAACGTTAACATATCTGCTACACCACAGTACAAGTACTGAATTCATAATGAGGTCACACCAACATGGCCGCCGTTGGCTTCATTTTTGTAATAATAGAAGCTCTATCCAGTCTTATTTTTGATATCAGCACAACTCGTGTCAACCTCGTTCCCAGGGCCCTTTTGAAATTGGCAGGGCGGGAAAAGGTCCTGGCAAAGCATCGGCCAACCTCGTCCCCAGGGCTATTTGTAGGGGCTGGTCCAAGATGGCGGCCAAAAACAAAATGGCGGGAACAAATGGCCCTGGTGGAGGCTAGCTCAAAATGCGCAGTATATTGCGCATTTTGATAACTAGAACTCAGTTCTTTACACAGTAATTATACCTAATTACAGCTAATTATTGCATGGTTTGAAATATAATTTCCCGTGCCGTGGGCAGGAACAACCGACAAGGTCAAAATACAATTTTTTTAAAAAAAATACAAAATCAAACCGTCTGATTTACGCCATAAGCTCTTGACCAATCAGAGGCTGAGATAGCCTAGCCTCCACCAGGGCCATTTGTTCCCGCCATCTTGGCCCACTTCCCTATAAATGGCCCTGGGTACGAGGTTGAGCATCGGCTGGTCACAGCACCCATTCTCGTTCGCAGAGCCTTTGCCGACATGCACGCAAACGAAGGCTCGGGGATAATCCATCACGGGGAAGTGTTTTGATTGGCTAGCTAAAGGCGGCTTCTTTTGGAGTGGCAACAGCTTTTTCTTTTGCCGGTGATGGATTATCCCAGAGCCTTCGTTTTCGTGCCGGCCAAGGCTTTGGGAACGAGATTGTACAGCACCCAGAAATACTGAGTGTAATAAATTAGCAATTTAGTTTAGTAAATTCTGAGTAATGGCCGTCCCGTGGGAGACGTTCATTGTAATGGCGGTCCCGTTGAAGCTATTTGATCATAACTGGCCCAATATTTTCATCAGAGAACCACTTTAATTAATTAATTAATTAATTAATTAATTAATTTGTCTAATTATTTTCTTCATTATCTATCTTCTTCTATAGTCGATAAACAATGGTTTGAAAAGTAAAAATTACTGGTCAGAACTCAGGTAATGTATGCAATGCAATGCAATGAATAATAAATAGTACAGTAAGTAAAATAATACGATTCTTAGCACTGTTTTTGTTCATTTTTAGGGTAAAACTGAAAGATGCTATGATAACAACTTCTTCGCCATGTAGAGCAGTAGACTTTTCTCCTCAAACCACTGCCTTTCAATTGTCAGATATCTTGACAGTAAAGAAATCAGAAGTGGAATAGGAAGACTAAGGCGGCGTTCAGACTGGGCCCAGTGCCCGGGAACGGGCATTAAATGCACTGGTGTTCAGACACGTTCCCAAACCCTGGATGCTTTTGGTGCTTCTTGGCGCCGAACTATATTTTGTTGGCGTGTTTCTGGACACTGTTTGTTCCTATTAAGAATGTATGTTGGGTCAGTTTATGTATGTTGTTTTGGTTAAAAGGGCTGGGCACCGTAAAAATCCTGTTCAGATTGCTACTCGTGTCCGGCATGGTGCCCCGTGCCCGGTTTTTCGCTCGGGTACGATGTTCAGACTAGTTTCCGGGGCAATTCAGTTGAACGCCGCCTAATTCAGTTGAAGGAATTGACCATTTGCACGTTACGATGGCGTCGGGTGACTACAATTACCAGAATGCTTTACCAAATTTATTGTCAAGTTTCAGTGAGTCTCAAGATTTTAGTAATCTTTTCGATATCCTAACCACATTAAACCATAACCCTAATCAGAAATCTGGTTTAACGCCAAGCTCTTTGGAAAAACATATTTGACGACATATGTTGGAAAAGCCGCGAAAGGACTGGTCGGGTCCCTTTGAGTAATACTGGTAAAGCATTCTGGTAGTTGTAGTCACCCAACGCTACCTCGGGCAAATGGTCCATTGGGCTGCCTATGGTTACACATAGGAATATAAATCAAAACGAAGCCTAGTTTAAAAAGATAACAATCTTTAATAAAATTTAGTAGTTACAAGTATGTTGGGGATTTACGTAAGTCCTTGCAAAAGTTCTGGACCTTGCGCTATAGTCCATCATGCCGTTGTCAGGTTAACTTGACGAAAATTTGTGACATTGATTCGCCTGGAAAGAAAATAGATAGAGTAACTGTATAACATATAAAAAAATCAACCTATTGCCCTTCCCGAGCTAGGGGAAAAACAGTGGCGCAACTACTGGGTGGGAAGGGTGGGTAAATCCAACGGGCCCCTAGCGAAAGGAATTAATTAGGGGCCCCGAGCATTTTGTGACGTCATTATCATGTCATGCCATTATATTATTATCATGTCTTCCACTAGGCTATGCGCGCAGGCTATGCGGAATGGATTGAATGCAGTTATGAATCTATTCAAATAATCTGCCCACTTTAACAGATTTTGAATCGGAGTGAGTGATTAGATTTTGCCTCAAAAGTGCCCTCAAAGTGCAGGAAATGCCATTTCAGAGGCCCAAGATTTAAAAATTTTCCAGGGAAGCATGCCCCCGAACCCCCCTAGAAATGCAGTGAACACAGAAATGGATGAACACTGACGAGTGTTGGATATATAGCTTCTCAAACGAATCATTATTTTAAGAGAAACTTCACATCAGAGATACGCCGCGAGCAGAGCCTTCTTTTCCTTATTTCTTCGCTGAGAGAGGAAGAAAAGAAGGCTGTGCTGTATTCGTGTTTGGCTTCGTCCAAGATTTAGGATCACTGTCAGGCCGTTGCTAATGTTCAGATAAATCCAGAAATGTTTGCAATGCACTTGTATTATCGGTGAAATCTTCGTTTGCACACGCCATCTTGAATTTATTTGACCACACATTTTTTCTTATTCTTCAATCTGATTGGCTGGCGATATTTTTATTTCCCCCCGCCCAAATAGAACAGAGAATTCGCTCTAAGCGATTAAAATATTTTAACAGTGCATGCGCCTCTTCGAAAAAATTCGACTCGCGCGAATAAATTCGCAAGTGGAAAACTAGCTTTTTATTAGCTTGAAGTTGGCCAAGTTTTTTCGTTGGATTTTGCTGTGCAAGCTGCATGCGGCTGGTATTCAGAAGGTTGTGAGTCCCGTCTGGAGCTCAGAGTTTCTCTCTTGACTTACGACAGCTTGTACAGCAAAAACAAACGAAAAAAACTTTATATTTCAGATTGTTTGATATGCAAATTAAACATTTTGGCGTCACATGTGCATCACTTATTGAAGAAGATTATATGGCCATTTAAAGTGCCTATAAGCTCAAATATGATATTACTGATATGGATTCTATGTAACGTGAATAGTTGAATAACAAAATATTTTCTGGCTTGAACTTCTATTTGTTGTTATATTGAGGTTTGTATTTCCAAAATGTTAATGACGATGATGTCAATGTAGGCATTTGTGTGTGTTTTTATTTCTTTTCTTATGATAAACCGCTTGAAGATTTTAATGAAAAAAATGATAAAATATCGAATATACAGTACTATTCAAGTATTCCATTAACATGTGGATTGGGTAATATTTCTCGTGTATAACAACAGAAACACTGTGTATGCAAATTATGCCTACATTGACGTCATCCTCATTACCATTTTGGAAATACAAACCTCAATATAACAACAAATAAAAGTTCAAATCAAAAAAAATATTTTGGCATTCAACTATACACATTAAATAGAATCCATATGTAGTAATATCATATTTGCATTTATAAGCACTTTAAACGGGAGAAAATAAATCGCGACGCGATTATGAAACCAAATTAATTTCAAGAAAGCATGTGGATGTGTTTTTTCACACCACCAAACAGTCAAAATTTCAAGTGATTATATTCAAAGACATATAACCTACTCGATAACTCATTATGTACCAGTGAACTCGATGTAAGTTAAAATCTGATACCTGGAACGCTAACGCGTAACCAAAAGGTGAGGTAAAAAGTTTCAGCCCCTGCGCGGTTTGCAGGTAGGATTCAGTCTCCCACAATATGTTTTTTACACGGCCGCCCATCTTGAGCGAACTGCGAAGACTCGAAAAAAGGTTTGAAAAAATTATTTATCAAATATTTTGTCAGATTCAACGTGCATTTAATGGTTTCCCATTGTTGTGCAGTGCTGTTGTTGTTTTCTTTACTGTATAGCAGTCCAAAACTATACAGTAAATTAAGCTAGGGATGAAAATAGGCTGGCTAGGATGAAATTGCAAACAGCCAGCTGAAAAGGTGAGAACAAGAGTGAGAAAGCTATTCTTGTACGAGTTTGAAGACTTACTGAATACGTATTGATAATGTCATTTTCTTATTTCTGCTCCTTTAATTTCTTGTTCGTTTTTTTTAACGGTCTTTTTAAACGGTCTTTTGTAACTAATGATATTTTAAGAAATATTATAACCGACAACTAGATTGTTTATTTTTCACGTTCACTCATGGCTAGTTGTTGTTTTCGGTACGAATGCGGAATGGTTTTTCAACAAAACGACACATGAAACTGGTACTAACGACATTCTATACTAAGTTTGTGTTGATTTTTTGTATCCTCTTCGAAACTCTAATATATAAACTTCTTGACTGACAAACTTCGTGCACGTTTTGTAAAGAATGATTTTTACTATAGCCACAAATGAAACAATTATTGCATAATTAGTTCGGCAGCGTAGCACAACCAATCAAAATTTAAAATGCACGTTTAGCAAAGCGTGATAAAAGGATTCAATAAATAATTTTTCAAACCTTTTCGAGCCTTCGCAGTTCGCTCAAGACCGGTGGCAGTGTAAAAAACATTTTGTGGGAAACTGAAATCTACCTGCAAACCGCGCAAGGGCCTGGAACTTTTTGCCTCACTTTTTGCCCCACGAATGACTGGACGTTAGCGTTCCAGGTATCACATTTTAACTTACATCGAGTTCACTGTTATGTACATGTCAAGATGTTTACTTGCATACTGTATCAAACAACCTGAAATATCTCAACAACGAAGCAAGGAGGAGACGAAGCTGCAAGAAATGTTACTCTGTCATTTTCAGGTTGTTTTGTGTGTTGTTCAGTTTTTTTCAAATAAGGAAGACTCAATTTTTTTTTCATAAGCACCAGTTTTAGTGAGTAGATAAAAATTCCATCAGACAGTTGCTACTCCGTGTGCAATTTTACAGTCTTTCACCCCACCTCCTTACCTGTCTACATTCTGTTTCAGAACCGAGTAAAATGGCGTTGATTTTGGTCCCTGGGATGGGCGGAAGATCTTTTTGGCAGATGCACCTCCTGCGCCCGAAGACTTCTTTGGTTGATAAGGGTCATCAGAGTGGGACGGATACGACTCGAAGCAACCTGCTTTGCAACCTGCAATCTAAAAACACAGAGAGAAAATTTTTAATTTAAGGCAAATGATCATCATGTTCATGTATAATTTATTATCTAATTAAAGGGGATTGGCATTAAAATTAAGTTTGTCTAATTTGAAAGAACTCATAAAATTGTAATAGAAGATCCTTTACAACTTTTTCGTATCTTTCTGCGTTTTCAAGATATTTCAATTTGTTTGATATGTAAATAATGAGATGGTCTCTGACGTCAGGAGTGGGGTAAAATATTTTCATTCAGAGCAAAATCACTTACATATCTAACATGAAATGTTCAGCGTCGCAAGGAGTTTTTATGTGCACAGTTTCAAATGATTTCGCTGAACAAACTTAGAGATATAACTGGTTTTGCTACATGTGAAAATATTTTACCCCACACGCTCGGCTATCGCCTCGTGCCTCTACTCAGCCTCTACTCAACTTCTTTCGTGTTCAAATGACGGCAAACGTGCCTTATATAAGAGTACATATATATATATATATATATATATATATATATATATATATATGCACGGAGCTTTATGTTTTATTTGTTAAATATAAGTTGCCTTATAGTTTATCCCCCTCCTCAGTCATACCTCTTTTCCGGGTGAACTTTGCTTGAATGGTTTCAAAATTTCTGGTTTTGATCTCGCTTCCTTTATGGGTGGTAGTGCTAGAGCATGAAGAAACATCGGTTAAACCAATTTTAAACCATCGTTTTTTTTCCAATTTACAAAAAAACGACTCATATCCTATAATACAGTTGTCTTTGGAGTTAAGTCACGCATGAATCGCGTCATGCTAAGTGCTTGCTATCGTAACTAAAGGTGGCAACAGATTCTGTTCATACCTTTGTCTGACTTGTATGGGTTACCATCAAAATACGTCTTGGGATGAAGGTTTAATCGGAATGCACCACCCTTTCGCACTTTAATGCTGACATCCATATCTTTCTATATGAGAAATTTAACTGGTTTAGTTTTCGTTAGCAACAACTGACGCAAAATGTATTAAGGAGATTACCTAGGCCTCAACGAAGGGACTGAAAACCGACACAAGAACGGCTGCGATCCTTCGCCCAAACAACTTACCAGCATATAGCGGTCGACGCAATCACAGAATAAAGAACAACTCCGTGTCGGCACCTTTGATGTAGGTGTCCTTGAATGTAGATGTCCTTGCGCATGTTGCCTCGCGCATCTCAATGGGGGTGACGTAAGCATCGGCGTCGCCATCCTACGCCATCCGGGTAAGCTCCACCGGATAAGCTCCTGGTAAGCTCCATCCTGGTAAGCCCCACCGGATAATTTCACTGTCATTTGCCGGGGGAACTTACAAGAATGGCGTAGGATGGCTTAAGTTGTAAAGGTGAGGTAATACGGGCAACATTTTTCTTCAACTTGCAACGCAACTTTGTTGCGTTCGTTGCACGTATTACCACCCACCTTAAACATTGTCACGCAACAATTATTTTGTTGCAAGTTGAAAAAATTTGTTGAAAAAAGTAGACTTCTACTTGCTACAACATGCTGATTCAACTTGCAACAAAATCATTGTTGCGTGACAATGTTTACATTAAGGTGGGTGGTAATACGTGCAACAACGCTATTCAACTTGCAACGCAACAATGTTGCAGCAATTTGTTGCTCGTGTTACGTACTTCACCTTAATGCTGATTGTCCTCATTGAGAGAAAGGAGACAAGTTTTCACGCGAGTCGGACTTCTGGTTGTTCTTTATTCTGTGACGCAATCTCGTATCCAAAGCCTGCGGTCCTTTAAATTAGTTCAGCGCCAAAGAAGCATTGGCTCTGGCTGGAGCCAGAATATCGAGTCATAAAAACGTGGACTTCCGAACGAGAACGCACATGAAGATTTAAGCCAATTACCGTACTGCTTTACTTCGCTCCGGCCAAATTTGATAGCTCCTTGTCGCCAGGCCCGGATTTACCGATGGGCTTACAATGCTATAGCCTGTAGGCCCACAATTTGGACGGCCCACGTTTAAAAAAATGGGATTTCAGACCTTTATACTTTGCTCAAAAGTGTCCTCAAAATGCGGGAAATGCTGTTTCAGAGACCCAAAATTCAAAAAAATTCCGGGGAGCATGCCCCCGGACCCCCCTAGAAATGTGTCGTCACACTTAGTCTTTAGGCCCAAAATTGGTAAATCCGGGCCTGCCTGTCGCTGAACAAAAGGACAGCAGGCCTTGCATGGGTACGAGATTGTGCTAATGGCGACGATTGAAGACGCGCGAGCCAACACACGTGCTGTGCAAACCATAGAGATGATAATATAAGACTAGAGGGGGTATTCCTATATGCTGAGTTTGCTGAGTCCAGTCAAATGTGCGAGGAAAATTGAACCGCACGCCGCCATTAGAGGGGCAAAGCTAGTATCCATGCCCTTTGCAATAAGACTTGCCAATACCCGCGAATGGGTACTTCAAAATGGCGTCATAGTAATAAGAACAAAAATTCTAAAAGTTTTATTTTCTTAAAAATCGTAATGAAAATTTAGTAAGAGGCTTGTTTTAGATGAATTTTAGCTCGTTTTTGCCCCTCTAATGGCGGCGTTCAATTTTCCTCGCATTTTTGGCCCCAATGCCACCTCTATAGTTTTATATTATGATCTCTATGGTGCAAACTGCAAAGAAATAAAGTTCAAAGATGCATGTCAATTTAATGTGCGAGTGAGAGTTAGTAACTACTTATTCTGTGATAATGCGCAATGCAAAACTAACGGGTCCACCTAGCCCACTAGATCTCCATATAACTGGATTGCTCATCCGGCTGCAAAAATGGAGCCCGAGCGGAGATGAAAAATTTGGAGTATCAAGATGGCCGCCACGGGAACTTTGCATGTAAAGAGACGAAAAAAGCCACATTAAAAATATTTCTGCCATTGGTATCAAACAAAGAACACTGTAAAAGGTTTAGAAGCTTAGTTTTTGCATTTGTTGGTATTAGTTAGCATAAAACGTGTTATTTTGTAGTCTGTCCATTAATCGATAAACTTGCCTATATCGCAAAACTCGTAAAAACCAACGAAATCAGCAAAGCCTTGAAGTATGTAGTTGACAATTTCCCTTCTGTTTTTCGGTAGTAACAGTAAATTGCCATGTGCATAAGAATTGTTTTACGGCTTCTCCGACTCCCCCGTTAAAGTCTCACTAATCTTAAGCCCGCAAGGTACACTGGACCTGGAGTACTAATATGGCCGCCAGTGGCTTCAAAATGTTTACTGCTGACCATAAAGCAGCGCTGTGAGTAACTTCGTTACAAGTAACTAGTTACATTTTTAGGTAACTGTAACTGAAACTAGTTTCTTTTTCTGAAGAAGTAACTGTAACTATAACTAGTTACTTTTTTAAAGAACTGTAACTAGTTACAATATTTGGTTCAAAAATGTGACTAGTATAGTTACTGATATTCAGTTGAGGATGTCATTCTTTCTTGATAAAATGGTTTTGATATAATAATAAAGGTACATTATGTACACATTTGACTATTTCTGCTTAGTGACAACTATATTTAGGCATTTAGCTGTAAAAACATAATTATTGTACTGGCATCTAGTAATTTCTTTGTTGATTCTAGTAACTCGGACAAAGGAATGTAACTTTGTAACTAGTTACAAAATTTTTGAAGTAACTTTGTAACTGTAACTAGTTACTTTCTTTTCATTGTAACTTTTATCGGTAACTAGTTACGTTTCTAACAATGTAACTGTAACTAGTTACAAAAATGATGGAACTTTTACAGCACTGCTATAAAGGATGAGCAATCCAGTTGTATAGAGATCAGTGGTCAAGCCTATATATAATACTCTAACTTAAGATATTCTGCGCGTCGACAAACCATGAGTTCTTACATTTCTAATTTCTTTTGCTCTTTCATACGGATCTGGTGTGTACTTGGGATTCTGACCAATCGTCACGTTTATGTAGCCGAATCCAGTGCCTTTCTTCGGAGGATTGGTGGTAAAATTTCGGCCTGGGGATTGGTAGGGCTTTTTTGATTTGCCAACAGGACTGAAAGCATCGACTGGACCAGCAAATGTCCCGTAATGATTTCCAGCACCGGACCTATACAAATGATAATTAGAGTTACGATCCAACATCATTTACGTCAGTGATAGATTATTGTCGTGGCAATTGAGTTCCTCACTAATCAGGCTAAGACCACATTATTTGATCAAATTTGTTGGAAACTTAAATTCCTATGGGAAATTTGATAATTACTCAAACACCAATCAAATTAAAAGCAAAAAGTTGCGGGTTACAACAGACTTCTTATTTTTCGATCGAAACGACTTTTTGCTTTTGTCTTGGCTACTGAGAGCTTACGAGGAAAAAGAAAATGTCGCTTCGTACGACATCCTTCGCCAAGTGGAAATCCTGCCTTAATCCCAAATCCCATTCGACATTTGCTACCCTTCCCGTATCCCGACAAGGGATACGATCCTCGTACCCAGGCGTGATTGGAAACGGGAGGGATGGGATTGGAGCGCATTTCAAGTCTCCCATTTCAAGTGCTCTCTTCCCATCAGTCCCTTCGCGCGACACAATCATCCCACCAAAAGACGCCTGGGTGGTTTGGTACGAGGCAGATAACCACCAAAGTGTTTAAAAATACATCGGATAAACAAATGCAACGATTAGCTGCAGAAGCGTTCTCAGCGGTGATTTTGTAGTGAGAAATATACTGACAGATTTCTAAGATGTATGTTGTCAATAGTATATGGCCTTTAAAATGAGCAATAAACATTTCCTCATTTATTTCCAAATTTGTCGACGTTTGTGGGCGTGACAGCGATTCGAAATTTTCACGTCGCTCCACACATCGGTGGTTTCCGTAATAAGTTCCCGTCTGGACTCTGGAGCTGAGATTTTTCTGAGTTTAACTACTTTAAGGTGGCTCCCTAGAGTTTTAGCTTTTTCATGGCTTGTTACGTTCAGTCATAGTCTACAGTGACGTAGCCAGGGTCTTGGGTTTGGGGGCAAGAACCTCGATCTCTTAGGGGCGTCCCCGAAATTTTCGGATTTCTAGGGTCTCTGAAACACTATTTCCTGCATTTTGAGGCAAGTATTTTAGAATAATCTGAAAGCCACAAATTACATAATTTTGTTGAAATCAAACCAGAACATAGAATGATACGCGCCAGAATATGCACGGCATTTTGTATAGACCCTTAGTATTGTAATTTATAGCATATTCATGCCTGCTTTATATGACTTGTCTTATATATAACACATTACTAGTCTAACTCACTTGGCCTTAAAACAGCTGTAACCCCCAGGTTTCCCCACGGATTTAAACTTTTCACGAGAACGGTCTTGGAGACCATTGGTGTGTGTGTGTGTGGGGGGGGGGGGGGGGGGGGGGGGGCGATCCCACCCCAGGCTCCTTGGCTACGCCACTGATAGTCTATGGTTATTGCTGTCTATAAAACAACTATTACATAATTATTCTGTAACTAAACTGCAAAAGGAGAAACCAGAACCACACTTATGAAGTATTTGTTGAATAGTGCTAATATCTGCTGTTACCATGGTAATAATGGCGTTTGAAATGTGCCAAATTTTTACGGTTTTCGTCTATTTAGACGCATATCTCCAGTTTTCTTTGGTCAGAATTTCTAAAAATTGTCATCTGGTCGGTTTTTTCCAAAAAGACCACTACAGCAAAATATTAGGGGAAGTTGTCAAGACAGATTTTTCGCTATAAGCTTAATGGTTAAAAAAAGTTCTGTCTGACTAAGTATGTTGTTTAAGTTTTTCTTATTTCTTCTGATGCACAAAATTTTAAAGAATTTTACCGCAGCAAATGTGTGATATTTGAGCATTTGTATCGCTCGGACGGCTGCTGATGTCTCGACAAGATTGCTATTTACGCATGTCCCAACGCCATACTCGTTACCAGTCCCTTCTTAAAATTACCGTAGGGAGCCACTTTAATACGACAGGTATTTACGACTGTACGAGCCTAGAGGAAAAACAACTGAAACTAGGTCAATCTCGTTCCCAGAGCCCACGTTCCCCACCCGGGAGACTCTGGGATAATCCGTTTCAAATCGTTACGTTATTGGCTATTGAATAGTGAGCATGAGTTGGTCTGACCGGAAGTAGAATTAATAAAACCAAAATAACAAAGATGTCGGACGACAAGACTCCAGTGAAGACGTTGCCGCGATCGATATCACCGTATGTGTATAGATGCTGTAATTCGAGCTTCGCCAGCAACACCATTGATTTGTTTGGGGAAAAGTCAAACAAGGAGAACATACTATCCAGATTCCGCTCGGATATTTACGCTTGCGTACCTCAACCGGAATAACAAGAATCCTGTGATTTGAAACGGATTATCCCAAAGTCTCTCGTTTCCCGGGTGGGGAACGTGGGCTCTGGGAACGAGATTGAGTCCAGGTTTATTTGACATTTTTCAAATCTATACATGCATATAATTATAAACAATATAGTGAAACCTACGCCAACTTCTCTCCACTGCTTGGAACAAACGCTTTTCCCAAGTCAAGCTTAGACTGTTTCAATCTATCTTGCCTTCGCCTCTTGACAGGGTCAGTGTAAGATTCTGCTTCCAATATCCTAGTAAACTGGCTGTCAAAGTAACCATCCTGGCGAGCGGATCTTGTTTTACTTCCACCTGGCAGCATTTGCTTGCCTTTGTGGGCAGCTTCATTGAAAGCTAAACAGGCATGAAAACGGCAAACTTATTGAAAGGGTAAAAAATTAAATATTATCATGACTGAAAAGTTCATCAAGATAAGATGATGATCATTATTATGACAGTAATGATTAGCTATGATGATAATCATTATTAACTACTTAATAACCGAGAGTGCATGAGGTCTTTACGGTAAAATATTAAACCGAGGTCTTGCTGTATGGACCGAGCGATAGCGAGGTTAATACGCTCAAGACCGAGGTTTAATATTTTACAGTAAAGACCGAACGGTCGAGGTTATTAAGTAGTTTATTATATGGCATTTTTTATTTCAAAATCAATCTTGTATTTCTTGGTCTTCGCTTCCTTTAACTTCGTCAAAACACCGAACTAGCGTTATTTTCTTCTGTTTCTTTCTCGTCTGGATACTAGAATTTACTTTTATAATGTTCATCGCCGTCTATTTAATCTAGTTTCGCCGTTTTTCGGCAATAAAAGTTTCTTATTAGGATTTTTTGTTTGTTTCCAATCGTAGGGCATTAACAATTTTCATAATGCCCGTGGGCATTACGGAGAAATCTCGCCCCGTCAGCAACCAATCACAGCGCGTGATTTTACCGGACGTAATCCGTGTCATATAATAATAACTACTTAATATTTTACCGTAAAGACCGAACGGTCGAGGTTATTAAGTAGTTGAAACCCGCTGAAACTCTGAAAGAGTTGTGTGAAAATTATAAATCACATAGAAATAGCTTACTCAAGCTAGGACACGAATTACAGTATAATTCTATTTAATCCTAGTGGCTCGATCTAATGCCAGGTAATAGCTTTCTTCAAGGTCTTTTTAAAATTGTCCTGAAATTTCATTAACTTGCGCACAGTTCCTGAGTTCCGTTGATGTTGCAACGCCTCCTGCAGGTACACTGTTCTTTGCTATTTTAATACGGCCGGCTACAAGAATATTTGAAGTTGAGTTTGCGGAATTAATTGACTTAATACATTTTAATTTACTCAGTAGCATTTCAATAAGTTCAACACTCATTTCAACTGTGGCACGACCTGTGAAACCATCAGGTTCGCGAGTCTGAACTCTGAATTTGAGCTCTTGAAGTTTGATAAGCTCTGCCGAAAATGCATTGGTTCGGCTGGTTTGTTGTTGTTGTTGTTGTTGTTGTTGTTGTTGTTGTTGTTGTTGTTGTTGTTGTTGTTGTTGTTGTTGTTGTTGTTGTTGTTGTTGTTGTTGTTGTTGTTGTTGTTGTTGTTGTTGTTATTATTATTATTATTATTATTCTTTATTTAAGGAGGATACGTTTTTCAGCAGAGCTGGTGGGGTCCTCCATTTACAGCTAAGACCTATAGGTGTTGATTTTACGGAGGGAGGAAAACTGGAGAACCCGGCGAAAAACCCTCGAAGCACAGGAGAGACCAACTAAACTCTACTCACACGAGTCCCCACCCCGAGAACGGGGCTATTCCCAGACGGTCGCCAATCCAAGTACTAACCCCGTCTAACCGGGCTTAACTATTGGTGAGAGGCAGCGCCCTAATAGCACACGCCACCCGTGCTCCTGTTATTTTCGATTTGAAACGGGGAGATATTTTGATATTTGAAACCAGTCCGCTTTATCACGATTGTAAAAAAATGTTACCATTTGATAATTTTGATTACTATTAAGGTGCTCGACAGTCTAAATCACTAGAAATTATCGTTTACCCCCATAAAAAGTTTTGCACAGGTCTCATGAGCTTCACATTTTGGTTCATTGCATAGCTCTAGTAATGGGACTCTTGATTATTGAAAAGTTTTATACCCTCTGAGTTTAACGTAAGTGAAGAAATTGTGTTTCCAGGCAGTAAATGCAGAAAACCTAATTTGCATAAAATCTCAGTGTCACTTGACACTTACCACGCAAGCGCTACAAGTATAAAACTTTTCAATAATCGGCAAGACCACCGCTACCGCTAGAGCGCTTAGCTGTGCAATGAACTAAAATGAAGCTCATGAGACCTATGCAAAACCTTTTATCAAGAAAATACGTAATTTATCATGATTTAGACTGTCGAGCCACCTTACGGTGGCTCCATGCAGTTTCTAGAAAAATGGAAAATACAAGTTTGAGAGTCCAAAACACGTGCATAAACAATTCGAGAAAGGAATAAAACTAAATGTTATGTATAGTTAAACAGTCTGACAATCAAAAACTGTTACCAAATAAATAGCAACAGTTGTTGCTATGGCAACAGTGACGTTTCAAAATGGCTGCCAATTAACCTTCAAACTAATTTAATTCGAAAAAACTTTGGTGACCCCCCATTTTTTTTCATTAAAACTTTTCTTGAAGTATGAGTAATCAATAGGCCGATTTAAAAAAAATAACGAATAATTTTTTTCTCGGAAAAATCATGTTTGTTAATTTTTAAAAAATTATCTACAGAATTTTTTTTAAATCGGCCTATTGATTACTCATACTTCAAGAAAAGTTTTAATGAAAAAAAAATTGGGGGCACCAAAGTTTTTTTCGAATTAAATTAGTTTGAAGGGTAATTGGCAGCCATTTTGAAACGTCATTGTTGCTATTTATTGGGTTGCATAACATTTAGTTTTATTCTTTTCCCGAATTGTTTATGCACGTGTTTTGGACTCGCAAACTTGTATTTTCCATTTTTCTAGAAACTGTATGGAGCCACCTTACTAATGAGCTACCCTTGAAATTTTAATTTAGAAATTATTGGGGGTGCACCCCCCCCCCCCCCCCCCCCCCTAGTGTCCACCACTGAATCAAATCCTATGTGATAATCAATATATGATGATAATCATTATCTATGATGATAGTCATTAGCTATAATGATAAGCATTAGCTAATTCATTAGCTAATATGATAAATCGATCTATATAATATGTATAATCGTTAGCTATGATGATAATCAAACAAGATTATAATCATGCAATAGCCATGACAATAATCACCAGACTTGATGATAATCATTAGATATGATAATTATAAGCTCTAAGATAATAATCAAAAACTATCATGATGATAATCATTATGATAATAATAAACAAAGTATGTGATAATCAAATGAAAACTATTATTATGTGATAATCAATGATGAAAATTATTATAATGATAATCATTAACTATAATGATAATTATTATCATGATGATTATCATTAGTGATGATCTTAATTTACAGTCTTAATTTTTAACTAGATATTGATTATTATGATCTTTTATGGTAATTTTTCTGCACTTATACACGATTTTCGAATCTCAACTGCGCATCAGAATGACGTGTTCTGAGTCAGGATAAAATTCATTTCAGTTCGTAACATCTAGCTGAGGTCTCCGTATAATTGAGTTCGGAAATTTAAATGCAAATGCAAATGAATAGTCTAGATTATCAGTCTTTGCCTGATGTTATGAATTGAAATGAGTTTTATCCCAATTCAGAACTGAGATTCTAAAATCAGTGTATAAGTTCAAATAAAAATTTTGTTTTATAAAATCATAATTAACTATGATAATAATCATTAGATATGATGATACTCTTTATCTATGATGATTATAATAATCATAATTAGCTTTGAAAACAATCATTAACTATAATGATGATCTTTATCTATGATAATAATCGTTACCTATAATGATGATCTTAATCTAAGGATTCTATGATAATAATCATAACTATGATAATAAAATAATAATCACTGGCTATCATTTATTTATTATAGTTATGTTTTTGCCAACAATGTATAAATAATAAAGAATATTTATACCTTAACACACAAATAAATATATATATAATTAAATGACAGACAAACATGCACATAATCATATAATCATTAGTTATAATAGTAATCTTTATCTATGATGATCATAATTAGCTATGATAATATAATCATTAATTATAATAATGATCATTAGCCATATTAATGATCTACATTTATGATGATTATTATTAGTTATGGTGATTGATAATTGTTAGCTATGATGATAATCATTAGCTATAATAATTATGTTTATCTATGATAATGATAATCATTAGCTATATAATGATGATCTCAATCTATAGATTATATATTCTATGATCATAATTATAGTTAGCTGATAATCTAGCTATAATAGTAATCTTTATCTATGATGATGATTGATGATCATATAATCATTAAGTCTAATGATAATCATTAGCTATAATAATAATCTTTATCTATGATGATCATTAGCTATATTATGATGCCCTTTATCTATGATCATCATCATAATGTGCTATGGTGATAATCATTAGCTATGGCAATATAATCATTCGCTATAATAATTATCTTTATCTATGATAACGATTTAATAATTTGCTATCACGATGCGGCGACGCCCTTTATATCTATGATGATAATCATTACCTGTGATGATAATCTTAATCTATAGATTCTATGATAATTATAATCATGTAATCATAGTTAGCTGTGATGATGACCATCCGCTATAGTAATAATCTTAATATTGATCTACTGTAGAAAGCGCCTGAATGTAGACCAATCTCGATTTTTTACAATCACTTTCTCGGCTATTTATAAGAAACTGAGAGACGGCATTCAATTAATAATGTAAAATCGTTATTAGCCTAAACTGATCTTCTATAAACATATATCACGACAAACGTGCTATATAGTCTACATATTATGTAGATACAGTACTGTATATACAGACATATATAAAGTGAAACATGGCGTATTCACATATACATAGTTGCTTACCATTCTTTTTCGACTTGTACGGATCACCAATGGATATGTAACCCATTTCGCTAAAATACCCAACTCTGTTAAGATCATTTTTCGTGTCAACCCCCATTTTAATGTTGTTAGTGCCCACACAAAGTACAAAAGATGACTTTATCAGACGACTTCACCGAAACACCATAGTTGTTGACATAGAAATTATTGCTATGACTACAGATGACGTTTGTTCCCGTAAATCCCGGGTATCCCATACTATATGACCTTGGTATCCCATATAACCCCACATGACCCACATGTTCCCGTTAATCACTTCATGCGGAAATTTTGAAATATGAAGTAAACAATATGGCCGACACGTTTTAAGGATTTTGAAGGTCCGAAACGAAAAAGCCTAAAACCTTACAATGTTCAGTGGAAATGCGCCAGACGGCGACGAAACTGTAGAAAGAAGAGATGGTAAAAAGGAGAAGGATAAAGGTTATGTGGCGTTTTATTCCGACGACGAAGATGGAGGGGTTCAAGGAGACGACGAAGCCATGTCAAGTTTTGTAGCTCCTTCTGGCCCAAGGTTTGTCTCGTCTTTTGATCTTTTGCCATTTATAACTTTATATTTTTAGTTCACACTTATTACCAGCTTTTATTTTATGTAATTACACTGTTTTAGGGTAGTTTTTTGAAAGATTATTAAAACTGTTGTAAAAGCTATTATAAAGGGTTGCGTAGGATGGTGAAGGAAGTACCAACTTTTGTATATAAGTGGTGCTCGGAATGGCAGTATTGGAACGTTTGATTCTCAAAAATAAAGCATTACCTGGACATCCCAATGTTTTTCATCTGTCAGATTAGCTATTAGTAATATGTATTAATAAATTGAATAATTTATTATATTAATATTAATAGGTAAATCATTGAAGAGATCACGAGATATTAAGATACGGTAGAATAATAAGAATATGATATATTTCCTTATATTGTGCTCATTGCTATTATTAAAAACAATTATTTTATTACCTTTGTTTAAAAAATGTCATAGACCAATTGTAAATCCCACAATACATCATACACACTCCATTAATTTATAGAAGTGTGCACCACATTGGATTGACCACCTTATAATCTGAGGGTTTACCTAAACTGTTGATCCAAATCCAATCCAATCTGAAGCTATACCAGTGTGCATTCCATAAATTTTCCCTGCCAGCATTTTGGAAATATCCAAAAGTCCACCAGTTGGCCAGTCTAGCCCATGCCAAAAAATAAAGTGATCAATAAAGAATGCATCAGCCATCAGGTGCTTAAAATTACCTAGTCATATAGATTGATTTCTTCTGTGGTTGTGCTATTCTGCAGTGTCCACCAAAGTTACATTGCCGCTAGCTAGCTTGCCATTAATTTCATATTTTTAAAAATTCCATGATTACTGTAGTTTGCCGCTGGCCATTCTGGCTTGAAACCATCCACCAATAATCCCTGGTAGGGTTTTCCCAAAGGCAGCTTCCCACCACATTTCTCCGGTGGGAGGGCCTCGGAATGCACACTGGAAGCTATTAATAAAATCATAGTCTGATCTGATCCAAAAATAATAGAACACTGTGGCAATAGGCCACATAAAAAAATAACTTGATTTGTATAGATCATGGATCATGTCAGATGAAGTGATTTATCTGTTTCAATGCCCTGGAATTTGCCGGGAAAAATTTAGTCTTTCAAAACATAATTTATTTTTTATATTTTATTGTATAATTAAAACAAATAGATTCCATTTTTTGTTGTCAGAACATCAGTTCTTACCACATTGTGATGTCATCTGTGCATTATTTTATAACTGAACAGACCACATGGAATCTTTTGTTAAATATATACAGTTAACACATAATTTACTAGTCCAATATTATTAATATTATAATAGAAGGACAGTCCTTCAGATTTAGGCTGGCAAACCGCAAATTTCACCTGTGGTTGAGCAGATTTTGTAGCAATTTTGCCGTGTCTCCATCGTATTTCGTCGTAATTGGATAAATAAATAATCCATGAATGATTTTAAATTCCCCAACGCGTGTTTCGAAACTTGTTTTGTGTGAAAATGTCTGAAGTAAACTTGCTCTTCCCACCATATTGAATTATACTGCGCTGGAGTCTGGGATCTACCATTACTTTACCTATTATTATATCATATCCGACTCAGTTGTATGGCATTTTTTACCTCTGAAATGGCTGGAAATGGCATTTGAGAGCTTCAGAATTTCAAAATTTTCTGGGGGCCATGCCCCAGGAACCCCTAGCAGGATGGATGGTCCTCTGGACCATGCAGGGCCTTCGGCCCTGACTGATTCTCTGGGTCATCAATTTCATTCTCCAGACCCTTTCACAAAAACCTGAAACGCTGGAAGGAAGATTGATAATCTTAATAAGCCTTTTGGTTTCTCATCAATCCTTGCCACTGATGATATAATTATATATTTTTGATAAGATGTAATATATTTTTGTAAAATTAATTATTTGTGGCAATAAACTCAAAACCCAAAAGTCTACTCACTTGGCCTTAAAAAACAACTGTAACCTCATCGCCCCTCTACAAATTTCTCCACGGATTTAAACTTTTCACAAGAACGGCCTTGGAGACCATTGGGGGAGGGGGGGGGGGGGGGGGGTGATCACCCCCTTGGCTATGCATGCACTGCTTTGGTCTGAGCTTTTGTCTGTTTTCAAGAGATAACGTTCTATTTTTAAAAAAGTGTAGAATGATATTCTTTCTGTATCTATGTACAGTACCTGTAATGTGTGAAATATCAAATACTATTACAGTCATCTCACTTTTTCGATGTTACTGTGTAAGATTAAAGACCGATTAAAGCCCAGAAGAATGAAAACCAACAAGTGACTGCCATAAAAACTAAAAAGAAGATATATGAAAGCCAATTATAATTACTTCCAAAGGATTGCAGCTGTCTTATTTCAAGAAAGGACCGAGACATTTATGAAGAAAACATTAGAAATTTTATGTATATTTTTTAATGAATTGCAAGCGTGGTTTACTGTAAGTACAGTATTTGAAGATTATACCATTCCAAATAAATTTATTATTAAGATATTTTCCATGCCAAAATATTTCAGATTGAGCCAGACATTTGGTCTCATTGAACAAATGCATGCGTAGTTCTCAAATAGTTATCCACACAAGGTTGGAATCGAGTAAGCTGTGACAAAATGGTGTCGAGAGGAAAGCACACTTGTCCATGTGAATTGTGAAGGGCTTTATCAAACGGTTGAATTGCACACGATAACTGATACGTAATAATGTAAATAAATACGTTCTGAAGACAAAAAGAAATTTTGCAGTAAATTGAAAACAACCAAAAAAACCTGATAAACAATTAATGCCCAAATATCATAGTACTGTGCGTACATTTAAGGAAAGATGAACAGAAACTGGGCGAAATTCTGATTTATGAGACCAAAATACGTGTATTTTGCCTAATTTGCGTTATTAACACCACAGGGGTTTGATACCTAATATTTTGTTGTACTGTCAGTAACACATAACTGTCTGTTGTGAAACATCAATCTTCCTGCCACTAGCAACATGACATCCAGTTGCCTCAAGTTAATATAAGCTATTCTAATACAGTGGAACCTGAGTTTTACAACCACCTCTGTACGTGTTGCCAGGTAAAAGTGGTAACGTTGTAAATAACAGATCGGTCGTACATGGCAGGTAGTGATGCCAGGTTCTTTCAGTAAGCATTGTTTAAAGGTTAGGAAAATGTTGATCTATAAAGATTTACAACTAGGGAAATGGAAAAAGCAAGAACACTTCAAAAAAGTGCAGTCTTGATTTATTATAAATGTTAATATTTTTTTTTATTGTTAAAACAAAAGAAATTTGACATTTGTGTGTTTAATATCATGGCCTAGTACAGCCATGTTCTCCACATCAAAATGATATATCGTTCACATTTAATAATACCAAATGGGTGGTTTTTGAAGTTATTCAAATTACTTACAGTATGTACTGTACCTGTACATGACGTATAAATTAAAGTGTTTTGAATAGTAAAAAAACAACCCATTTGGTATAAGTTAATTGGCATAGTAATTTTTTCGACACTTCCATGGGGAAATATCCTGTGTACAGCCTGAGTATACACTGTGAAAACTCGCACAAATAGCTTGTTGATCCCCCACTGAGCTTCTCAGATCTGAGATTCTGTAGATTCTGAGTGGTGTAATACACTAATATCATGTTTGCGGGAATTTCTTTTGTTCTCACAGGTCATTAACGACTAATATACCTCATTAAAATTTTGGCCCTCGGGAATTTTACTAAATGACCCTCATCGTCCACCTTGGACAAAGATTTTCCTTGTTTTTTTCTTCATTTCGTTTCTAATTATTATTCAAGGGCTTTATGCGATATAAAGCCCTCGAAAGAACAAAGAAAACCGACTCAATAATAAATTAATTACTAATGCACCTCTTTTTATTACTTACCTCTTTTTGTTACCTATAAATATGATTCATAATTGTTTATTTGATTGGATTATTTGATCACGAGAATTCCTAGAGAACCAAAATTTGTAACTGGAATAAGACATGGCTTGTGACTTGGACAATCAAAATCTTCTCAGATTCGAGAAGCTCACAACTGACAGTGGGGGGTCGACAAGCTATCGTGCAAGTTTTCACAGACTGAATTAATACAGGTGTATGTATATTCAGGCTGTACACAGGCTATGGGAAATGGCAAATTGCTTCTCCCCCTTTTAGGAAATCCTAAGTGAATGCAGTCTCCTTCCCTGGGATAATCCATCACCGGAAACAGAAAAAGATGTTTCCACTTGAAATGCCGCCACCTTTAACTAGCCAATCAAAACACTTCTTGGCGATGAATTAACCCAGAGCCTTCGTTTGCGTGCCGGCGAAGGCTCTGGGAACGAGATTGTAACAGGTGTAAACCATGCAGAGTTGGGTTTTTTCTCGAAATGTGCAAAAAATGATGTTATGCTGAAAATTACGCTTACTTCCCAACTAATCATAGTAATCTTGTCAGGAATATTAAAGCCCAGCATATAATCTTAAAAAGACCCATATTAAAAGAGACATGAGTTATTTCAAATTTTTTATTAAAACTAACGTTTCGTTGCTAATCCTGCAACATCTTCAGAGTGAATAATAAAAATAATATTATAATTATAAGTAATAACATGACTTGAGGGAAATTAGCGATCAAAATTCCCCTTCGCCTCGGGAAGATTAGGAATAATAAAAAGGGAAGAGTGAATAATAAAAATAATATTATAATTATAAGTAATAACATGACTTGAGGGAAATTAGCGATCAAAATTCCCCTTCGCCTCGGGAAGATTTGTAAAAGTCCGAGGGCCGCACAAATCTTCCTTCGGCAGCGGGGAAATTTAATCGCTAATTTCCCGAAAAGTCATGTTATTAGTTTGTAATATTATGATCGCCGAGGAAAACTTTGAGAATCTTACCGACAGTAAAATGTACACGGTTGATCAGAGAAGTTGCATCTAATTTTCCCGTGCATGTTGATGAGGGGAAATATATGCAAGCGGGAAATTTAGAAAAAGACAAAGGATAAATTTCCCTCTTGCATGAGCGATGAGGGAAATACGAGGTTTACATTCCCTTGGAGAACAAAATAATCCGAGGCGATCATGGTATTATCATAGTAATATTTTGGCATTGCGTTTTGATCTTAGAATGAAAAGCAAAAAGAGCAAAAAGGAAAAGTCAGTAAAGCTCCCTAAGAGAAAAAGTAAAATAAAAAAACAAGAAAAGGGAAAAGTTGAAAAAGAAAAGGACAAACCGAAAGAGAAAAAGAAGGACAAGAAACCTGAATCACTAAAACGTCAAGGTAAGGTTTGAAACTAAATATTTCCCTACATGAACATGGTGACAAGTCATTACGGATGTCACCGAAGTGCCGAACTGTAGGGAAAATCTCGCAAAGTCTACGCGTAATACGTATACCGCCCTGTCTACAATCGCTAGGCAATAATTACCTCAGGACTTTTCAGGTATATTTTGTAAAGAGAGATGTAATGTAATGATATATTTAACGTCGTAAGCACAGGATGTGGTCGCCCAATCATCCGAGCAAGAGGCTCATGTTAAAAGTGCACGACATAAGCTATAAGACCTTTGTGCTGATTTTACGGAGGGAGGAAAACCGCAGAACCCTGCGAAAAACCCTCGAAGCAGCGGAGAGACCAACTAAACTCTTTATTCCCGGACGGTCAACCATCCAAGTACTAACCCCGTTCAACCGGGCTTAACTACAGCGGTGAGAGGCAGCGCCCTAACAGCACACGCCACCCATGCTACCCATGATTAATACCAGCAAAAATATCTAACACTGATTTCAAAACACAACTATTGACTATGTACACATCATGACATATGTGTTTGTCAGTAATTTTCTTGTGGTTAAACCAGAGTTGAGAATGTTTTAGTGAATGTTTAGTCATAGTCATTCGAAATATGGTCTGGAAACTCGGCTAAAGTTTCTCGCATAATTAGATTATGACTTCTGAATCGGTTTAAGCCTGGAAAATGCATCTAATTTAATATAGCCGATCGTCGGGATGAAACTAACTGTACTGTTAGAATTAAACGATAGAATTAAACTCATAGAAGCTTTTATACTTCTTCAGACCAATTATCACGTTTTCAACCATTGTTGGAGACCAAGACCATTTTTTCCGCTTCGTATTTGCTGCTCTATCAATTGTTTCACTTTCTGCCGCCATTTTGTTTCGCAGTTTTACCTCGGGTAAGGCGAGTCAACTTTATCTCGCCCCCTAGGGTAACCCTACCTCGCAAAGAGGGTGACCCTACCCCAGGGTGACCCTACTACCCGAGACAAGTATGAAATTCCCCATGTAAACGCTCGCTGTTGAGACTAAGTAAAATGAACACAAAGTTGGCTCCCCCAGGGTAGCTCGGGGGCAGGGTGACCCTTCTACCAAGTTATTTATATTTATTTTGTAACCTAGCAGAACTTCGACGTTTATTATTTCACCTGATTTGCCGCTATTCACCAATTTACATCTGATTTTCTGATCGTCGCTCGAGGATAGGGACAATGTTTGTCCATGTAAACGGCCCCTAACACAAGCCGCGGCTTGTTCAAAGCTTGTTCAAAATGCCCTATATAGATGGGTCAGTTCGCGTCATGTTTGTATTAAAGGTATTGCTTAAACAGCCCTAATGTTTGACCCTTCAAGAGATTTTCTATTTTAGTTTTGTTTTCCTTCGAGTTCCAATGTTTGGAGACGAAAGTTTTAAATCTTAAGCTTTAATTCCTTTTTATATAGCACTTCCAGTTTTTGGGGTGTCTCTGGAAGAGGCAGTGAAACGAAGCATGTTTCCAGATGGTGTCCACCTGCCTCGCATAATTCGAGAATGCATATTACAAATTGAAGAAAAAGGTTAGATCAGAATTTTTCATTTCATACACTCTTTGCTGCATATAGCTTTTCGAGACGTTTCCCCTTGAAAAGTAAAATTGTCCGGTGTTAGACAGAATAAAAATATAAAGTTGTCCCACAAGCTATAATATTATTGCCTTGCCTCAAGATCAACTTTTTCCTTCCCAAAAGTTCGTACAAATTATGGCAAGTTTAATATTCGTTATCATGGCCCTAAAGTTTGGAATGATATTGAAGAGTCAATTAAGGTGGCTCCACGCAGTTTCTTGAAAAATGGAAAATACAAACACGTGCATAAACAATTTGGAAAAAGAATAAAACTAACTGTTATGCATAGTTAAACAGTCTGACAATCAAAAACTGTTACAAAATAAATAGCAACAGTTCTTGCTATGGCAACAATGACGTTTCAAAATGGCTGCCAATTACCCTTCAAACTAATTTAATTCGAAAAAAACTTTGGTAACCCCCAATTTTTTTTTCATTAAAACTTTTCTTATGTATGAGTAATCATGATCAATAGGCCTATTTTGAAAAAATTCTGTAGAACGAATAATTTTTTTTCCGGAAAAATCATGTTTGTTAATTTTTAAAAAATTTCGTTCTAAAGAAATTTTTTTTAAATCGGCCTATTGATTACTCATACTTCAAGAAAAGTTTTAAAGAAAAAAAAATTGGGGGTCACCAAAGTTTTTTTCGAATTAAACTAGTTTGAAGGGGAACTGGCAGCCATTTTGAAACGTCATTGTTGCCATAGCAACAACTGTTGCTATTTATTTGGTAACAGTTTTTGAATGTCAGACTGTTTAACTATACATAACATTTAATTTTAGTATTTTTCCAAATTGTTTAATCACGTGTTTTGGACCCTCAAACTTGTATCTTCCATTCTTCAAGAAACTGTATGGAGCCACCTTAAGGCATTGGGCAGTCGCCAATTCAAGTATGAACTTAAGGCATTCTCAGTTCATACTAATTTTACGATTGTGACAGAATTCTCAACTATATGACAAACATTCTGTTATATTTTTTTGTATAATTAATGTCTATCTATTAATATCCTATCTGGGTTTTTTTCGATTCTATTATTTCCATGTATTCTACACATTAAGTATCTTTATTCTTGTACCAATTATATGTCTTCTGTTGGGTCAGGTGGGGATGCTTACAAATCTGGGCATCTCTGTCTGACTCAACAGATTTTATTGTTATTATGGGGTACCCAACTAGATTAGCTCAATATAGTTATTTGGGGTACCCAGTCACCTAATTATATTTCTATCGTCTTTATGTGTTTATTTTATTTCATGGACACTAATGGTGCGAATAAAGTTGTTGTTGTTGTTGTTGTTGTTGTTGTTGTTGTTACATAATTATATCAACTCGCTGCCTCTGTTAAGGATTGACACAAGAGGGTATTTATCGCTTGTCTGGAGTGAAGTCAAAGATTGAGACGTTAAAGGAACTGTATAACCAAGGTAGAAAACTACAAAGTAATTTTTAAACTGCTATTACGATTAGATTAAGAAAAACTTAAAAAAGGTTCCAACTTTCTGATTACCGAACTGTCGAAATGTGGAAAATATCACACGACGTTTACGCCTACAAAATTTGCGTTTCTGCCCATAAACACAAAGCGACCGTTGGCAATTACCTCAGAACCTTTGCATTATATTTTGTAAAGAGAGATCATTATTACCCGCAAAAATGTCTAACACTCGTTTCAAAACATAACGGTTGGCAATTACCTCAGGACTTTTCAGGTATATTTTGTAAAGAGAGATGATTAATACCAGCAAAAATATCTAATACTGATTTCAAAACACAACTATTGACTATCTACACATCATCACATATACGTGTTTGTCAGTAATTTTCTTGTGGTTAAACCAGAGTTGAGAATGTTTTAGTAGATATTCGTCACCTTTGTTTGCAAAATTTATTTTCAGTTGTTTTGGGTAATTGCCAACGGCCGTTTAGCGTTTGTGGGCGGGGTTAAATTTTGCATAATATATAAGGATAGTGAGCGCAATCAAGCATTTTTTAATTCGGTTCTTCTACGGTATAGTTTACTGTCGTATTTTTTATAAAATATGATGAACGCATTTTCATGAATGCATTTTTCAACCACATTCGACCAAAATTTGATACGCTGGTTCTTGGTCTATGTCCAACCCTTTCTAAAGTTACATAAAAATTTGTTTAAAGGGTATTGGCAATAAAAATTAAGTTTGTCTCATTTGAAAGAACTCGTCAAATGGAATAAGAAGACCTTTTACAATTTTTCTCTATCTTTCTTGTGTTTTGAAATATTGCGACCAAAGACAGCGTGCTGTCCGCCAGGAAATTGGTGACGTCACAAGCAGGGTAAACCTGATGAAACTACTCCGGACGTGGGTGACCAAATTTCCACGGAAGACTTTTTAAATGTTGTGGGTCAATTTAAAATGGAAATAGCGCAACAAAATCGAGTTTCTATCTCTTAATGTCATAAGGTTGGCAAGATAAAAATTTCACTTTACCCTACTTATGATGTCACATGCATATCGAAAATAATTCCAAGATGGCGGACAGCACGCTGTCTTTGGTCGAAATATTTCCAAAACCAAAACAGATACGGAAAAATTGTAAAAGGTCTTCTTATACCATTTGACGAGTTCTTTCAAAAAAGACATACTTAATTTTTATTGCCAATACCCTTTAATACTTTGTGCGATATCTTGGTGACAGACCAACAAACAAACAAACAAACAGAGGTAAAGCTCTCACACCAGCAGACGGTAATTTTTAATTTGCAAGTTTTTTTTTGCAGTAAGTTGATTATATAAGGAAACTCTCCCCGAAAGCCGAGGGAGGGTTGTGGAAGTCAAGAGGGCCCGAGGGACTTCTACAAACTTTCCCGAGACTTGACGGAGATTTAATCAGTAAAAACCCGAAATGTCATGCATTTCCTTTGTAATCACGTGGTCACCGAGGAAATAAACAAAAGAGTGGACACATGCGCAAAGACAAATAATTATCCCATAACTTTTGAAGGCTAAAACATGCAAGATTAAATATTGGGATCTTGCGGGTGACGTCAAAGTCGCCATATTGAGTGGTGACTTCAATTAGTACCGACGTGTAGTTGACCAAATAATGATTGGTAAATGGTAATCCTTTTGTTTATGTGAATTTGCCACCCAGCTTGGGAATACGTGCAAGAGCTCAACAGAGGATGAATTCAGCATTGCAACAATCTTGACAGGATTGTTCAGACCACAGTCAATAGGAGAGAAACTCTCTTCTGTTAACAGCGTTCACATCACACCTTCATTAGCAGTGTCCTAATCTGCTAGCATCGCCCCGATGATTATTATGAGGAACGATTTCCTCATAATTAATATATATAGTAATGAGAGACGTTTGGTCTAATTGTCCCTTGTGAATAGTGGATGAGGGACTTTAGAACTAAACGTCCCTCATCCAGTATTGATGAGGGAAATACGACATTAATTTATTATAAGTCATAGCATAAAAAGAGGTGTATTAGCTATTAAACGTCCCTCTCGATGAGGGTTATTTAGTAAGATTTTACTAAATGACCCAAATCGAGCGGGACGTTTAATAGCTAATCACCTCTTTTTATGCTGTTCCTTTGTGATATCATGTTTGCGGGAATTTCTTTTGTTGTCACCTCCGTTGACGTCAAACCGGGTATGATTAGTTCTAATCAGACCTGGTTTGACATCAACGGAGGTAGGATTAGGAAAAATGAATATAATGAAGTATATTAGTTGTTAATGGACCTGTGAGAACAAAAGAAATCCCCGCAAACATGCATGATATTATAATAATTAACAAAGTGTAATTGGCAATTGATTGTTGTTATATTTTCTGCATTTCATATTGTAACAGGAAAGAAAGTTGATTTGGATGAATATGAACCAAATATATTGGCTGGACTAGTTAAGTTATTTATGCGTGAATTAACTGATTCTATTTTACCTGAAGACATAGCCCAAAAATTCGAGGAAGCTGCTGGTACGTTGAGTAAGATGTTTTGGTCTACGGATATATGTATTTTTGTGCTTTTTGAAATACTGAGCTGCGATTTTGTTTTTTACAAATTGAGGTGCATATATAACCCCAAATACGATGTTACTGATGCGTGTATTCTATGTAAAGTGTATTCTCGAATGTCAAAATATTTTTGGATTTGAATTACTCGGGCACGTATACTAGTCTGAACATCGTACCCGAGCGAAAAACCGGGCATGGTGCCCAGGCACGAGCACTACCTCGAGAGGGAAGTACCTGGGCACGAGCACCAATCTGAACATGATTTTTACAGTGCCCAGCACTTTTAACCAAAACAACATACATAAACTGGGCCAACATACATTCTTAATAGGAACAAACAGTGGAAACACATCGACAAAATATATTTTGGCGCCAAGAAGCACCAAAAGTATTCAGGGTTTGGGAACGTGTCTGAACACCAGTAAATAGTGCCCCTTATCTGGGCACGGGCACACAGTCTGAACGCCGCCTAAGACTGTTTTAAGCTGGATTTCCACTAGGCGTATATTGTCGCGCGTTCGACTTGTGAGTTTCCATGTGGCACGAAGTAGAAAACTATTGAATTCGTACAATAGAAAAGTCGAGCGCGCGATATTTGACGCCTAGCGGAAATCCAACTTTACACAGAAAATGAATTAGTATTCTGTTCAAACAACCTATACGGCTTTCAACCAATCTCGCACCTGATTGGTCAGATCCTTTCCCGCCTAGCAACGGGGTAGAAACCGGGAAAATCAAATTGGAAAAAATAGTTTTCATCTAATTTTAGGGGCTGTTTACATGGGAGGCGGGACGAGACGTTTGCTGGGATCCCGCCATGCATGTATATATCTCTTATTTGTGCCGTTCCGTTTATATGGAAAGAATTTTCCTGGGACGTTTTTCGTCCCGTCCTGGCAAAGCGGGATCCCGGTTCGGACGATATTATGCTGACTTTTGACAAAAATTCTGACTAGAAATTCTGACAAAGTTTGCCTAGTCCGTCTACTCCGAAAGTTTTCTCAAGAAATAATCCACTGTAGAAGTTATAAAATATATTGGCAGAAAGATAATTCACCTTGCTACAACATACGTACAGTTTATCCCACCAAAATAGCTTAGTTTCCCTAAAAAAAGCGAAATACCGAACATGTCCAACTAATAGCGGCCGCTATTTTGAAATTTTTTTTCGTATGTATTATAATCTGTCTTCTCCGAATGTTTTCTCGAGAAATAAACCACTGTAGAAGCTATGAAATATACTGGAAGAAAGATAATTCATCATTCACGTATGTTGTAACATACGTACACTTTATCCGACCAAATAGCTTAGTTTTCTTGAAAAAGCGCCGAAATACCGAACATGTCCAACACGAGCTAGTGTAATCGTCCCGGTAGAAACGTTCTCATGTAAACCCGGGATGAAAAGCGTCCCGTCCCGGCAAACGTCCCTCGAAAATGTAGGAAAATATGTTTTATCAAGACTGAGTACAGGTCATTTGACCTTTACTCTGGTTTCTGGCTTTTCTATGCCACCGTCCAAGAAAAGGTTTACTGTTTTAACACCATAACATGGAGGGAAAAGAACCATTGGAAGTCATAACATTGAGCGGGATGTTAAAATTTTTCAAAGACGACCAAAACAGTATGGAAAAAGGGTAACAAAAATTCAAGTCTGGTTTTGTTGTTGAAGTTAAAATGAGAGAACATACGATAAATGCGAAGGTAAGAGCGTCCATGAAAGACAAATGTTATACAGTTTCATTGCAAGTCAACGGCGATGGAAACATAACAAGTGGTACGAGCAGACGTACGAGTACTCGCTTGCCTGGAAATTTTCCCTTCGAATTCTGTTTACCCAAGCAGCTCGTAGTTTAGAATCTTGCGGATACTGATGGAAACTTCTATCGGGAGCGTTTTCTGATGTAGATTTGCAGTTATAAACCGAACAACACTTGGGCATTCTCCTTCTTTTGTACAGAAAATTAAATAGCTTTCATTCTATTCCTGGTTGCTACCCCGTTGCTAGGGAGGAGATGGATTGACCAATCAGGTGCGAGATTGTTTGAAAGCCGTATAGAGCGTTTTCATCTGACGTCACGGCGGCCATATTGGTGTACCAAAACAATGAAATGGCGGCCATATTGGTGTACGGTATGGGAATTAGCTCTTTCTTATTCAAATATTTCGTTATTGTTTCACCACCCCAATGGGGCCACCGATCACGTGAGTGAAAACGCTCTATTGTAGTAGTTTGAGAGCCCTAAACTCCTCTGAGCCACGGATGCGTAAAAAACACGGTCTTATACACCTGGAAAATTAAGATATAACTTGAAGTGTATGCATGGTGAAAGTATTTAAAAGCTTTTTCTCTTCCTGTTTAACTTATGTGCGGATTAATTTATAACGCAGCGCTTTTAGGGCTTTCAAACTACTACGATAGGTTGTTTTAAAAGAATACTAATTCATTTTCTAAGGGTTCCATATTTTTTTTTATACACACTGTATAGCCGGTTTTCCACTTGCGATTTTTTTCGCGCGAATCGACATTTCTATTGTAAATATTGAATAGGTTTCTAATTAGTTCCAGTTAGTCGAGGCTCTAATTCTTTCAAAGTTAGATTACTGTGATATTGTTTTTCATCCTCTTCCACAATATCTGTTAAAACGTCTGCAAAGGTTACAGTTTGCTACTGCGAGTTTTGTAACAGGGAAATATGTTAATGATACTGCTGTTATTATTAAGTTATGCTGGCTACCTGTCAAAGAAAGAAGATAATTATCCTTACTTAAACATGTTTTTAAAGCCATGAATTATAATCTGTGGCCGTCCTACCTATCCGACTACAAGTTGTAAATAATTGTCGTAATCTTCGATCTAGTGCCTATACGAGACTTACTGTTCCCTTAGAAAAGGGGGCTTTTCAGGACTCAGCTGCTGCCCTTTTTAATACTCTCCCCACGAATATAACTGAATGCAAGAATTTTAATCAATTCTGCAAACTGACTAAAGCCTTCTTAAAAGACAGGATGTCGGATGTTAACTGATATTTTTGGATAATATCTTTTCAACATTAGCTAATAGGGTTTTAATTTTTCTTACAACTGTCTTACCGTAATTGTGATTTTTGTATATTTATATAATGTAGTTTTGTGTAATTTATTATCATATATTGTTGTTAGGTAGTTATGGCAGGTGAAGAGCCACCTGGTGGAAATACTGTCATTAAATCGTTATTATTATTATTATTATTATTATTATTATTATTATTATTATTATTATTATTATTATTATTATTATTATTATTATTATTATTATTATTATTATTATTATTATTATTATTATTATTATTATTATTATTATTATTATTATTATATTAGTTCCAGTCGAGAGCTCATAAGACAAAAGAAAAGTTCGATTCGCGCGAATTTATTCGCAAGTGGAAAACCGACTTAAGCGATATTTTTCGATCGAAACGAATTTTTTGCTTTTGTCTTGGCTAATTAGTTCCAACTGAGAGCTTACGAGACAAAACAAAATGTCGCTTCGTGCGACATTTTTCGCCATGTGGAAATCCAGCCTGAAGATTAGTAAAGAGTATTGAGCGCTGGTGTTCTTGAGATCGTTTGGAGTGACCGTTTTATTGTGCTTACGCTACCAAGCATGAAATCTGTCCTAACCCGTCACCAGTCTTCAATTCTTTTGGGAAATGGCCAATTAAGTTCGACATGCCAAGTCGCATTGTGCGACTTTGGTTCAACTAAAATTGACTTTGATTTAGACGTCGAACTTCACATGTGCCGAATGTAAAACAATTATAATTATTTTAATAAAAAAAATGTGATTATACAGTGCGTGCAACCGCTAAACATAACTACAGATTTTAGTCCCAATTTAGTTTGGTAATTAAATTCTGCGTATAAACCAAACTCGATTAGGTACACTACTCTTTTTGGATTGTATTTGGCACATGTGACATTCGACGTTTAAACTGGGCCTTATTTACTGTGATATTGAGGTTTGTATTTGAAGTGTTTTGAACTTTTTATGAATTTAATAAGCTTCCGTATACAATAAAGATACGAGGAGTTGAACAAGCTCCATTCATGGCTCGACTCCAAAATAAAAAGAACACCTTTTAGATTATTCAAATAACTTGGTAGAAATAAATGTTTATTTTATTATTTTTATATTTTTACAATTATAATTTTTTTTTTATTATACAAAATAGAGTGTTTTATTGATTTTCCGCCACTAATAAAAGTGATAATCTCACATGTGCGATTATTTATGATAATCGCACATGTGACGATTATTGCTGAATCAGCATTATAGTTTAACGCAATTTTTGCAAGGCAATAGGACAATTTTTTTATATAATAAACAGAACAATACAGGATGCTTGGAAATATGAAATTTATTATTCTCTATATATACAATATATATTATAAGTGCAATACAAATTGTGGATTAGCAGCAAAGTGACATTTTTACTGATAGTATCACTTTTAAAGCACTGACTATTTTTACAATTGGTAATGAGGATGACGTCAAAGTAGGCATTTGTGTTTCTTTTTGTAAACTGCTTGGATATTTTAATGAAAAAAATGATCAAGTATAGAATATACTATTCAAGTATTCCATTAACATGTAAGTTGGGTAATATATCTCTTGCAACAGAACTTTGTGTATGGAAATCACGCCTTTTTTGACGTCATCTCATTACCATTTTGAAAACACAAACCTCTATATAACAATAACTGAAAATTCAGATTAAAAAATATTTTGACATTTAACCATTCCCTTAACTAAAAATTTAGATCAAAAAATATTTTGACATTCAACCACTTTACATAGAATCCACACCTGTAATATATTTGGTGTTATATAAGCACTTTAAATAAAAGGCCTTCATTTATGAAGAGTATTCACACTGATCTTGCTTATTGTATAGCTATGCCAAATCGACAAGATAAAATTAATAGATTTAAGAAGTTACTTCCAGAGCTACCTGTATGCAATAGAACGTTATTGTCGTGGATAATGGTTCATATGTTGCATGTTCTTCAGAAGGTAAGTACGTAGTTCTATGTTGCTATCACACGTTGGACTAAATCACGAACACAGCTCTCGAATACGTTACTTTTTTTAAAACTTTAATGACGTCATCCTCTCCGACGTTATTTCCATAGTTTATAAAAAGTAACGTATTCGAGAGCTGTGTTCGTGATTTAGTCCAACGTGTGACATTATTCAAAAATTCTGTGTGCTCCTTAATCCATCTAACAGTCAATACAACAGTTTAAACCAAAGTACCAAACGTTCATCCTACGTCCAAAAACACGCACTCTCACACCGGACACTGGGTCTCAACCTAACAACTACCGCTGTCCAGAATTGTTCGCAACAGTTGCTATAGATTGTGTATACTAGAAAACAGTGGCGCAACTACTGGGTGGGAAGGGTGCATGGGTAAACCCCACGGGCCCCGAGCAAAAGGAATTAATTAGGGGCCCCGCCGCCCCGAGTATTTTGTGACGTCATTATTAGTATCATGTCATGACATTATTTAACTAATAATATACATGAAAAAATATCTCGACTGTGATTGGCTGATTCCAGTGCAGTTAATCCCAAACAACAGTGCAGAATTGTGTTATCACAGTGCAAAAATCTGTAATCACAGTGCAAAAATCTGTAATCACAGTGCAAAAATCTGTTATCACTAAGAACCAATCAAATTGATTGTACAGCGGATTTTTCCCGACACAAAACAAACAAAGATGGCGGCTAACATTCGGCGGTTTTGGGGATAATTTGTTCAAATTTGAAGCTAGTTATGCTTTAATATTGCCAAGTGAAGTACCTACAAGAAGACCATAAGCTTCTTTATGCCTCGAGTAAACTTTTTCAAGTAGTAAAGGAAGCGAAGCGTTTTTTAACAAATAAATATGCGAGGAGTGGACGGCTAAACACGTACGTTAAAATGTTAGTACAGTTGTTTTGAACATTTTTTCATGTATATTATTAATAAGTAATAGCATGGTTTCTCGTGCAATTTGGAAAAACATGCACTCGTGAGTTTTTCAAATACTTCAAATAGCACTCGTCCTTCGGACTCGTGCTATTTTGAAAGTATTTGAAAAACTCACTCGTGCATGTCTTTTTCCAAATTGCACTCGAAACCATGCTATTACCTATACAAGTAGATTACATTTTTCCGTGCGTGTGCACTGTAATAGATCACAGATGACGTCACAGCGTGTAAAGAACAAAAAAGTACGAGACGAAGTCGAGTGGCGTGACTGTTGTTCTTTACACGTCTTCTGTGATCTATTACAGTACACACGCATGAGAAAATGTAATCTATTTGTTTTATACACTAAAAACGTCAAGTGGTTTATTGAAGAATTTCTGGGGCATAAAAAAAGAAAAACAGTCTACTGACGCGGAATCCATGACAAAAAACCCACATGACAAAAACCCCGCCGACAAAAACCCCACTGACAAAACCCCCGACGATGAAAACCCCACCGACAAAAAAAACCTAATTACTAAATTCAGACAAAAAACCCGCATTCAGCTTTTTAAATTTTTTTTGTCACAATAAGCTTTAAGTTATAATTTATTATAAGTTTAAATTATTGTTCGCATGACTACAAAATATGTAACATAATTGAGAATGTAAAGCAGCTCTTTATAGAATTATGTGTTATTTTTCAGGCGATGACTCACTTCTTAGAAACGCAAACAGCACCAACGCAATTCCCATTGGGGTCGCTTGCCAATGAGCGTGACCCACAATTCCTATGTGAGTCATTTGCCAACTGTTTGAGACGATGACTCATTTGTTGAGAACACAAATATACACCATACTTCTTCACTGAAAATAATTTGTAAAAGGAGAACGCGGGGTTTTTGTCTGAATTTAGTAATTTGGGGGTTTAGTCGGTGGGGTTTTCGTTGGCGGGGTTTTTGTCAGTGGGGTTTTTGTCGGCGGGGTTTTTGTCATGTGGGTTTTTTGTCGGTATCCCACTGACGCGATGTGACGTGATTTGACGCCAGCTGTGCGTGTGTCCTTTAATAGATCACGGTCAACAACCAATGAAAATGCATATAGAAGTCACGTTATTGTATAAATTATTATCGTGTCTTCCAACTATGTCGTTATGTTGTGTTGTTTCAGACTGCTGACATAAAACATCAACATAACGTGGTTTTTGCCTTTTGGGGGTAGGGGGTATTTACCCCCAAAAAATTTTGGCAAGAAGTGCCCTTATTAGCATGTGCAGTGTGCACTGACTTTTTACCCAATCCGCGGAGATTGGGTAAAATGTCTGCGCGCAGGCTATGCGGAATGGAATGAATGCAGTTATGAATCTATTCAAATAATCTGCCCACTTTAAATCGGAGTGTGAGTGATTAGATTTTGTTCAAAAGTGCCCTCAAAGTGCAGGAAATGCAGGCAATATCAGTATCTCGGCTAATCATCTCTATTTCTTAAGCCCTGATCAAATGAGAACGATGATCAAAGTCATCGCAAGTTGGCAGTCAGAATTTCTGTGGCGGTCGTTCGAACTCCCCAAATTAACAAAATAAAGGTTTCATGAGTGTTTTAAACAAGTTTTAGCTTTGTCACGGTAAATAATATTTTCGGGAAACTATTCAGAGCGGCTGGCTCATATAGCGTGACTGCCAACTTGCGATGACTTGCGTTCTCGTTTGACTAGGGCTTTAAATTATGTTATGTCATGTGTTGCGATCACTGATCTCAATAAAACTGGGTAGGCCTTTCCCTATGGCCAGCAGTCGAACATTTCGTGGCAGTCACCGCCATCTTACGTAGTGGAACATATGACGCATTGCGGCCTTAGAACTTGTTCCCAATCCCAAAGTTGACTGGCGTAAGCAATCTTGACGTCACACGGTCATATTATCCGGGGGAAGGAGTATTAAGTACTCTGTGCCGGGGGAGTCGGAAAAGCCGTAAAGCAAACAACAGATGCCGGTCCGTTTAGTTTTCACTGTTTAACAACAGATACAGTCAAAAGATGGCAAGTAAGGCATTAAGATTACTATAAAAGGTACAATTTAAGACTTGGAATTTAATTCTTCGTAGATTTTGTCTGTTTTTCAGTTTATATGATCGTGAAGTTTCTTCGTTGTCGGCACTGAAGAAAAACAACGAAATTTAAAGGTTTTACAGCTCAGTAACAGAACAAATGCAAGAAATTAGCGTCTTTAAACCTTATTAAGTACTTCTTGTGTCCTTACATTCATTTAAATTTTCTTAAAATAATTCTTTTTGTCTGTTTTCAATCTACGAAAGCTTATGAACTTTAGTGGGCGCCATCTTGGGTAGTGCATGGTCACGTCATCATACAACTGGCACGCTAAATCCAGCCTCATGCCCCATCCAGTTTTATTGAGATCAGTGGTAGCCTGGTTCCCTGGCCCAATTTCAAAAGAAATAAGGGCCAGGTAACCACTAATCTCATTCTCGCGTCATCAGGGCTAAATCCACTTATGACGATTGCAGTTTTACTCATAGCCACTAAAAACGCGCGAAAATTTAACCAATAGGAAAGCAGAAGTCTTTAGTGGTTACCTGGCCCATATTCTTTGATTGGGCCAGGGTACCAGGCTAGATCAGTGGTTGCGATATCGTGTCGTGTTGTTTCGTGTCGTGTCGCGTTTCGAGTTGCGTTGCGTTGCGTTGCGTTGCGTTGCGTTGTGTTGTATTGTGTTGTGTTGTGTCGTGGTGTGTTGTGTTTTGTTTTGTTGTGTTGTGTTGTGTTGTGTTGTATAATGGATTGTAATGTAATTAATGTAATGCAAATGTAATGTAATGAAATGCAAATGCATTGCAGTGTAGTGTCGTGTGATGCGAAGCGATGTGATGCCATGTTATCTTTTTAATGCTATGCTTTATAGACTTCTGAAAACAAGATGTCTATTCAGAGTATTGGGATTGTGCTGCATCCCACGACAGGGATAGCTCAACCAGTCTTAAACATACTACTTAACAACGTTACTGCCTTTTTTGGGGACCCCAAGCTAACTAGGTAAGACTTTTAAGTTTTAACATAAAATTCATAGAATTACAAATTCATTTCATTGTTTTGTAAATAAAGTATTTTTTAACATCCTGCATTACAAAGCAACAATTGCTTACACAGGACTCGTGTTTTTTATAGATACGAACCTCCTTCTAAACCAGAAGGCGAAGACATAGCAACACTGGCGACACCAGAGTAAGTTCACTGGATATACTTTTCTTTAATAATGATACTAAAATTTTGCGAGTTAGATAGATGGATGTTTAATAAGAATTATAAAAATTACATTGCAGCCCTAAAGCTGAATTGCGTAATTTACAAGTTTGATAGATTAAGTATATACAGTGAATATACAGTGATTCAAGAAAATTTACAAAAGGTTAAAAAAAAGATCAAGAAGGAAGGCTAAACGTTACACATTGTCGGAATAAATGTTCGCTTAAAGCGATTGGTACGTGCCAATGGAACGTTGAAGACTCTTTTATTCCTGATATTATACTTTGATTCGTGCTTAGGAGGAAGGAGGTTGTGCAATTTATGCGACCCAGAACTCATAATTTTTCTCTGAACAACTTTCTCTTCTGAACAAGTCTTCCCACAAACTGACCGAAACTTGATTTATGCCGGGCTAACAAAAATCAAGATGCCACAAGTTGCAATCTGTTTGAATATCGCTCAATTTTGACCATCCATACTTTTGTGTTGGTTTTTAGTATCTCTTTTGTGTTTTTGTATCTTTTAAGACCATTATTGTAAGGTTTTATATGCGATTTTAGATTTTTAGGACAATTCTGTTTGTGTTAGAATTGCCAAAAATGGTGTGACATAGCCTTCTTTGATTTAGCGATTTTTTGAGATTTGTAGGAAACGATAAAAACAGTTCTTGGCTCGAAGTAAAAAAGTGAAATTCTAAAAAAGCACGAGAGAAACAAGCTAACACATTTTAATTGGGATCAAACGACGTCTAAATTCTATCCTTTCTTTCTTTCTTGTCGTTTGTTAATTTGTTGTGTCCGTTTTCATTGAGCAGAGAAATTGCGGCAGAGTTAAGTCGTCAGGAAGAGATTTTGGCACAACTTCATGAAGATCTCAAGAAAGGAACACCAGAAGAGGTGAATTACACTTATTGCCTCAACCATATGGTTGAGCCCCCTCTATAGTCAAATTGACTGTATCAACTAAATAAAGGACCGGGGCTAAACATCCCTAGTCGCAGCCAGCGGCTGCATTACGAAGGACGCAGATCAACGTGACCGAGGCATATCAAAGGCGCGCAGGCAGGCAGGCAGCCGCCATATGACACAGTTTAGACCACGGATCACAGCTAAGATGTAGGTGTTGATTTTACGGAGGGAGGAGAACCTGAGGAAAACCCATCGAAGCACAGGAGAGATCAACTACACAACTTAACTTACACGAGTTTCAATCTCGACAACGGGGTCATTCCCAAGCGATAGTACCCATCCAAGTACTACTATTCCCATCTAACCGGGCGTAACTTTTAGTGAGAGGTAGCGCGGCTATAAGCACACGTCACCCGTGATCCCCTAACATATGATAGTACTATCAGTTTGAAAAATAACTATATATCGACGTCATCAATACACGCGAGACTAAGCGAGGCTGGCGCGAGATGAATCAGGAGCGAAGGAGCGTTGTGGTACATGTGGGTTCATACGATAAAATTAGTGAAGATAAAGGAAAATAATGGATTCATTGAAGAGGATACTAGGGATATTGTAAGATATCAAGCTGACTTGAAATCAAATATGGCGGGAAAATTACACGAAGAACAAGGTGCGATCTAGTATCGTAAACTTATATGTTAAATGACTAAAATCTGTTGTTTGTTGACCGTTTACTACCCCCAAAAGAAGTCGGGTTGTTTTTTTTGGCAGATGTGTGTACCCAATTTACCTTTAAAATGGGTTTTAAAGTTCGAATCAAGTGACGAGTTGACATAAAACAAACCCAATCAACTATGGAGGATGAACAAATATCTCAACTTTTGATTTTTTCTTTGTCTTGATTTTGTTTTTGGCTATATATGGACAGTTCACTTGTTCTTGTTTTGCGTGTGTGCTGTGTTTAGAATTTAGTAAATTTAATTTCATCAAGCTCGGCCGACAACTCACTTGAGCCAGCACGCACATGGCCTGCGAATTGCCCCATGAAAGTGGCCAATTTTCTATGCGATTCTCGATCGTGAGTAAGGGGTGCAGTCAGGTTTGCTTCGTTTAGCTGATCTAGGGGAGCTGCCAGTCCCATATTATCGCGGTACCTCAGAGATTTCCCTTTCTCCCTGTGTTGCTTCGCTTTTGTGGAAAGCCTCTGAAACTCTCTTTTTTTATTAAATTATAATCTAGACCGAGGGGAAAGACGAAGAGTTATGGGAAGTTCAGAGAAAAGTTACTCAACTTAAGCGTAAGGTACATGTTTATAAAATAAATACAAACTTTTTACAAACTTGCATGTGAACGGTGAAATGTATGATTGGTATGCCAAGGCAAACATTCGGTAGTAGCGTTTAGGCTCAATTATCGCTTAACCGCTCTCTCCTCCGCAGAGGCTTCTTGAGCTTTTTTGAGCTCTTCAATATATAGGGGTTTAATATTGCAGAGGTTTACAGACTATAGAGCACAGAGTAATGAATTTATGGAGATTGCGTAATGTGGTGGAAAATGAGGAAAACCGCTAACTACCGCATCACTCTGCTCTATATAAACGCAGGTGTCCTAAGGTGACCTCAATGAGAACGGAAATCTCATGTAGAACAAAAGGGTAAAAGCTCACTTGATTTTGATTTATATAAAAACCTCTGCAATATTATTCAACCCCTATATATCGAAGAGCTCAAAAAAGCTCAAGAAGCCTCTGTGGAGGAGAGAGGCTTAACCGTGTTACTTAAATATTAGTTACTTAACAAAATATTTGTGCACAGCAACCGTTCCGACATCTTGAAAATCTTCGAAATCTAAAAGTTTTAGTTTAAAGCGAAGTTATAAGGCCTAATTTACATGCACATCAAAGGGAAGGCGTTTTAAGGTTTTTCCGGTTTTCTGACAATATTTTACTGTCGTGGCAATAGAAGCGTTCCTAAAATATTGTTGCAATACATTGCTCAAGTTGATCAATTCATTTGATGAAAATTATTGCTAACTTCCTGTTTTGAATTCTCTTTTGAATTTGATTAGTGTTTGGCAAATAATCCTGTTTCTTATTGGTTGTTTAAAAACCAGAAACCAATCAAATTAAAAACAGGAAGTCAGCAATAATTTTCATCAAATGAATTGATCAACTTGAGGAATATATTGCAACGATATTTTAGGAAACGCTTCTATTGCCACGACAATAACTGACTTTGATTTGAATGAGCTTATCAATACGGCCAGATATACGAGTCGAGATATAGTTAACAAATAGATTCCATTTTGCCGTTGTCTGTTCAGTTATAGATGCACAGATGACGTGAGAACCAAAAAGTGGCCCACGAGACGCAGTCGAGTGGGTCACTGATGTTCTTACCACGTTGTGACGTCTTCTGTGCATCTATAACTGAACAAACAACAAAAAAATGGAATCTATTTGTTTTATACAATACGAAAATTTAAAAGGTTTTCTCTTGTTGGATTTTGGGGCATGAAGAAGGAAAAAAGCAAGTCATCTGACGTGATCTGACGTGATCCATGTGTCTGTCCTCTAATAGATCATGGGCAACAACCAATGAAAACACGCATAGTAAGTCTAACGTTTCGAGCGAAGGCCCTTTGTCACAGAGAGTGGTTTCTCTCTGACGAAGGGCCTTCGCTTGAAACGTTAGACTTTTTCGATTTGTGTTTCAACACTGCCTATACACAGCACACTACAGTACTTTGATTTCATTTTTACGAGAGTCGATAAGATCCGCGGGTTACATAAGGCGCGACTCCTGGCCCATTTTGTGGCGAACGTAAGTTTTTTCACCGTTCGTGGAAACGTTCCTGACATGTTCTTGCTCGGGATAGACAGACGTCATATGCATGTTCCAGACTCGTCCCCAGTCGTTATATTGTACGCTGCTTGCTAAACTCGCAAGGGGATCTGGGAAGGGGAGAGAAAAAATAACGACTGGCAGATTACACATTCAAAATGGCAATGCAAAAATTCTAGATGCTGAAGAAAGACCATTTCATCGAACTTTAATGTGTATTTTTGGCTAACAAACTCTCTTGTCCTCAAGAAAATGTAAGGCGAACCTGAAAGAAATATTTGGCTTGACTCTGAAGATGACCGCCACTGAGGACGGCGAAAGATCACTTACTATTAAAACATCAATAACAGTCTTTCTCAAGACTACACTATAAACCTAGACGAACAATTTTCACAAACAACATGTACTAATCCTAGGTTTAAACCATTTATCCTGTCATTCCGAAGAAGGCCTATTATTCAAACTCACCATCTAAGCTCGTGTTGCAGTGAGCATTCAAATCTTCATCGTATTCTGCCATATAGGCCTATTGATTTCAGCTGGCAAATATTGATCTAGAGATGGTCGAAATATGACCAAGGAAAACGTAATTTGAAAGGCCTACATTATATAAATATCGATTTGTCTCTAATAAAGGGAGAAAATGCAGTTACGAAGCAAGATATGCATATAATTTGCAAGAAATTTCTAGTAATCTGCCAGTCGCTTCCAATTTTTTTCTCCCCCTTACCGTGAAACCCCGCGCACCCACGCTTTTATCCCAGTGAGTCCCTTGTGATCCCATGTTTTATCCTAGCTTAACCTAAAGAAGCGACTGGGGACGAGTCTGTGGACGTTCTTGAAAATCAATCAGATCACACACCTCATTAAAAAATGACCGCTGAATTAGAATTCTTCATGTGCATGTAAATTATCCCTTATGACCTCGTTTTAAAGTAAAAATTATTTTGGATTTAAATTCTTTTGGATTTTCCCCGTGAAAACGCGTTCATAAGGCCCTAAATATTTTATATACCCATTATGTATATAATATACACTTGTTGACTGGCGCCGAGGGAAACATCGAGTTTTACGGACCCGAAGGCTTCAATGTCACCCGAGGGCGACAGTGAAGCCTGAGGGACCGTAAAACTCGATGTTTCTCGAGGCAAAAATCAACAAGCGTTTTGTTATATACCAAAGACTTTTGAAATACAAAATACCAAACTGACTCGAAACTTGTAAAAGGCAAAAAGACTTACCAAAACACTTCGAAACTTGAAAAAGGCAAAAAGACTTACCAAAACACTTTGACATTGTCTTCGTATTTCAATTCAACTGAACAAATACACCAGACTCAACAAGTACAAAGAACAACTTTAAATTTATCCAGATTTTCTTCAGACCTTCTTTGAAGATATTTAACAGTTATACCATGAGCTCGAGTCGTATATGAGCTCATAGCCAACGAGGCGCTTCGCCGAGTTGGCTATTAGTTCGTATACGACGAGAGCGAATGGTATAACTGTTTTATTATATAGCCAAGCACTGTACAAGAGACAAAATTACAGCGAAATGTTTGAAACGACAAACTTCCGGCATAGGCAACTAATACTTCCCCCATGCGTAATGATGCATTCACATAGACTCATAGAGTTTCTCGCTGAGCTGTTCGGTAAACAGCTTCGAAATGTTGTATAAATGTTGCTCGAGAGGCAAAAAATGTGTTAAGCAGATCAACAAAAAAGATTAAAAGGTAACTTTATGAAGTCAAAAGGTGGGTCAGTTGTTTATATTAGCGTTGCTGTCGTGAAAAAGGTTTTGATTTCATGCAAAAATTAAACTGAAACACCTTCGGCAGTGAAACTAAATTACTTAGTTGGTTGTTTTTGAAAAAGAACATGCTTTTTACTACTCCAAATGCTTATGTAAATAAAAAGTCTCTTTACTGGTAATCTCCTACGAAATGTGTGTTGTAAGCTTGATTTTGAACAGTGAGTTTCTTTGTTTGGCAACAAATTAATATCAACCCGTTAATTTAGTCGGGTTTTTGAAGTAAAAAGACGTAATTTTTAGGTGAATTTTACTATTTAACATGCTAAATTGTGTATCTGTTAATGTATTTTTACACAATGTTTGTTTTTTATACATTGGTTTGAGGGTGTTGATGTTTTTCTGTATAAAAATCCGTCAATTTCAACTCTTTTCGGCAGTTTAAAAAAACATGCCGCCATCTTGTTTTTCCTCTACTAGTAGGATATGAGCTGATAGCCTGGTAGTAGGGAACCAATCAGATTACGCAAAAGCTCATATCCGATAGCATGCTATATAATAAGTATAGATATTCTTTCCTTTGGAAAATGGACTATTTCGTACCAAACAAGCTCGAAACAGCTCTTGTTTTCAAAATGTTCCGAAAAGTCCAAAGTTCTTGATCTGATGCAATAATCATTGTGTATTCACGTGAACAACGCATGATTAAAGCTGACGTCAGAGGGAAACATTGCACTGTTTCCTTCTTCGTTGTTGACGTCAGAGGGAAACAGTGCAATGTTTCCCTCGGCAGAAAGAAACATTGAGTTTGATGAACAACACGTGACCATGATTTGACCAATAGGATTTAATCTTTGGCAAACGAACGTCTTTGGTATATAACAAAATAATTTAAATAAGGTCTATTAGATAGTAGTTTTCTGAGACTAGAACTGGGATCGGAGCTAAAATGATTCCCTTGTTTTCCTAAATTTTTTGGCTGTAGTTACGCGTGGCTAAGAGAAATAGAGATGCCGAAGTTGTGGAAGAACAAAAAAAGCAAGAAGAAAATAAACCACCCACAAAAGAAGATGAAGAAGAAGGTTAGTTGTTCGTACACGCATTCATAGTTATTATATATATTGTATATTTGTTGGCATTTGACCGTGTATTTGAGATTTTGTTCGTTGTGATTTTTTGTTTTGGTTTGATGCATTTTATCAGAATCGCTCAAGCGTTTCGAACTAGAAGAAATGGAATTACGCTTTGAAGAGGAGGTTAGTGTTATTTCCGTTCTTTTTGGCGAAGTTTTAATTGCACGTTTATTATACGAGTATGAAGTGATGAATCAATCAATTCCTTTCCAACTCTCCCTACTTTACTATATCCCTGCCGCTTCCGCAGGCCCTCATTGCATCATGGACAGGTCACACTTTTGAGAGGGGCTGCCAGATCCTGTAAACAAAATGGAGACTGATCCCATTATGCACAGCGAGACTAGGCCCTAGAGGCGATAGTTTTGAGAGGACCTGCAAAATCTTTCCGGCCGCTGTTCGACAAACGTACGTCCAAGTTCTTTTAACACTGTGACCCACCAGGAAATTCGGTCTAAACTTTCTTACAGATCATGACAATGAAGAAACCAATATGTTTTAGAATTACCGACCTTCTGCCAATAATATTTTTAGCGACAAAAAGGAATTGAAGGGGAAAATATCTGCCGAACAAAAGCAAATTCGATGGTCAGGAAAGTACAGGTTTTTCTTATTGTTTGTTTTTTTGTTTATTTAGCTATCGAAGACTGTCAACTGACCAAGAGTTAATGAGATTTAATTTTGTTAAATTGTAGGCTATAGTGTAGGGTAATTCAAGTTTCAATTGTTGTGGAAACCGAAAAAGTATAAACCACAGAGTCTCTGGGTAGAGTAAAGTGCATTTTCGTTGATTATTCCGGCCGAAAGTTGACAAAGTTCAACCGTAATTGCTTTTTTCAACAATTCCTTCATTTTACAGCTAGGATTCGTATGTCATAAGTCTTCAATGACCTTCAAAATCTTTGGATATAGCCATGGCTATTAACAATGGTAGTTAATTATGCAAATTTATTCCGTGCCAAGTTTTGCCAAATTTTTTACAGGATCTTGCAGGCCCTAAATTCGGCGTGTGTGACCTGTCCATGATGCAACGAGGGCCTGCGGAGGAGGCAGACTATACCCCCTCATAGGATGGGATAGATAATCGATATAGTTACCTATATTATCTACTCCACTCCACATTCTACTTTATTTTATTTTTATTATTCCATACTATACTATACCGTTCTTCTTCCTAATCTCATTTTATTCCATTGTATTCTATTTCATTCTGTTCTATTCTACTTTATTACATTATATGCTATCTTGTCCTGTTCTAATCTAACAAGTTGTTTATGTATTCTTGAAAGGAACTTGTAGAAGTGCGAGAGCAGCTTGAAAAGCGATTGCAGAACGAAAAAACTGAAATCCGAAGACTTGAGGTTTGATTTAATGAAAGAAACTAGGAATTGTTTACATATTAGGCGAAGCGCGATCTGAGGTTGTCACCGTGCTAAATGTATATCAATTTGTGTTGTCGAATGCAAATATACAGCATAATCAAACTTTGTCTTGAAAGGGTTGATGGCCTTTAGGGTCGGCATTTACCTATATATACTAAGAAAGACAGTAACAAGTATGGGAACGAATTATTCAGTAACAATGTGATTTCTAGCCTGCGTGCAGATGCTCACAAGCGTCTACACGCAGGCTATGTGATTGCTTACTTATAGCCAATCAGAAAACCTGTTCATATTAGGGTAGGTCTTTACTGTTGATTTATGAAAACCTCTAGGACAAAATCCTAAAGTTTGTTGTCTTTGGAAATACTTGCGATTAATAAACAATTGTTGGATGATATCAAGAATTATCAAGGTCGAAGTCTGTTACCTGCCGAAGGCTGAGGCTGATAATGTGGTCAGGGACTTTGATAATTCTTGATATCAAAAAAGTAGAATTCAATAATTGTATTATTATATATTTTCACTTAAAAATGTAAGGGAGCACGGGTGGCGTGTGCTGTTAGTGCGCTGCCTCTCACCAAAAAGTTAAGCCCGGTTAGACGGGGTTAGTACTTGGATGGGTGACCGCTTGGAAATGACCCCGTTGTTGGGCTTGGAGTCATGTGAGTAGAGTTGTAGTTGATCTCTCCTGTGCTTCGAGGGTTTTTCGCCGGGTTCTCCGGTTTTCCTCCCTCCATAAAATCAACACCTAACATCTTAGCTGCGATCCGTGGTCTGAACTGTGTCGTTGGCGGCTGCTTGGAGCGCCTTTGATATGCCTAGACACGGCCACGTTGATCTGCATCCTTCGCAATTCAGCCGCTGGCTGCAAGTAGGGATGATTAGCCACCCAGTCCTTATCCTAAAATCACTCCCTCAGAACCAAAAAAACGTTCAAAAACGCAATTAAAGACAGTTGCTTCTTTCCCGCGCTTTTCTTCGGTTTGCCTAGCTGGACAGGTTCACGTCAGCACATGCATGATAAGTCGTTTTTCCTACAGATAATACCTTCAGAAACTACAGATAATAGCATTGTGGGCTCAGAATCTGACGATCACAGCGGCAAATACGACTAAAAATGCAGATGTCGAGAATTCTCACCAAGTTTTAGACCAATTATAATTTTTGAAAAAATGTATAATAATAATTATTATAAGTAATAAACACTTATAATTGCGTAAACATTAGATATGGTTAGTTATTAATCGTACCTAATGTTTATGGATGAGGTTCCATAAATAGCAGTCATCAGATATTATTGCATTTTCATTTCAAATATCATATGGATCCGATCGTTAATCCAAACATTTTTGGAAAGAACCTATTGGTCAACTCAACAAAGCTTTGCATTTTATTCCGAGAATTTTCATCAATCAACCATTTCATGGCAAAATGTTTGGTTATTCTGGGTATTAAACATTCGATAAATCTAATAATATAATAAGTCATTAACAACTGATATAAGGATTTTGGGTGAAGGAAAATTCGAGTGTAGAATATATACATTTTAAGACCAAACTGGGACCAGTTGCGAAAAATGCAACTACGCAGGCCTTCCGGTAGGAATTGAACCCACGACCTTGCGATTATAGTGCAATTCTTGATCGCGAGTTCTGTATATGTAATAAGGTGGTAATGCCAGGAGAGAATTGGGTATATTATAAGTAATATTGGGCATTTCACTCGATTACATAGCATGTTCTAAGGATTTTGGGTGAAGGAAAATTCGAGTGTAGAATATATACATTTTAAGACCAAACCGGGACCAGTTGCGAAAAATGCAACTACGCAGGCCTTCCGGCAGGAATTGAACCCACGACCTTGCGATTCTAGTGCAATTCTTGATCGCGAGTTCTGTATATGTAATAAGGTGGTAATGCCAGGAGAGAATTGGGTATATTATAAGTAATATTGGGCATTTCACTCGATTACATAGCATGTTCTAAGGATTTTGGGTGAAGGAAAATTCGAGTGTAGAATATATACATTTTAAGACCAAACTGGGACCAGTTGCGAAAAATGCAACTACACAGGCCTTCCGGCAGGAATTGAACCCACGACCTATAATACTTATAACCTACTATAATACTTTTAATACTTATAATATATAATACTATAATACTATAAATATATAATACTATAATACTTATAATACTTATAATATATAATACTATAATACTATAAATATATAATACTATAATACTTATAATACTTATAATATACTATAATACTTATAATATACCCAATTCTCTCCTGGCATTACCACCTTATTATATATACAGAACTCGCGATCAAGCTCTCGGCAACGTCCTCCGTGGCTCAGTGGTCAGAGCATTGCACTAGAATCGCAAGGTAGTTGCATTTTTCGCAACTGGTCCCGGTTTGGTCTTAAAATGTATATATTCTACACTCGAATTTTCCTTCACCCAAAATTCTTAGAACATGATATGTAATCGAGTGAAACAACTGATATACCTCATTATATTCATTTTTACTAATTCTACCTCCGTTGATGTCAAACCAGGTCTGATTAGAACTAATCATACCCGGTTTAACGTCAACGGAGGTGAAAACAACAGAAACTCTGCCCGAGAGAATTTTACTAAATGGTCCTCATCGAGCGTACACCTCTTTTTATGCTATTACTTATAAATACAACCCCAGCACGGTAATAATTTTAGACTACCACACCTGAATTAAACAGCTACTATGGGAATAATTCTCATAGTTATGTCTTAAAAGTATTATATAATTATTTTTCACGATAAATTTCTGTCTGTCTCACTGATCTTTTAACTACTAGGAACAAATTGCGGCGGTGACAGAAGCAAGAGCCAATAATTCCGGAATACCTTCAGATCAAAATTCATCCTCGGAATCTGATGGCAGCGAAAGCGTATCCTTTAACAACATATTTGAAAACTAAGTGAATGGTTTGAACCCAGGAGTATTATAACATGTTTGAGAAAGTTGCTCGTCTAGGTTAGAGTAGTCTTGAGATAGACTGTTTGTGGTGGTCGTGACTGACGTTTAGACGGCCTCAGCGGCGGTCATCTTCAGAGTCAATTCCATGACCGCCGCTGAGGTCGTCGAAACGTTAGTGCATACTACCACAAACAGTCTTTCTCAAGACTACTCTAACCTAGACGAGCAACTTTCTCAAATATATTTGAAAACTCTTGCTTGCTTAGGACTTCTCGTCTGCTAGCACTGTGCTGTGTTGGGTTTTTGTCAGTTACGTTGGTTGGGATTTGTTGTTGCGACTTAAATCTCATGTTTCCCGATGTCGTAGTGATGAGTAACCCCAATGCTGGGTGACTCCCAAGTTATTCAACCCTAGCTATCAGTGGCTTTTTAGGGTTAGAATTAGACATTTTGTATTAGGGTTAGTGCTGGGGATAAGTTATCCTTTGTTATTTTAGTAGTTTAATGGCCATACTTTCCTAGGGTCCTCTAATGAATGACCTCCGTGGGTCATTCATTCTTGGGGTTTGCTCACTCCTGGGGCTCACTCATTCCCGGGGATGCTTTTTTCCTTGGGGATTACTCATTTTTCCCCTTTTCTTTCTTTTCCTTTTCCTACCTTTCATTTTCTTTCCCTTCCTTTCTTCACGCATTTCATTTTCTTTCTTCTTTTTTTTCCTCTTATTTCCTTTTTTTTGTTTCTTCTCTTTTTTATTTCTTTTTTTTTTGTTTCTTCTCTTGTTTCTTCTCTTGAGGTAATAAGCCTCTGCCGTTTCTAGTGACATAAAATATATTGAGAAATTCTTAACAACGTCGCCAGGATGAGGACGAGAGCGAACTAGAAGAAATTATGAGTGATCTTGTTCAACAGAACGAAGAACTCGAGGTAATACTTTTAATGTTTAATCCAGTACTGTATAGTAAAAAGCTGCGTGTATAGTAGATCCTCGTGGATTACGGTTTATTATATGATACGGATTACTTCCAGTAAAATCACGCGCTGTGATTGGTTGCTGACGGGGCGAGATTTCTCCGTAATGCCCACGGGCATTAGGAAAATTGTTAATGCCCTACGATTGGAAACAAACAAAATATCCTAATAAGAAACTTTTATTGCCGAAAAACGATGACGATGAACATTATAAAAGTAAATTCTAGTATCCAGACGAGAAAGAAACAGAAGAAAATAACGCTAGTTCGGTGTTTTGACGAAGTTAAAGGAAGCGAAGACCAAGAAATACAAGATTGATTTTGAAATAAAAAGTGCCATATAATAAACTACTTAATAACCTCGACCGTTCGGTCTTTACGGTAAAATATTAAACCTCTGTCTTGAGCGTATTAACCTCGCTATCGCTCGGTCAATACAGCAAGACCTCGGTTTAATATTTTACCGTAAAGACCTCACTCTCGGTTATTAAGTAGTTATTACATATTACTTTACTGTGTTGTGTTGTGAAGTTCGTTGAGAAGTTCATTTCGAACTTGGCAACAATGTTAATGAGGTTGCCAATTATCCAATCGGAACGAGCTTTGATCTAGCATTTGCAATTACACTGGTTAATTGACAACTATATAATGGTTAAAACGCACTTGCCAAATTTTGAACGAACTTCCCAAGAAACTTCGCAACACTCAATGGTCAAGTAAGTTGAAATCAACTGTAATACCTCATCAGAACTTAATCTTTTTAAGAGGATAATTTTTTATATGTCACGTATTTTCGATGAAAATCCTAGATCTTTTGGCGTATCCACTCCAAACTTCTTTATTTTAGGATTATTGTGTAGCTTATAGAAACAACAGACTTCCTACGAGCTTTTGTGGGTTAAGAAACATCAAAAGATTAAAAAAAAACCATAATAATAATAATAATAATAATCTTTATTTAAACTGTTAGACCCTTCAGTTATACAAAACTGGTATTAATGGAATGAACAGTGTGTACAAATTTTAAAGAAAGTTATAAAAAAAGAGTTAAAAGAAAGAAGCTACTAAGTAATATTTAAAACACGAGCAGCAGTGTTTTAGATCTGATAAAACACGTACTGCGAATGTTTTAAATAGCTTCAAAAAAGATAGCCTGCTGATATAGACTCTTCACATCGCGCCCTGGGAAAATGGACGCGAGAGAAGAGTCTGCTATTTAACACCGCTAATTGTGTCCCGATTATGCTGCCATATTTTGGTAGTTGTCTCTCATTGGCTACTGAAAAGAATCAAATTAATTATGCAATCAGACATGGCCAGATATTTCGGTAAAATGTATTATCTGTTAGATACATTTCGCCAACACTTGTAGCCTTTTCAAAATCTTTCACGTAGATTCATTTACACGAGCAGTAACAACACGTCCAAGTCTTAAATTTCGTAAAGTTCTAAGCTATACTATGCGGGTATTGGCAATAAAAATTAAGCTTGTCTCATTTGAAATAACTCGTCAAATGGTATAAGAAGACCTTTTACAATTTTTCCGTATCTGTTTTGGTTTTGGAAATATTTGGACCAAAGACAGCCTGCTGTCCACCATCTTGGAATTATTTTCGATATGCATGTGACATCATAAACAGGGTAAAGTGAAATTTTTATCTTGCCAACCTTATGACATTATGAGCTAGAAACTCGATTTTGTTGCGCTATTTCCATTTTAAATGGATCCACAACATTTAAAAAGCCTTCCGTGGAAATTTGGTCACCCACGGAGTAGTTTCATCAGGTTTATCCTGGTTGTGACGTCACCAATTTCCTAGTTAATTAGACCCAATATTACAACAAGATGGCGCACAGCACGCTGTCTTTGGTCGAAATATTTCCAAAACCAAAACAGACACGGGAAAATTGTAAAAGGTCTTCTTATACCATTTGACGAGTTCTTTCAAATGAGACAAACCTAATTTTTATTGCCAATACCCTTTATAACTAATTTGCATAAACTTGACGGGACACAATTAGCGGTGTTAAATAACAGACTCTTCTCTCGCGTCCATTTTCCCAGGGCGCGATGTGAAGAGTCTGAGTTAGCAGGCTACAAAAACGACCCATTTGATAAGTCCATTGGCGTAGTAAGTTTGAAGAATAACGTTGTCTAAGCCGAGAAAATCAAAGCTATTGAAGTTTATGTAAATCAAGAGGTTTCTTTATCAGATATAGAACCATGGACATGGTACTGATTTCCTTTGTGATTTACTCATGAATTATTAATGAGTTTTTGAAATATATATTAAGAAACTACTAAAAACTACAATTATGGAAATTTACATCGCAATCTAAAAGATATGTAAAAAGTGTCTGTTTAAAAATATTTATAATTATAAAGCTATTTAGTATGCTACAAAAATGTTGAATTCACCATATATTTACACGTACAGTAATCAATGCAAAGATTGCTCGTGTTCAAACAACATTTCATTCTTTTTAGCGTACCACTCAAAATTGCTTTAGTTTTGCATTATTGTGTAGCTCATACAGTCAACAAACCTAAGTACACGTGGAGGTTGAGAAACAAAACACAAATCATTAATAATTCATGACGAAAATTCAAAAGAAATGAATGTTTAATCAATATCTGTAAATCGCATACAGATTCGTCCTGATTTACGTAAACATTTTCCCCAATTTACTTAGCTAAAATTACTCCAACTTGAAAAATAGTTTGAAAACATGGCTATTTAGATGCGTCCATTTGATAAGTACGATAAAGCTTTCGCAGCCGATCTGTATGTGATTTATCATGCTTTATCTATTACATGTATAGATATGATCAATAGAAATTAGTTTTGAGTTACGTGACAAAAAAAATTATCTTCTTAAATAATTCTTTCCTGCGATTATTTTTATTAATTCAAGGCGAAGAACATGAAACTCGTCAAGCAGCTTCACGAGGAACAAGAATCTTGCGTGGAATTGAAGGTACAAATAAGGATGGTGATGAATGCCCAAAAACAAGAGCCTTAAAAGGCTTTGTAGACCGGGACGAACGACCGCGTTGTCGTGATGTGATTCTCCCAGATTTGGAGGAAAACAAACACGAAACACTGTTATGCATTCTGAATCCAGTAGCTATAGTCTCCGATACTCGGAGTAAATGAAACCCTTACATGTAGTTAGACTACAGTAGCATAATGATAAATTAAAGTGTTTATGAAACGAAAATTAAGTCTGTCTTATTTGAAAGAACACTCAAAATGACAGAGTAACATCTTTTGCCGTTTTTTGTTTCCTTGCTTCGTTGTCGAGATATATCAATTTGTTTGATGTGTAAATTAAACATCCTTACGTCACATGTGGCACAATGAGTTATCGGAGAAGGTTATAATATATACCAAATCAACTTAATTCAAAGGAAGCATATATGGGCTTGTTTCTACCACAAAACTAAACATGTAGCTGTTCAAGTGATTATGCTTGATAATATCATAACCTTAACAAATAAATTCCCAACGCAGCCAGGTGAAGAATCAGACAAAGTTTAACACTTTGAGGCCTGGACCTCTCCCTGTGCTGAATAAAATCGTTTGGCGTTAGCCAGAGTAAACCTGAAAGACTCAGGCTTCAAAGTGTTAGCGCTACTCTGGCTTAAAAGTTTTTTGAACGTAGCTTAAAAAGTTACTGTTCACGACCCAACATTTCAACGCTCCGATCTAGATCGTTTTTTAAGCCAGAGTAGCATTAAACTATACTTGATATATAACCTTTTTCGATAAGTCGTTAGTACATGTGATGTCAAGATGTTTAATTTGCATATGAAACAGCTTCAAATATTTCAACATCTCATTTTTCTGTTGCAACCAAGAAAAGAAATGAATAACTGCAAAAGATGTTACTCTGCTATTTTAAGTGTTCTTTCAAATAACACAGACTTAATTTTCGTGTCATATACCTATAGAACGAACCAGAAAGTCTAATTCGTAAACTAACTGTGAAACAATTTGTTATAGAGATAACCTTGCGGCGGCTAGTACTTGAAATTATTGAGGAATATATAGAAGAATATACAAATTGAAATGCAACGTAGAGACAACTTTGCTTTATCTTATTATCCGGGCTACCCTATGGTATAGACCGAATCTAGGTTTTGGTGTTGTTGTTTTTTGTGTTTTGTTGGATTTTTTTTTGTTTGTTTTATTTTTTGTTGGTTTTGTTTTGTTTTGAGGGGGTAGCAATAAACTGGATAAGCCATGGGGCCGAATTTCGCGTGCCAGCTGTATGATGACGTGACCACTACCTAAGATGGCTGCCGCTAAACTTCATAAGCTTTCGTAGATTGAAAACAGACAAAAAGAGATATTTTAAGAAAATTTAAACGAATGTAATGACACAAGAAGTACTTAATAAGGTTTAAGACGCTAATTTCTTGTATTTGTTTCTGTTACTGAGCTGTAAAACCTTTAAATTTCGTTGTTTTTCTTCTGTGCCGACAACGAAGAAACCTTACGATAATATAAACTGTAAAACAGACTACAAAATCTACGAAGAATTCAATTCCAAGTCTTAAATTTTACCTTTTATAGGAATCTTAATGCCTTAACTATATCTCGTGTTGTGTACTTGCCATCGTTTGACTGTATTTGTTGTTAAACAGTACTAGTGAAAACTAAACGAACCGGCATCTGTTGTTTGCTTTACGGCTTTTCCGACTCCCCCGGCACGGAGTACTTACTATTCTTCCCCCCGGATAATCTGATCGTGCTGACGTCAAGATTGCTTATGCCAGTCAACTTTGGGATTGGGAACAAGTTATAAGGCCGCAATACGTCATATGTTCCACTACGTAAGATGGCGGCGACAGGCACGAAATATTTGACTGCTGGCCATAGGGAATGCCCTATCCAGTTTATATAGAGAATCAGTGGTGGCGGCTCACAAAATTGCGCAATATTTCCCATCAGACTTTTCGAAACTGTAAGAAAATGGGTAGCTCACATCATTCTCATATTTCATTCAACCAAGAATTCTAAGACGGGTCGCAAGCTGAATTTAATCTTTGATAATGTTCTCTAAAGAATTTTTTATTATTATTATTATTATTATTATTATTATTATTATTATTATTATTATTGTTATTATTATTATTATTATTATTATTATTATTATTATTATTATTATGAAAATAGATAACCTTTACGGCTCATGGCCTTTGACTCACAATAATTGTGAGAAAGGTACAAGTACTGCCAATAATTTTGCCAGTCTCACTAACAATGTCCACACTTATATGTCACTCTGCTTGTACGATCCCAGATATTATTTTGCGTAGTGTCGATTCACTTTCGATCAGCACCGTCTTCTGCATTTGGTTACCAATCCGTTCAACTTCTTTTTCGTTTCGTATTACCTTTCCAATTTGTCTCCTCGCCTTTACCATACCTCCACCTAAACTCCCAATTACAACTGGAACAATTTCGACTTTGTATTCTCGTCGTTTTTCACGAGTTTCGAAGGCTAGTTGTTGGTATTTCTGTAGCTTCTCTTGGTGTTTATGTTCAATGTTTCTCTCTGCTGGACATGCCATGTCTACGAACCATATTTGTTTCTTGTTATTGTCTTCCAACGTTAGATCAGGTCTTCTTGCAGTAGTTGTTTTTCGCATACAATATTCCAAGTCCCAACAGAGCTTTGTTCCACTCCCCTCCAACACAGTTCCTTTTTTCCATTGTATTTTGTACCATACCGCATCCTTATTTATCAACCCTTCTTTCTTTGCCCATGCTACAGCCAACACCATTAATGCGTTGTTATGTCTTCGTACATATTCGTTTCCAGCTATTACTTTACATCCTGATAACAGATGGTGTACTGTTTCTCTCTGTATGCCGCATAGGCGGCACATTTCCGACTCCACCTCCATTCCTCTAAGGGCTTTCCATGTACGTGTCTCCACCATCTGTTATTATTATTATTATTATTATTATTATTATTATTATTATTATTATTATTAACTTTACGACATGATTAACAACATGATGAACGAAATTGATATCTTACCTTTACACCCCAAAAACAAAATTATTTTGTACAATCGCTATTTACTTTCGAAGATTTCATGGTACTTCACTGTTTCTGATATATCGAAAACCTGGGTGTACACACGGCCCTTTGAAAAACAACTGTTACTTTTAGTTGAATAGGCTACCGTGTATAAATAATTTTAAATAAATAAAATAAATAAATAAATAAACAACTAGACAATACCGCGTCAAAATATATCCGAAAATGGCTTGAACTGCCTATTTCTGGAACACTCAGCAACGTTCTGCTCCCTCATAATAAATTAGGTTTAAACATCATTCCTCCCTCAACCAAATTTATCCAATGTCAAACCGTCTCTCGATGCGCACTAAAATCTTCGCCAAATGAAGATATCAGAAATCTATGGAAGGACACGAGCAACAACAAAAATGTGCAATACGACACATACAAAAACACTAAAGATGTTTTGAAAGCCGTCAGAAAAGAGCACGAAGACAGGCTTCAAAATCACCTCATTTCACAAGGTTCTCTCTTTTCAAATATCATTGAACATTCTACATCCACGTTCAACTCCATATGGTCTTCCGTCCAACGCAACCTCCCCAAGAACATCTTCAACTTCACCATTCGATACATCAACAACACACTCCCGACACGCAAAAATTTATCGAAATGGGAATCTCTTCAACATCTGATTGCTTTTTCTGCTCGACACCTGAAACCTTACTCCACGTTGTCGCTGGATGCAAAACGTACCTGGAAGAAGGGCGATTCACATGGCGTAATGACTCCGTTCTTAATTTCATTGCATAGACACTTCAATCCGTATAACATTCCACTCTTTATGTTGACCTCCCTGGCTTCAACAGCCCCTCAGTTCTCACGGGAGATGAGTTGCGTCCTGACCTTCTTTTAACCATTGAAAACAAATATCTTTACATCCTTGAGCTCACCGTCGGATTTGAGTCCAATCTTCACCGCAACGCCACCCGTAAGAAACACAAATATCTCGATTTACTTAACGAAAAACAAAGAAACTGAAAAGGTTAAGTTCATAATTCTGTCTCTGAGTGCACTTGGAATTTTCGGACAGTCATCAATGGATTTAATTGAAATGCTAAAATACTTTAAATTCGACACTCCTTGTAGAAAGTATATAGTAAAGAAAATCATCAACATATCAATAAGAGCTAGAACCTCGTATTATGTATTTTTCGACGTAACAAAGAATGGAATAACCCGAAACTAATGACATTCTAAGATTTTTATTCTCATGTAGCATCAGTTCAAATAGTCAGTGGTAAACTACCTGTAAAAGCGAGGTTTATCATTGTAATTTATACGTTTAATGATCAATAAATAAAGTTTACATTATTATTATTATTATTATTATTATTATTATTGTTATTATTATTATTATTATTATTATTATTATTATTATTATTATTATTATTAAGGCATGTTGCGTGCTCGATTTTCGATTTCTTTCTTTTAGCTTTGATCTGCACACGCCGATTGCGTTAAAATGCAGAAAATAGGTTGAACTGTTTGCATGTCTTGATTTCATACAGGTGGCGCCATTAAATTGGCCGTGTTTGAGGAGAATGAGTTGAGGAGAACTTATGACGTCATAAACTCAACAGAACCAAAAGATCATTGTTGTTGTCAACAAAAGGGGTCAATGCTGTTATTGAGTGTTGACGTCATAAGCTTCCTCGAATCATTCTTCTCAAGCTCGGTCACTTTAATGGTGGAGCTCCAAAATACAAACTTCACAGGTATATCACCTTTTCTTTAACAAATTTTGTAATGAAACTTTGCACGATTGCTAACTACCATAACACCTTTAAGATTATACGAAAACATTGCCAACATTATTTTCATCAGAGAACCACTTTACAATTAGATTACATTTTCTCGTGTGTATGTCCTGTGTCCTATGTCAACGTGTAAAAAAGCAAAAAAAAGTACGACACCAAACAAAGTCGAGTGGCATGAATGACGTCTTCTGTGATCTATTACAGTACACATACACGAAAACATCTTATCTATTTGTTTTAATATAATAAAAATTCAAGTAGTTCATCGAAGGACGTTTTGGGGAATGAAAAAGAAAAACAAGTCTGCTGACGTGATTTGACGCCATCTGTGTTTGCCTTTAAAATAGATCGCATTCAACAACCAAATGAAATGCACGCAGAAGTCACGTTGTATAAATTTGTTGCTTGCTTATCTATTTCAATAAAGTATTATTATATTTTGTTTATACTAGAAAGAGCGCTATCTATAAAGGTGAGTCTTAGTAATTAAGTATTATTCTCGAACTCAATTCATGACCTAATTAGCCAATTAGAGAAAAACATTTGGTCATGTCTATGAGTTTTGAAACCCGGTAAAGTTCGCGCCAACTTTATAATTAAGAAACCAGATAAAAAACGGCACAAACAAAGCACCGTTTATTACCACATTTCTTAATTATAAATTCAACGTGAAACCATTGTCTAATCTAATATGCACCAATATCACCAACTCCCTCTATGCTATAATTGACGATTGAGAAGCTATTTCATAAACTCCTGTATCGTGTTTTACCAGTGGTTGCAAACACTCGAGAACAACAAAAATCACTCGGCCTATTATCTCGTAATTTTCAAGTAATATGTAGATCAAACACGAGGAAGAGTGTTTCATCCGATATCCAGTCACCGAGAAGTGGTTGAAAAACGAGGTCGTAGGCCGAGTTTTTTTTAACCAATTTCGAGGTGACTGGGTAGAGGATGAAACACTCTTTCGAGTGTTTGATCTAGCTTCTCAAACAAATCAGTATTTTATGAAAAATTCAGGTTGAAAGTTGGCAAAATTCTATGCTAATTAAGACCGGGCATCCAGTTCACTGTCCCGGTACTGATTTCCTTTGATTTCATCGTATGAATTATTAATGAGTTTGAGAATGTCCAATGAAAATTACTTGGTTAACGGCCTCGTGATTTTCATTGTCTTGTGTTTGCAACCCCTGATAAAATACTCCCACTCGTTTATGAGATATTAAGACGTATTTTGGAAAAGAAACCTTTATTTTATGTTAGGACATTAACTAAGTACAGTATAAGAGCAATCAACGCAGATGTTTTACATGTAATTTGCATAAATCGGTTTTGATAGTTACTCTATTATATTTGGAAACGAGGACATGTCTGTCCCTTGTTCTTGATTGTCGAATACGAGCAGCACTTTTGCAGTTTATTGTTGTAGTAATTGTAACCGCAGCAGTGAAAGTTGGTCTTTTTGGCGTAGGTCTTGCCACAACAGCAGACCTGGGTCAATGGGTTGAAAACTTTGTTTCCACAATCTAAATTTAAAGTATCATAGTTTAGCAATGGCGATTACACATAAATTACACAGTTCTCTTACCCAGCACTAATTTAATGAGAAAAAAAACAACTCGTGCCATTTCACATTGAAAAGGACTCTAGTTTTGTCAATTTGTGTACATGTGAATGTGAATTCATTTGTTTTGCGTGTGAAACTCTGTTTGCAACCGCTTATTTATGTATTCCTTTATCTATCTATACAACTTATCCAGTAGTTTATCTTATTCATTCATTCATTCATTCATTCATTCATTCATTCATTCATTCATTCATTCATTCATTCATTCATTCATTCATTCATTCATTCATTCATGCGTCGTATCCACTCATGCATCCACCACCCGTCCATTCTTCCAACCACCAACCCATCCAACCACTCATTTATCCATCCATCTATCTATCTATCTATCTATCCATCCCATTTCATATTATTCCATCCCATTCTAACCTAATCCATTTCAACCCACTCCATAACATCCACCCATTCATTCATTCATTCATTCATTTATCCACCTATTCATCCCATCAATAATCCCTTTTACACATACATACATACATCCGCCCACGTTTCCATCCATCTATTGATTTACTCATTCAATCATATACTCAGTCAGTTAGTCGAGCGTTCATTCGTTACGAAATTACTTACAGAAGAATGGGCAGTACTTGAAGCTGTAGTCGCACAACCAATTTGTGTTAGTACATTCACTACAAAAAGTAACGAGAAAAAATAATTTAAGGTATGCCTTCTAGAGTCTAGACTACTTTGCATATATATATATATATATATATATATATATATTTAACAATTATACGACGAGAGCGAATGGTATAATTGTTTTATAATATAGCAAAATATGTTATTTATAATTAATGCAAAATTGCTGATTTATTGCAATAAATTATATTAATTGAATATCCGCCACATATGAGCTTCCGTCATGCGTATTGTAGTTTATGTTTTCAAGTTTCTTGCTGAGTTGAAAACAGCTTCAGAATTTTCTCAGAGCAAAAAAATATGTTGAAAAGATTGAATGAAGAATAAAAACAGCTTTGAAAAGTCAAAAGGTGGGTGATTTATTTCTTAATCTGTCGTGGTTGTGAATCTTTGGCTTTTTAAATGGACAAAGAAGCTAAAAATATAATTAATAGCGAAAATTACGCGTTGTTTTTCAATATTTCTAACCTGATAGAATAACACAGTTTTTATCCATAATTATTTATTACTTCAAAAACCCACTTTGCTGAGTAATAATAATGGTTGTACTCATAAATATGTGTTGTTAGTTAAATTCGTGTGGATTTTAATTTGTCTGACAAAACATTATTGTCAACCTGACAATTCAAATCGGGTTTTGTAAGCCCTTAAGACGGTTTTTAAAGTGGATTTACCATCTTAACTTTGTAAATTGTACATTTGGGTTATGTATTTTGTGTTAAATGTTAGTTTCCCCTTCTTAGATCAAGTTTTTCTGAGCTATACGTTGCAAAAACCAGCCAGTTTCATCTGCAATAGTTTAAGAAAACTACACCGCCATTTTGTTTTTCACTACTCACTGTATATGAGTTGATATACAGTTAGTAATGCAGCCAATCAGATTGCAAGATAGCAAATATACCATTAGTAGCTATATTATATATATATATATATATATATATATATATATATATATATATATATATATATAGATAATAGTTCAAGTAGTCGTTTACAACAGACCACAGAGTGCTCGATACTTTTGAAGGTAGAGCAAGATAGATTTTATTTTAAAAAAAATGAACGTTGCTACTCCTTCAGTTGCCTGATGATCGCTAACGCGTGAAACTCGGAGTAGCAACGTTCATTTATTTTTTTTAAATAAAATATATATATATATATATATATATATATATATATATATATATATATATATATATATATATATATAATTTTAAACAATTATTTATCAACAGTACTTATGATTGTATTACGATGTATAATAGGAATAACTTTGTTACCATCTGAGACAGGAACATCGCAGAATCGATCCCTCGTTGTGCAACTGCTTCCAGCTCCAGCGGCATCCTACAATAACATACAGTACACTTAATTACATATATGCAATAATTTAAAAATAAAAAAATAAGCAAATTAAACTATAATACGTATAATTACTATAACATGCAGATATCTGTTACAAAGTTATATTAATAGACAGTATTATTCATAATGATATGAAACAAGCGTTCACTGATAAAAGTTTTTATTAATACGAGCTTTCGGCTGTCAGACTACAGCCTTCAACGGGTTAAGAGAAATGTGGAAATCTACACCTATATATATACAAGCAGAAGAATATTAATGAGAATAACAGGATATGACATAAGATTAAAGAAACAATAACACATTTATTTATCAGTGAACGCTTGTTTCATATCATTATGTATAAACCTGATATCGGCTCATATATCTTTTCTAGTATTATTCATGTTGATTTTCTTTGGTATGCCGCAGTATAAATTAAAGGGCTTGGTTCCTACGTTGAAATAAGGGATTAAAGTTTCCCTACTGGTCTTGTTTTAGATCTAACGTGTGTATGTAACTTACTTCGGTCTTTTCCTGGGATGACGCCTCGCTTGCCGACAGCCGACGTTGTTGTATTTGGTCCTTCAACGATTGTGACTGTTAGGTAGTCCTCCGGTTTTGGGCCACCATTGTTTGAGTTAACTGAACCTGGGGGATCCGCTGATTAAGAAAAGATAAAAAAATCTGTTTTCTAAATATCCTTTTGCTTATAGTTAACATTGCATGTTTATAAAATAACATTTTGAAAACAAGCGTGGCGATTGGTTGAAAGCCGTGTTTCTATAACCGTATGGAAACACGGCAAGGTCCACGCCATTCAATACGCCATCATTACGGTGTAGGATACGCCATCCAGTACGCCATCATGATCAAGAGTAAGAAGAATTTACACTTTGATGCAGTGTTTATTTTTACGTTCTATACCTATTTTCGACAGGTTATTTTATAAAGGAAATAGAAAACGTTTTTTCCGAAACTGACTTTTTCATTTTTCATAAGCCTTTTAAAATAATCTCCTTACGTTCACTAGTGACTAATCCACAGGCCAGGAATGATATAAAAAGAAACGAGATAAGCTTCATTGTTGTCGTACTGGGCCTCGTTATCTGGAAATACAATTTAAAAATAATAAATACAGGAAATACAGTTTACAATGTTGTTTATATATATATATATATATATATATATTTGTAACAATTTAATCACTCTGATGATGTTGCATGTAGCGACGAAATATTAGTTCAATAAATATTTTCTATTTCGTCAATGTTATGGGCTTTTTCAAAGAAATTGTCTGGGCTTTGATGTTTTTAACAAAATTACGTCTTCCGCCTGGAATCCCTGTCTCGTTAGTATTAGTTGTGTTAAGGTTGTAGAGTTAAATATTACTAGAAATACATAAACGCAACAACCCCTCGCCCACTTTTACATGCTTTTTTGAAACACCCCCCAACCCCTGATTAAAATAGGCACTCCTGATACACAGCCAATATAAAAACAAACCGATATAAAAACAAATGATAATCCTCAAGTTAATGAAAACTGATTTAATGAAGTTGAACATACCAATTCATTATTAAATTCTGGTTGTAAAAAATATATTGTTTTTAGGAGCTTTCAAAAGGGATTTTTTTGCAAGCCTTTAAATGGCTACCTATGCATACATGTTTTACAAAGGCAGAATTAAAAAATTACATTTATAATAGAGTCTGAGATAAAACAATTCAGTAGAATCGGATTCCTGAAAGAAGTATTAAACAGACCACGTTTCAGTCGAAACTTTGGAAATATAGCTCCAAGAAAATCGACAAAGCCCATGAGTATTTTTAATAATAAAAAGTGCATGCAACGGCAATGAAAAACATCACGTCTACATAAGCCTAAGGTAGTGCTTTACGTTAGCTTTGACTTATGTTAAGCTGACTTATGGTCTGAACGAGCAAAGGGAAAGCACGAAAACGTGAAGCTGTATATTGTTTTAGATTAAGCGAAAACTTCAAAACAACATAAGGACAAGGTCAGGTATACTGAAACTGTATATACTGTTCTCTTTTAAGTTTGAAGTAGAGCTTGAATAATTTAACAGGTTAATTACCAGTACCCTGCTATCCGAACTGCGCAAGTTGTGGATTTGAATCATTTGATAACATATATATATATATATATATAAACAGGTTTCAGAATTACTTTCAGCTTTTTATCTCGCGTGTAAAGTGGACTCCACGCATGTCGAGATTAGCACCCTCACCGGGCTCCGGGCCTTCGGCCCTACGCCCGGGCTCGGGAATTATGGTTAGATATTGTAAGGTTTAGAACTTTGCATGGTTGGGATCAATGTTAGCGGATTTGAGCTAGAGGTTGTGAACGTGGTTAGTGCTTTTGTTTGTATTAGCAACGTAAATCCTATAACAAAGCAACCTTATAAATGCGGATGTGACGTATTGTGTGTTCGCTACACGAAAGCGCGGTATTGGAACTTGTTTTATGAATTATGTTTTACTAATCTGAAATTATGCATGGTTGAACTCAGGCTCTCCCTTGGTCGGACTGGGGTCAGTCTCCTGAGATTATTTAATTCAAAATAATATATACAAAATATACAGTCGGAACATATTTATGTTAGTAGTGTTTTCAGCTTGTTGGCAAAGCCTTTTCGTTTGTTTCTGCTGCACAAGCTGTCGTACGTGAAACTCAGAGAAAAATAACATCTTGCTGGCGCAATTAGTCTTTGTGCATATCAGCTTGCAAAACATATACCTTAGACATTTACGCACTACCACCATATAATGGAGAAATATAGAATCTTACCATCTGGTATTGTTAAAGATTGTAAATCACGCGTATCCATAGGTATTTACTAAAACTTCGACGTTTAGTTGTACATTTTTTGTAATATATAAAATGACTAGGTAAATCATGTAAAGCGAAAAGGTGGTGAACTGCCGAGATATTTAGGAACGAAAAACTGACGTTACGGGCGGAGCCTTTATCAAAGTAGAACGCTCGAAATGTCACTAGTATTTCGTTCCAAAAAATCTCGGCTGTTTACTATCTCTTTGCTTTTCTGTAACCAGAATAATGTCTATACCCAACACTCCGCATTTTTACACTCTAGTTTAGGTATTACTAAATATATAATATAATGGTATAGTTTACAACGCATTTATTATTAAACTCTGATTTGGATTAATCATAACTATGTTATTATACAGTAATATTACAATATGTAACTTAATAGAATTAATACTTAAATATCGTGACTCGAGTACAATATTGGAAATATATAACAACGACAGAGAAATCTACTATATACAAACAAGACCATGCAATATAAGCAATTCTTATTTTATATTACTTTCCCCCTCGCTTTTTCTAGCTTTACAGCTATTTATTTATCTATTTCCATGCAATGTTGTGCTGGACTTATTATTTATTTTGTAAAATTATTTATATATGAAGCTAGAACTTTACGTACCTTTCTCTCTGATATGTCGATATAAGCATAGAGCCTTTACTTTGTACACTTTACCTTCGAGAAACAGGCAAGTGTATGTCGCTTCAATCTAAAGAATCTTTAGATATTTGCATTTCAAAAGAGTTTTGTTTAACCTCCTCATTTCCTCTCATCATCTTTTTAAAAGATTTTTGTACTTTACGATAAAGACCTTTGATACGAATTTCATAACAAGAAGACTTGCATAATATATAAGTAAGTTATGTATGACGTATAGCCTATAGGAGTTTGTTGCCTGAGTGAAGTTTGAAAGACTTTAATAATACAGTCATCTTTAGTTCATTGTTTCCGAGTGGCTGTGTCATTATTCCTATAAAGCACCTCTTTGAGAGACCTTGGTCAGAATGTTTACACAATGCTTTTGAAACATACAAAAGATCTTTCTGACTTCCTACATTTAAGACGCTCGCCACTTCTGAACATACAGTATAGATTTCACCATTTTTAATATATATTCACTACGATATATGTATAGTCACTTCAAAATATGTATATCCGATACCACCGAACTGTTTCTGAGTTTCATATTTAAATAATGGGCACTAAATTAGTACGTTTAGCAGTCAGTATAACGATAAATAATATTGGCATGCTCAACCTATAGAGCGTTTTCACTCACGTGATCGGTGGCCCCATTGGGGTGGTGAAACAATACGAAATATTTTAATAAGAAAGAGCTAATTCCCATACCGTACACCAATATGGCCGCCATTTCATTGTTTTGGTACACCAATATGGCCGCCGTGATGTCAGATGAAAACGCTCTATACATGCACTCTATAACATTATAGAGGCCGTTCACGCTAGTCAGTCAAAAGATATCTGAATTGTGAACGCTCGAATGCGAACTGAGATCTATATCTAAACGAGCGTCAACCATTTTTTCATAGTAAATCTGGATCGATCTTGTTCTTAGTGTTAAGGCTCTTAATTAAATCGGGTTTTCAGCTGACAAAGGTGTCCGTTAAACTGTCAATAGTTTAAGTGCATTGTATACAATAATAAAAAACAATGAAGAGGCTTTTCTAACAGAGTTTATTCACGAACGACGTTTTTAAACTCTCACTTTGTTGTCAGCTTCTTCGAACTGGCAATGAAATTAATATTTGTATATACTGCTAATGGGAATGAACGGTCGATGAAATATAAGGCTCTGAAATCTTCTTTGTAATTAAATAATGTTTTGTTAAAAGCCAAACAAAAGCTTTTAGTCATTATTATTGATATGTATACATTATATTCTCACACATTCTATAGAAACTATATGTATATTATATCGATTAAATAGAAAATAGAAAATGTTTATTGGAAACTCTATCCGTAAGAAATATGATACTAAACATATTTCGAAATTATATAATCATGTGCACTATACGTGAATGAAAACAGGACACAAAAATGAAATACTATATAATAAAGCTTCATCTTAAAGTCATTATCAGACCAGGCGATTATATACGAAATATAGGTACTACCTGGAAAAAATGTTATTCATATCGCACAGAAAAATCTGTTTACAGCTAGTGATGTGTGGCAAAACCAAAGGCATTGCATGCATGTATGAGCAGCGGAAGTATGATGAAATGTATATCAAGTGACGTCGAGATATTGCTATTTCTATTATAACTAAGGTTAGCACAACATGCACTTGTGGATATCTCTTAAAACCTTTATAATTCCTTAAAAAGTTTATAATAGGAGACTTGACTGGTTTTTGCTTTAAACTAGAGTAGCACTATACATCGTATGTCTTATCATTCACCTGTATGGCTGCCCGCAGAAATTGTTATAATATATATAGCATTTCATTTCACGTTGTATTGATCCATATCTCTGGTGCTAAGAAGATATTCTATTTTTCTGAGTGTGTTTGCAACTTAGGAATTATGAATTTTGCTTTAACTTTATTGGTGTGTCTCTGTCAATGGCAATGAGTAATGCTTTTTTATTGAAAGAGAATATATTAGTATCCGCTGCCGTCATTCTTTCTTGTGATTTTTAAAAAAGATACAAAAATCTGTTTGACGTTACGAGACTTTATTTTATCTACAATTGAGGGGGACGAGTGAACTAACGCCCCTACAAAGTTTTAGTAAGCTATATCAAGAACCAATATATTTATATATCATAAAAGTCCTTTATATGTCGATTCGTAAAATATCAGTTATAAAACAAAAACCTTGTGTATGTACTTCACAATAGCTAATAAAGGATTCTTATATGTAGGGAAAAAACTGTTTGTCTCATTGAAAATTATTTTGAATTCATAATATTATACACAAAAATTAGCGAGTTTCGCTGTATTCTATTATCAGTTTTCAATGTTCAATATTGACAGATAATTGTTGTGTTCATTGTTTGTACAATATACATTTACAAGTTGAAGTAAATGTATAGGGTTTAGTGATATATAAAATATTATTGGCTGATTTTAAGTACTATTTACAATAGCGAGCCAAACTCTTACTTAACGTGTTTATACCTATACTACATATGTTTATTGTCTTATTTATAAGTCTTAGAAAAGGTAAAAATAAATTTTAACTTAGGAAAAGCTTAATTTAAGCCACTATGTAGTGTCTGTCAACTTTTATAAAGCATGCATTGATGTTTTATTAATGTATGTTTGAAGAGTTTTTAAAAAGGTTTTGTCTTATAATTTAGTATGTCGGACCGGACTGCATGGAGGACTACTGAGCATCTCACACATGGATCAGTAGATAATTATACATTTTTATAGATTTACTAAACGAGTCAGTTAACTATTTGAACATGTTACTAGTTTTTATAAGAGAACAAGTTAGTTTATAAAGAAATATTAAGAACACATATATATAGTTATACTGGGTGACGAAGATATTATTAAATAGGATAATATCAGAATATATAGGATATTTGTATATCAATAATATTATATAATAAGTGATATAGGTAGGCAGAACAAATTGAGTCTTCGTTAGCCATGTATGTGGTTATATAGTTGAGATTCAATGTGTTTCAGGGATTGGCGGCCCTGCCTTGCCAGCCGGGTTGACAACTGGCAGAAAATTGTTTGTTTTCGCTTGTTGTCATTGGCTCGTATATATCATGTGAATTCATCAATGAAAGCTATTGGCAAGGCTGCATGCTGTCTGCATTCATGTTTTACTATAGTCAACCTTATAGAAACTATTATTAAAACCTCACTGAAGCGTTGAGAGTTTTTTGTTGCAGCTGTCTAAGATAAATGTCTCGCCAGCGTGTAGTCGTGTGCACAGTCCAAGTATAGCCTAATTATATAATTATTGAGATAAAACTAAAACTCGTGTTTGTGTGGTTCAAGCTGGTTCTCATATGTCGGTTATGATATTCTTATATTTAGTAGCCTATTGCATTCCTAACTGATTGTTATTCGAATATAAAGGGCGACGTTGGATAAAATTGTACATGATTTATATAGTTAATCATAGTTATCAACCTTTATTCTAACTTTTGACAACAATAGATAAACGATTAGTGAACAGTTTAATATATGTACATGCATAAATATTGAATGACGAGTTAATTTATACTGTCCTAGATTTCTGTTTTCAAAATACCGCTTCTAAAGCTTATTTGTTATTGCTTATTTAAAAATATAATTTGCACATCTGTGGTTGTTCACAGTAAATGCTAAAGTTGCTGAGAGACAACTATGAATACGTTAAATTTATTAGTTTACCAGATAGAAAAACCTGAGCATTGTTTTTTCTCCATTTGACAAAGACAATTAACAAACATCTTTTATGATCTTTACAAAGAACCTTGATCACTTGAACGTCAATAGCAAAATAAAACACTTTTCTTCTCTATTACTCAATACATGTATATGGGACAAAACCAAACCATTGACATTTGAAGTCTACTTTGAAGGTAATAGGGTCGAGTTTCGTGCTTTTTGAAAAATCTGAGCATGGGACTCGTGTGAGTTGTGTTGTTGCTCCTCTTTTGTTCTCCAAACGTTTTACTTTAGCCTGCGTGCAGACGCTCTTACGCTTTTCCGATGATTTGAACGTCTATGCGTAGGCTGGTTTTACTTCTGTTTCTCTGGTTTCTTATTTTCGCAAAATCAACTTTTGCTTAATAAATCTTACGTAATTGGTGCAGATGTTGTAGTCTTTGCTGAATAGTTGAAGACGAACGAACGAACGAACGAACGAACGAACGAACGAACGAACGAACGAACGAACGAACGAACGAACGAACGAAGGGACGGACGGACGGACGGACGGACGGACGGACGGACGGACGGACGAACGAACGAACGAACGAACGAACGAACGAACGAAGGGGCTGACGGACGGACGAACGAACGAACGAATGAATGAATGAATGAATGAATGAATGAATGAATGAATGAATGAATGAATGAATGAATGAATGAATGAATGAATGAATGAAAGAAATATTGTTTATTTCTATTTTTTTTAAAACGATTCAAATTATTAAAATAAAAAATTAATTACTAATTCATTAAAAAACGCATGCAAATATCTTGCTGACAAATTGTTAAAACTTTGCTAATCCCACAGAAATAAAGGAAATTCTATAACAGTTCTCCACGTAATGTAAATATCGTCTATTACACTTTGGATCGTGGACAATTGGCCTTCTTCGCCTTGACTGTGTAATAATTACAACATTTGGCTGATGTACTGTTGTAATAGAAGTAACCACAACAACTCCATGAGGCCTTCTTTGGGTGAAGTTTACCACAACAACAAATATGACTGGATGGGTTATAAATTGAGTTGCCACAGACTATGAATAAAAGAAATGCAAGGCATTAGTTGATTGTTGGTATTTATCTTATAGGAACTAAATTATCATGCATAATAATTTATTATAATATGAATTAAATCTATCACTATATTTTATATTATATAAATGATTTCATCGCATAGGAAATACGTTTATAAATGTAAAACCTTTCGTTTTGCAGTACACTGTATTTCCGAAAAGAAGAATGTCATTTGAATGTTTTCTTAGACTATATATACTGTACACTGTGATTTCTTAGTGTTTTTATCAGCTACATAAATACGGTTTTGACCTCACCGCGACATTTCATACTTCCAGCTACGGCTTTGGTTTACATAAACTTTTATTATACGTCTTTTATTAAGGGAGTGTTTGCATGGATGGAAGTTGTCATTGGCAAGATGGTCACCCTAGCTCTGAAGCTAAAGTTTACTGAGTGTTTATTTGAGAAAAATTTGTTTCTGCTAGCAGGGTGACCTTCAATTGTCCCCAAATTATGGAATGTTTACCTTTTTTAAATGGCTTTGTAATAGACTGATTAATATGTTTTTCTAAAAATTACAGATAGGTGCGTGCTAAGATTTTGCTTTTTGTGATAATCTTTATTGTTTACGTTGATACAGCGTACTAACTTATACTTACAGAAGAATGGACAATAGGCAAAGTTAAAAGCACAGTCCCATTTTCCACCTGTTGCGCAAGTACTAGATTAAGAAAAGAAAAAAAAAAGCAAGTTATAAATGCATGGCGAGGCATTCGAATAACAGAATGAATATTATAAAGTATAAGATTGCAAATGAGTGTAAACGTTTTAGGATTTTTAATGAAATTTTTAAATAGTTAAATTCTTGGTTCTTTTTAAATCCTAATTAAAATTAGGACCAAAGATTTATTAACATTAGCTGATAGTGGCTGTTGACGTACTCTTTGTATATATTAATTAGTATAGGTAATCATATGATAGCGAGTACAATTAAGGATTTACACTACAAGTGATATTTGAAAATTTTGCCAAAATTGCACGAGCCGTTAGGCGAGTGCAATTTGGCATAATTTTCAAATATCACGAGTAGTGTAAATCCTTAATTGTACGAGCAAAATCATATGACTACCCATTTACTATATGCGTGACAAAATTACAACACGTACGCTTCGTGCTCACTCATGCCATTAAAAACATCTTGTTTCATTACTTGGCAACAAACATTTTCACTCTGGGTGTTCTCCGTACTCATTTCAAAATATTTACATGGAATTTTTAGTTCACAGTACACGCGTAAAAACGCACAACTTGTTCACGGTTGTCAACAGGCCTGAACAATGTTGTGCTGCCCGCCGTGAACAAGTTGTTAACAAGTTGTTCACTTATGGTTCGAACAACTTGTTCACGGATAAATCAACAGTCATGAACAAGTTGTTCCAACAGCACATTTTTATAGCCAACAACGTTGTTCGCATATGATACAACATGTTGCAACAGCATGATGAAGTAACAAGTAGTAACAACAACAATGTTACAACAATGGTGAACATGGTTGATGTATCAACACGTTCTTCGGTTGTTACAACATGCGTGAACAACGGTTGTTGTTTCATCAAGCTGTAAGAACTTGTTGAAACAATGATGAACAATGTTGTTCATTTATCAATGTTGTTCACATATGTCAACAAGTTGTTACAGCATTGTTCAGGCAACAGCATGTTACAGCATTGTTCAGGCAACAATGCTGTAACAACTTGCGAGATTTCTACGCGTGTATACCACAAGTCGTTGGAAATGTAAAAACTTTCCATTATAGAATTGGCCGCCATTTTGAATTTTATTGTCAACATCGTTCCCAGGGCCTTGGGAGCAGTACAATTAATAAAATAATTGTACTCCTCTCAACTAATCAGAATGCAGTAATTTTGTCATGCATATAATAAATACAATAAGTCAATAACACGTCAAGTATATACTTGAACAACGTTAAGCATTTTATTGTGAGAAGTTACAATATTAACTAAGTTTATAGTAATATAGATACGTTTTGTGGAAACACTACGTATAATTTTTATTTGCTAAGTTTAAAAAATATGAAAAAATATAAAAAATTATACGTGGTGTTTCCACAAAACTTATCTATATTACTTTATCGCCATGAAAACATTCAAATAATTAAGTTTATGATAGTTATAATTATAATTACTATAATGTTAATCATGGTTTCAAATATGTAATTAATTAGTATAATATTGTCGTTTAATCTTAATATCAGTATATTTTATCAGAAGTAATATCAATTAACTAAGTACAATAGTAATAATATTCTTAAGAAGTACAATCCCAATGTATTAGTTTTTAATATTGATTAGTTTTTGTTGAGTCTTTATATAGCAATGCTATAGAGTCACATATGACACGTTAAAAAGGATTATTATTATTATCATTATTATTATTATTATTATTATTATTATTATTATTATTATTATTATTATTATTATTAAAAGAATATAAAATTTGCTGCCATTGTGGATAGTATTTACTAAAGTGCCTATGCAACGAAATTTCACCGCAGTTTTCTTATGATTGCATTTGAAGAACATTTAAAACGACAAAGTAACATGTTTCGTAGAAATCCTTGCTTCATTCTTGAGAAGATATTCAGGTTTGTTTGATATGCAAATGTAATAATTTTGACATCACACTGCATAATGACTTTTTGAAAGAGCATCAATTTTTGGATGGTCCAAATATTTTACACACAACTACACACGTTTAGTGACCATACATAGAAGTGCAAATTTTTATTAAGTACTTTCGATAAGTACTTTCGATAAGTCATTATACATGCACTGTGATGTCATAAGTATGACATTTGCGTATCAAACAAACCTGAATATCTCGAGAATGAAGCAAGGAAACGAAATTCTACTGATGTTACTTTGTCATTTTAAGTGTTCTTTCAAATGCAGTCATAAAAAAACTGTGGTGAAATTTCGTTACAGAGGCACTTTAAGGTCGAGGTATGTTCTTACCATTTCATACAGTTACATCTGCTTATATATCCAGGTTTGTACCAAGTATTAATTGACCAGTGACAAACTAAAAGAATAATATACAAAAAGTAGATATAAATTTTAAAACTAAAATTTGGTTAAGTTTTGCCTTCCAAAATGTGTATACTGAAAAGCACTAATTACTATCTTTTTACCAAAGAAAGGAACAGTTACTTTTTGGATTTCTAGGGTCTCGGAAACACTATTTCTTGCATTTTGAGGCAAGTATTTAAGAGTAATTTGAAAGCCATAAATTACATAATTTTGTTGAAATCAAACCAGAACATAGAATGATACTCGTCAGAATATCTTTAGATTTATTTATCATGACAAGTCGTAAACTTAGTATTGTAATTTATAGCATATGCATGCCTGCAATATATATATAACACATTACTGTCTACTCACTTGGCCTTATATATATATGGCCTCGGATATATATATCTCAAACTCATTAATAATTCACGAAGAAAACACAACGGAAATCAGTACCGTGTCTGTGGTTTGGATATCGGAGGAAGAAATTGCATAAATTAAGCAAACTTTCATCTTGATTTTCTCTTAAAATACTGATTTGTTTGAGATGCTATATCGTACACTCGGAGGAGTGTCTCATCAGGATATCCAAACACCTCAAAGTTTGTTCAAAAACCTCGGTTTTCAACAAATTTGGATATCCTGATGAAACACTCCTCCTCGTGTATGATATATTACATATATATATATATAATTATAAGCTCAGTCTTCCTCCTCATTATTAGCTCTGTCAGTCTCTATCCTAGTTTCGAGGCCTTTCGTTTCCGCCATGAGCTTGGCTGCATAGTCGGTTTGGGTTCTTAGGAAGACTGGGGAAAAGAGGAAACGAGAAGGCCTAGCCAAATTCGCAAAAAGGTCTTGCCCAGAATCGTTCTGGCCCTTCGAGTGTTCCTGGAATCTAGTATGCATCTACCGTAAACAACACTGAGCGACAGTATATTATATGAAAAGCATGTAAAAGATGTCTCCGAAGATTTTACCTCTTGACGATCGAAATAAGAAAATTATGGAATATATTCCAATTGGAGCTCGAAATGAAAATTTAACTGTTTAACTTTTGGCGGTTGCAGAACTTATTATAGGAAAGCTAGTGAGAAGAAAGCTAGACTAGTGAAACTTCGTCGATCCGAGATGACCAGGCTTGTATTATTTTATGCAGATGGAATAGTAGATGTCGGGAAACACTTAGGACATCATAATATCACAATTCTTCCTGAATAAACAACCAAGCTGTAAAGTGAAAGTGTTTACGAATTTTGCTAGGCCTTCCCAAACGGGTCCGTTCGGATCACTTCCGAAACGCGTTAACCGAGGAAGGCCTAGAGACTAGGCTGGTGAAGATATAGTTTAATTCAATTATATATACATGCACTGAATTAAATGCGTTATATATGAATTAGATATAAATTGTGATATAGATGTGTCTATTATGAATTTAAAACATATAGTTGATCTATTTACGATATCTATATACATGATTTTAGGGTGCCTGTTTGTACTTACATCCTTCTTTTCTGGCCTCGTGGCTGACTGCGTCTTTATCTTGCATCACCATAGCGCTCGTCATTTCTGAATTCGTGGCTTCGTCGTTCACAGCGGGTACATCACTTAGACTCTTTTCCTCGGTGTATTCCTCTGTTAAAATTAGAAATATTGAGCGTTATAGAGCAATTACAGTAATTTTTTATGTAAAATAATTCAAACACGAGTATATAAAAGAAGCCTTTCCTGGAATTTAAAATATCGAGGAGAGTTGGGGAAAAAACGAAGGGAAACCGAGTTTATTTGTATAACTAACTTTAAAGCGAACTTTCTAAAACGAGATTTTCTTTAAAGGAATTACTTTATTTAAAAAAATTTAGAGAGGCGGACTGGTATCCTGAAGGCCGAATTTTAAATCTAGTTGGAGCTAACATATTTTGCTGTTGACTTGTAAAAAAAGTGATGAAACTTACTTCTTAATTTAAATTAAAAAAACTTTTTATTTATATAACGTCGACACCCGCTGGTTACCGATCGAGTTCTTCGAGTCAGGGTCTGATGTCAGACGCTTTTGACAACGTACAGCGATTTACTAGCTGAAATTGATCAAGCTAAAGTTGATTTTTTCGGAGGGATGGAAAACTGGAGAACCCGGCATGAAAACCCTCGAAGCACAGGAGAAAACCAACAACACAACTCAATGAGGTCCCAAGCTCGGACATGCAGGTTGTAAGACTAACCGAGCTTAAGCATGAGCTTAATTATACTTAGTCTAACTGGGCTTAACTTCGGTCCCCTGTGGTGAAAGCCAGTGCGCTACCAACACACGCCATCTGCGATTTTCTTTGTATGAGGATTGAGGATTATTCTTAAATATAATTAGATTTTGACTAACCTGCTTTAATCACTCCAAAACCAACAGTCAAGATCAAGCAAATAGCCAAAACGACTTGAGACTTCATAGTCGAAAAACTGCAGTTCACAAACGATGTGGAATATATAATTATATCTTCGCAGAAGCTTACCTAAAATGAGATACTTTCCAACCAACGTTCTCTCTATTTATGTGTTTCGTCGAAATTCGTCAGGAAACGCAAAACAATAGAAGAAGAAAATAGATTTAAAAAGAAGTAATAAAAAAACAATTAAAGGTTTTAATCTTGGCGAATATTGACACATCAGAAGTACCACTTTGGTCACACCTACGTTGACTACTTCAGTTTTATCAAAGAGACAACTTTTCTGTTTCATACAGCTTTCGGCTTATATGTAACATTGTCTTAATGCTTAAACGAAAAAAAACAAGCTTGGTAGCAGTTTACATCGTTGCTTATAGCAGTCTATATAACTATCTTTTATACTAGATAAAATTTCTTGCGGATACAATAATGCAAGTAAAAATGCTTTAGCTGAGCTGTCGTCCTGTGATGCTTGATGGTAGGACGAAAGTTATAAATAAATACAAATTTTTACATGGTTGTATTTGCAAGAATTTATATCATTCTAATATTCTTCACTATTCAAAACAGTAACAAAACTACTATAGTAGTGAAAAATTTGTAAATTAGTAAAATTTGTATTCATAGTTATACCTATATCCTTTATTTTGTGTTGCATGTCCATGCATGACGCACGTTCATAGTTCTTGCCAGAAAAGTCATGCATTGCATGGTTGTTATCTTAATAAATTATATGCAGATATATAATCTTATTAAATTAAACTTATGGCTTTGCTTCGTATATTTTATTGGGCATTGGTATTTACTCTAAGATATATAGTACAAGTTGTGATAGCATGCGCATACGATGGTTATTATTTTAAAAAAAATCTTTGTTCATGCAAGGAGAATAACACATCCAATATTAAGTTATTAAATATATGCGATACTAAAATTTTTATTTTCTTCTGGTCACGAAAGTTTGCTAGGTCTCTGTTTGCATGATTGTTATTTTAAAACACATACTTGACTGTAATAGCACGGACAATGATCAATATATAATGACAGATCCAATATTAAGAGTATTAAATATATGGGATACCAATTAATTTTACTTTATTCTTGTCACGAAAATTTATAGGTCTCTGTTAGTCATCTGTCTAATAAACCATTATAAAATTCCTTAATTCTTCATGGTTTTTGACGATTTTGTTAAGCTTTGCATTTATTACTATTGTGTAGTCTATTTGTAATGAACATAACCTCGTGTTTATAATAATATATTATGTTGACTTAAACAGTCAACATAAAATTCATGCAATATGATTATATGTTCACTTTAAACAAGTGAACATATAATCATATTGCATGTATTTGTTTCAGATATTTTAGTTGAAATATAGTTTGTTTCTGGCCTGTGTACAATTAAATTATACAGTAGGAATTTTAACAATACCATATGATAGATGTTTTTAAAAGAATTGTTTTCTTAAATTCTATATGAACATCCCGACTTTTATGTTCTTTGAAGCTTTGCATGATGTGTCAGTTCAATCCTAATTCAAACTTAATTCAAAATAAAAACTAATGTAGAATAATGTAACTTCTCTGAAGACGATTTGAGTTCATGGATCGAAAGCTCGGAACAAATTATTAAAAAAACATGCAGGTGTAAACTCACAAGGCTTGAATTTGAATTGAATCTCAGTTACTTTATCACAAGTTTTACTATTATATGAGACGATTCATTGCGCCCCTGAATATCCTTGAACGTATATATAATTAAGGAAATTGAGCAATATTTTACGAATCTTTATAGCGTCCTTTTCACATCGCCTCCCCCTCGTATAGCACACCCCTTATACGTATATATAGCTTCTCCGTCGCATAGCATCTCCGACACCATTCAAGTGTCCCTCTTACATAACACTTATACGATAAGGGTTAGTACTATAATTTATATAATTATATATTTCTAAAATTTCGTAAAAGTACACGAGTTAGTCTTTCATTAATGAAAGTCGATTTTTTACTATAAGACAATTATTATGGGCAATAAAGAGGAAATTGGTCAATATTTCAAGAAATCCTCATAGCCTATACACTCCCTCATAGTATCCTTATGATTGGGGTTCGTTTGAAAGCTATACTTGACAAATGTTAGATACAAACGTGATTAAATATATGCGATGTTAAATTTTGTAACTGATTTCCGCAGTCAAAGAATCTTTATTAAAGTCGCATCAAAAGCTGATTTGGCTTTCCTAACATTTTATGAAAATATACCCATTTTGCTTGTGTCTCTTGTACAGCTTATAACCCAAGCCTTGCTTTCCTTAAGCTTTACTTCTCTTCTATATTTGGTTTGTTTATCTTCTATATATGTTATTAAAAAGAGAATGCTAGTTGAATTGCTTATTAATAAAGCTTGCCATTTTAAATTGTCTTTGAATAGGAGTAAAGTTAAGTCTAACTGCGACTTGTGTCTTAAAATGAAAGTATTAATGTCTGTTTGATTAATTATTTGAATGTTTACATAGCGGCAATTAATTGTAATACAAGCAAGAATTTATGTTAACACCACGTTTAAATTATTTAATTGTTGTTGAGCTTTCTACCTCTTTTTAATCTCTCTTTGCTTTTGACTCTTGTGCAAATTAACTCTATATATAGCTTTGCCTTTTTTCTAGTGGAAATCTTCTAGTTCTATCAAAAAGTAATGCTAGCTAAATTATTTCCTAAATATAGGAATTTCTATGTTCTTACTTTTGTTCTTACCTTAATTTAAAAAGAAGAGAGTCATTTACTATTGTTAGAATAACTTGCATAGGATGTAAAGAGTTATTGATTGCTCATTTTAAAATTATATGCATGGTCGTTAGGGCTAGGAACGTTGATACTTCAAGTATTTCTACTGGCATCTTAGTAACAGAGTTTTATTTTTAATTACAATGTCATTCATGGTGAACTTCTATTGCTAAGCTATTAGATGTATCTGATGTTGACTTGTCCAATAAAGTGTTGAAACTGTTGTATGCGATTTAGTAGAACATTTTTATTATTATTTGTTTCTTTGGGTAGAATATATTGAATATATCTTGTTTCTATTTGAATTTATTTTTTTAATTTTGACCTACATAATTATCCACATAAATAGACATCAAGGGAATAGGCTAGATAAGTAATTCAATACAGTGAGGAATCCAGTTCGTAGGTCGTTTACGCTTACAGGTATAATTATTGTAAATACTAATTAATAGATCATAGTTAAACAGTAACTTCCTAAAATTTGTTGGGGTGATGTTTTTTGTTGTAATGGGTTTGGTCAGTATTTTAAGCAGTTGTTGTCTGGAGTATGGTATACATTTGGTATAATAGCATGACTTATATGTATGAATATTTATATTAAATTTCGACTTCAAATAATTTTGCTTATATATATATTTATTAGTTTATTATTTTAAATTAAATTAAATTAAATCAAATTAAATTAAATTAAATTAAATTAAATTAAATTAAATTAAATTAAATTAAATTAAATTAAATTAAATTAAATTAAATTAAATTAAATTAAATTAAATTAAATTAAATTAAATTGCTTTGTAAAAAACATGTGAATTGTATAATAGGACTTGTAGTCCATGTTATGGTATCTTTAATTACAGTAAAAATAGCAATAATGAAAAATGCAGAATATGTGCACTTAATAATGAAGAAGATAATCCCTGAATTAATAGGTTAACTTGTTGGATTCCATGCAGTAATTCTATATATACACATATACACGGTTTGCGATTGTGGTTTTCATTAGGAAAAGTACGAGGATTTATTGCTAGACCTCGAATGCACTAGAATTACTTGATTGTAACGAAAAGAAATTAATCAATACTTCAAAACGTGTCTGGAGAATCACCCCACGCATGCCACTTTCAGTTGAGTGATATTAGTCACTGGTCAGTTGTAACACCCGACATGGAAATATTCCTATATATGAATCTAAAGAAAGTGTATTACTAAAGTTGACAACGAAATACTGATGTTTCGAACAGTTATTCTCTAATGAAGGGATTGCTTGGAGCGTCAGTATTTGTCTACTGAATGTTATTCACAAGGAAAATTTAGTTGAACTAGAAGACAAAAGATTTCTTTCTTTCTTAAATCTCCTTCCTGTTATTCATGAAGGAAAATTGCAATTTGTATAAGGCAAAGAATCCTTTGTCTTTGTCTGTGTGGGGGAGTCAAAGCTAAGGCAATGGCCCTCTTGGAGCCCACGTTTTTTCTTGTACCCTAAAGGTATACTTTCTTAACTTATCCTCATGTGATTCTATGATAACAATTAAAATTTAAAATTGTTCTGGCGCATGATTTTAAGCAGTCAAGTACTCTCATAAAGGGCTCAGCTCAGATTGTCAATACTTTGATGCTTAAAATTTGCTTATAAACTATCTCTGTAACTCTTTCCTGTCCGAATTGGTCTTTAGTATTTTATTCTGGCTAACACCAGACGATTTTATTCACCTCTGGGGAAGCCCTCGGACAGGAATGAGTTAAACTTTTTGCTTTGTTGTACCCAAAGCCAGCTCTGCTTGCCCAACACTCTTCTTTATTTTACTACATGTTAGAAAATTACGTCTAAACTGTAATTTACCATAGGCACAGAATAAATTTGGATATGAATTATTTATGGTATTGTCAACAATGTCTCGTTTTGCATTCAAGGCGGTGCACTCGTATCCATAATAAATCAAGCAGCTACATTTCCCTTCAGTACTGTTCTCAAAATTTTCCTTGGCGATGGTAGTCCTCATTTAATTTATCTCAGATGACTGTATTACATATAATAAAAGACTCCCCGTGCAGCTTCCTAAACACTGTTGAACCTCTTGTAAGCGACCACGCCTTGTATGTTGTCAGGAAAGGCGGTTTCATATGAGAGGTGCATGGCCCTCATTAGGGCTATTAATAGCCTAAGTCTTTGCATAGACTAAGAGGCTGTTCACATCAGGCGGTTAGCTCGGTTACTGGGTTGATTTTATGTCACGAAAAATCTTTCTTTGACTGCAAAAAAGCATTAGAATACACTGCTATATTTACAAAAAACTCAGCCAATTTTGCTTTGTTATGCCATTCAGCATATTTCAAATAGTCGTAATCATTGAATGTTTCGTGACATAAAATCAGACCGGTAACTGGGCTTGCCCGCCTCGTATCAACGGTCCCCTTGGAAGGTGGATGACTTGAGAATTTGCACTTGTGGTCACTTAGAGAGGTTCGACTGTATAAGGAATGTTGTATTTCACATGTAACCATGCATGCAATCAAAACATTTTGAATAGTCCACTTTGGAAAAGACTGGTGTGCTGGAGTAGCCATGGTACAGTTTGGGGGACATTGAAACTTTCATGTGTTACAATCACTCCCAAAGTGTGGTCTTTCTATTTATACTTCACAATCGTACGTTCACAACCTCTTGATGTTTTTAATCACGATGTTTTATCAGATTTTTGCCAAAAACCCACAAAAAACTGAAAGAAAAATAGTCCATCCTCCCAGGACATCACTCTTTTTCAAAGTCGCCTAAACCTTGTTATGCATTGTCAATATTGTATTGTATTGTATTGTATTGTATTGTATTGTATTGTATTGTATTGTATTGTATTGTATTGTATTGTATTGTATTGTATTGTATTGCATTGTATTGTATTGTATTGTATTGTATTGTATTGTATTGTATTGTATCGTGTTGTATTGTATTGTATCGTGTTGCGTTGCGTTGCGTTGCGTTGCGTTGCGTTGTGTTGTGTTGTGTTGTGTTGTGTTGTGTTGTGTTGTGTTGTGTTGTGTTGTGTGTGCTGTGTTGTGTTGTGTTGTAAATCAATTTGGTTTGATAGTAACCATTGCTTGTAATAGGATTAGAATATTTTGGTTGTAATTGGGTTTGGTGTTGCGACGAGTTACGGTCTTATTTTAGATGGGCATTTAACTTTACTGTATAGTGATAATTGGCGGACTGCAGTTAACCCACCGAGTTACTATTTTAAATTCTGATACCGGACCGGGTATTGTATAGAACTTCAGCTAAAACAAACGATGACAGATATACATTAATATATAACGGTTTATCTATGCGATACGATTTTTCCTCACGATCGCATGTCGTTTTAGCGTACGATCGTCTGTATTAAAAAAATCTTGCTTATGATTGGCTCGCATTGTTGCAAAACTCGTTACTCATTGACGTTGGTCTGGATGATCCTATGGGAAAACAGTATCACGTGGATTGACTTTAACACAAAATAAATAATATCAAGCGTTTTGTGTTTCAATTTTGTTTATTGTTATTTATTGAAGGCATTCAAGTTATTTCCACCAGGGAAAAATATTTTGAAATTGATTGTACTAATTCATTAAAAAGAATACAAATGCCAATTCCTGCTGACATATTGCTAAAGTTAGACTATAATTGCATGCAAACAAACAAATAAACAATTCAATTCCAGTGATTCGCTTCTTTCAATTACACCTTGGATCGTGGACAAGTGGCACTCTTGGCCTTGACTGTGTAATAATTACAACATTTGGCTGATGTACTGTTGTAATAGAAGTAACCACAACAACTCCACGAGGCTTTCTTTGGGTGAAGTTTACCACAACAACAAATATGACTGGATGGGTTATAAATTGAGTTGCCACAGACTATAAGAATATAACAAATACGCGGAATTAACACATGGTTAAGCTACACTTATTGGTACAGTACCTGAGATTTTCAAACGATATGAAAGAGGATACTAAAAGCCGTATATTATAGAACATAGATACCTTTAATCGGCCGTACGGATTTACACAAATACGTGAAATACAATAAAAATGCAATAAATACAATAAAAATGCAATAAATACAATAAAAAATGCAATAACTATCAAGCTTGTGGTTGCCTTGTGAGTGCTGCTTGTTTTACTAATGTGTTTACGATTTGTAGTCTACTCGGGGCCGAGATATAATGGACATACTAATAAACACGCACTTTACTGTCAATATTTTCGGGAAATTATCCACAATAAAATTATATGAGCTTATATAGAACATGCAAACATGAATCTACAAATTTGGGAGCTTATACTGCAAACATTGTATACATTTTCCTAGCTATATAATTATATATAGAGAAGCTTATATTACAACAACAAAAGTGTATTGCGAATATTATTATTTTTTTTTTTTTATTTATTTAAACAATATTTTTTTAATACATTAACCCCAAGAGCTTAAAGCTCATCGTGGGGGCTCATGTTAAAAATTACATAAATACATAAATTACCACCACAAAAACGAACCAAAAAGGAGCACTTGATATTACATAAAATAAATTATGAGAAACATGCAGAATGGCTTATATAAAATCGTACTTCGGAAAAAATAGCAGCATTGGCTTCAATATTTAAATTTCTTGAACGGTATATTAAAATATCCACTTGTTGTGAAATATTCAATAAATTCCACATATTTCCGGCATGATGCATGACAGAAGCAAGCATTGAAGCATGTAGAGCAGCAGAATGAGGGCAAAACAATAAATAATGGGTCACATCCTCTTTAGACACACCACAGGCGCAGGATGGAGATGGAACACAGTTCATTAAAAAAAGATAATAATTGAGATAATAATTGAGACCACAGTTGTTTAGTCTTAATCTGGTATGTAAAATAGAAAGATAACGTTCTCCAAGGTAAACCAATTTGTTAACGGGAGGTATATAGAACCTTTCACGTAACAAAGAAGTTTTAAATGTAACATAAGACAAATCTATATAATTATCAAATTATAGTGCTAAATATTTTATTTACTTGCTTTTGGTGTTTGCTTAATTCAGTCTGTGAAAACTCGCGAGATAGCTTGTCGACCCCCCGCTGAGCTTCTCAGATATACAGATATAGATATACATGCGTGCTAAGGTATTGCTTTGTAAAGTCGTATTGATTGCATGTTTGATCGATCTGACGAACGGTATTAAATTATACTTACAGAAGAATGGACAATAGGCAAAGTTAAAACCACAGTCCCATTTTCCTCCTGCTTGGCAGGTGCTATAGATAATTTAAGAACAAAAATGAGAATTTCTAGAGTTAAAGGCGTGTTTTTTACTTATTTATTAATCCATTCATCCATCCACCCATTATTTTATACACTATCCGTCCTTGTGTTCGTTTGTTTGTTCGTTCGTCCGTTTGTTCGTTTGTTTAGCTTCAACTATTCATTCATTCATTCATTCATTCATTCATTCATTCATTCATTCATTCATTCATTCATTCATTCATTCATTCATTCATTCATTCATTCACTCATTCACTCATCCATTCATTCATTCATTCATTCATTCATTCATTCATTCATTCATTCATTCATTCATTCATTCATTCATTCATTCATTGGTCTGTCGGTCATAATAAGCTTTTATTTTTATTGGTTTGCATCATGATGATCATGCCTGCATGCATAGGTGTAAAACTTAAGTTACAAATTAAAGTTTTAGCCTACGTAAGAATTGAAAACTTTTCCTTACCATTTCATACAGTTACATCTGGTTATATATCCAGGTTTATACCAAGTATTAATTGACCAATGACAAACTGAAAGTTAATAATATACAGGAAAGTTAACTTTGGACTAAAATCTGATTACATTTTTACTTTAAGAAATCAAAGTAAAAAAAAATTAAAAATTATAAAGTTTATTAAATTAAAAAGTCAATTCTTAAAAAGTATAAGTGTCCACCGAAGATAACGGAAGCTGGTGATATGATAATTGTGATAAAAGAATAAGTAAATTAATACTCGTTTCTTAACGGAAATACTGTTTTATATAAAAAGTTTATATTAAATAAGTTTTGAACAGAGGCCTTCATCTACAGAGTAAATTGTTTTACTTACATCCTTTGTTTTTGGCAGATTTATTGGCGACGATATCTTTGTCTTGCATGACTAAAGCGCTCGTTTCTTTTGGGGACTCTGAAGCTTCGTCGTCCACATTAAGAAGTGCTTCGTCAGCATATTCGTATTCCTCTGTAAAATAGATTGAACGTTTCGTCATTTGCAAGAGTCATCATTTTAAGTATTTCCGACGATGTTTGATATGGCGCTGTATTTTCACTATTCAGTTATATGCTAACTATCGCAATAACAATAGATAGATGATTGCCACTTACAATCCATGTACATAAACGTATTTTACTTTATTACGTGAATTGTAAATGAAAGAAGATAGCATGCATTGACATTCTCCAAAAGTGTTGCGTTCACACACTAAAAGGATTGCAGGCGCGCACTATACATTTGTACATCTGTAGGCTTAACTGAAGAAGTCTATAGAAGTTATAGTAAACAGCTTTTGCTTATTGTTTTAATAAAACTAAAAGCATGCATGTATTGAAACCATTATTTATTAATATTAGTATAGAAAAACAAGAATACATATTACAAATCATTATTTCGAATTTTATCTACCTGCTTTGAGTAATCCAAATCCAACGGTCAGAAACAAGCAAACGGCAAGAGCGATTTGAGACTTCATGATAAGAACTTTAATACTGTTCACAGACAATATTTTTAATTCAGTTCTTCACAGAAGCTTGGCAAGAATGAAATATACCTTCGAACGTATACGCTCTCTCCTTTTATATATTTTGTTACAATCTTAGTCAGGAAACGTAAAACAATATGGATCTTTATAAAGAAAAAGTAATCATTGAACTCTTGACATTTGATTGTACCAAAGCATATATTTCAAGTATATATGCACTTTAGTCCCACTTAAGCTTGGGTAAATTACTTTAATTTTAAAAGTGATCAACTTGTCTGTTTTATACACTGATCTCTATTTTATATCGTATATCTTTTGCATGAGAATAAAATGCTTATAAAGCAAACATACACGTATAAATACAAACAAGCAAACATGTCTGATTAAAATCAACTTTATAATGTACTTTACCTTGTCTTTATCTTAGCATACATCATTCGTGATCATGGTTTTCTTTACAAAGGTATTCGTGTTCCTATGGTCTAAGATTTTAAAATATATACATACTTGATCGTATAATATAACAAAGAACATTTATACATATATCAAGAATTCCTTGTATAAAAAAAATGCACATCCAATACTATAGTTGTTAGATATATGTGTTTTTGAATTTTACATCATTCCGGTCACGAAACTTTTTTGGTTTATGTTAGTGTATTGTAAAAGTGCATATTTTAATTTTTGTGTAGTGCAGAATTATTTGATATACCTGTTATAGCTATAAATGTGACTTTTATGTTAGGCATGAACCTGTTATGTATTTAAATTTGTTCTATTTAGTTGTAGTGAACAATAATTTACTTACTCTCAACCAGGGCAAGATACGTTACAATTTTCACAAAGAAAATTACTTGTCGTTATTTTAAATATACTGATTCGATAATAATTAATAGGAAACTGATCGATATTTCAAGAAATCTTCCCCCTCATGTACTATTCTAATAATAAGAGTTTGTTTCAATGTTAAATACTTGTTCAATATTAATTATGATATATCTTATTAAATATATACGTTTTCAAATTGTAAATGATCTGTTAATTAAAATTATTATGCATAATTCTGTTAGTCGCTTAATTATTTTCGCGTAGACTGCAATGTTGTGGACATGGGATTTGATCACATCACTTTTTGTACACAAGTAAAATTCCTAATTAATTTTATTATTAAGTTATATTTTTTTAAAGTTCTTTGCTTGGTTAGCACCGATTTGAACAAAATCAATGCCAATTGTTTTTATTTTTTATAATCTTAATTTATATCACAATATGATTCAAAACTACTTTTCTGGCCTTTAATAATAATACATTTCTATATAAATACCAATTTCTATAGCTATAAATGAATACATTCTGTCTTTAGACTGTATTTGTATTTTTTGTATTTATTATTTTTGAGTTGTTTATTGGAGGTGAACAATTTTTAGTAGGAAAATTATTGGTCGTTTTGTTAAGTATACACTGTCGTATAATGCATAGGAAACCGATCAATTTTTCAAGAAAAAATCCATAGTCTCTCATGTGCATGATATTTTTATTATAAGGGTTTTCTTAGTATATAACTTAGCACAGAATCAATACAAATGTAAAAGGTGGTAAGCTGCTGAGAATAGTTTTCATAGCGAAATACTGCATGACGTTTCGAGCGGAACCCGGTTTATCACATTCACATTTTATTCAGGACGCGTGTATGGCCTTATTTTATTCGCATTGTACTCACATATAAATAGTTCTGCTCGAAACGTCAGCATTTTGTTATCAAAACTAATCTCGGCGGTTTACCACCTTTTTACTATCCTCTATCCAAAACACTGCCTACGCAGCGCATTACTTTTCTACACTCTCGTTTATTAAATATTTGCGGTTTTAAAGATCTTGAAGGACGCGTAACAAATTTTTGTGTTTATAATCGTATACATAACGTTTATTGTAAATCTGCTTATAATTCTGTCTTTAAGACTGCAGGCAGGGTGCTTTGATAAAATTTTGTACCCATTTTTGCAATTTGTTTCATTGAGACGAACGCTTTTTACTATATATGCACGTGCATAGTCGTATAACAAAAAGGAAAATTGTCAATATTAGAGGGTAATTTTATTGACGTACATACCAACTTATTAAAAATATATTGTGAAATTATTATGAAAATATTGTTCTTTTTAATGCTGTTCTGTCTTAACCACTCTTGTTACTTTACTTAACCACTTTTGGTACTTTTGTTAAACCATGCTTTGTCATAATTTGTAATTATGTTTTTGTGGATAGTTCAATTTGTTAATGTCTTATACATTAAGTTGTTAACTTGCATAAGAGTCCTATAACGTCGTTTGACGCGATTTAAACAAAAAGCAAGGCAATTATATAACTATACATAAATATCTCATATAAACAACTCTGAATTGGTGTTAAGTTTATGGGCGTGATTATAGTTTAGTTTAGTTTAGTTTTGTTTAGTTTAGTTTAGTTTAGTTTAGTTTAGTTTAGTTTAATGGATTTGACACAAGAAAAGAAATACATACAATACATCAACAAATTACAGCAAATTACTAAAAAGTGGCAGGACCCAATCCCTTGAAGTTAACTCGACAAAACTTTTAAAGATTTGTTTTACAGATACCATTTCCATTAGGAATAAGTAAGCTATATACTGTTTTTGAATCAGTTGTGATGTTCTATTTTATCTAAAAAGTATAGAAACCAATAAGGTGCTTTAGAAATGAAAAAAAGCTTATGTCCCTATAGCAACTGAGGTATGAGAAGTCCAATATAAACGCCTACATGCTGTTTGTAAATATATTTAATTACAGTGCTTAAGCTCTCACCCACGTTTTCAAGTGCTTGTTGCCATGGATTAATGAATAAAATTATTTTTATAACCGTATAATGGTATTGCGTTAGTGTTAAGACTCGCGTATATCAATCGCCGAAGGAACGTTTATTAAATCTTGGTTGTTGTAAATCATGGTTAGCAAAGCTTGTTTTTGACCTTGCCATGTATTTCAAAAACTATAGGGACGAAACAAAAGAATGGAACTAAAAATATGAGGTATAAAAAAACGTTATAAGTTATCCAATTATAAGCCAAGTTGTATGGACAAACGAAAACGAAAGAAAGATTCCGTTATAACATAGCTTAACGTTGGCTTTGCAAATTATGGGGATATTTAAATTCTACCAAAAAAACCAACCCACTTTGTTTTATAACATAGTGAACTTGTATTATAAACTATTTCTCTAACTCTTTCCTGTCCGAATCGGTCTTTAATATTTCATTCTGGCTAGGGCCAGACGATTTATTCACCTCTGGGGAACCCCTCGGACAGGAATGAGTTATATATATATATATATAATTAACTCATTCCTGTCCGAGGGCTTCCCCAGAGGTGAATAAAATCGTCTGGCGTTAGCTAGAATGAAATATTAAATTAAATCTAATTCATTTTTAGTATTTTGCACACTATATCTTGTCGCGTATTTTGTAACGTTGTTATTTGTCAGAAATACTGTACACTCGGCTTGCCACATCCGCTACTCACTTCACTCCAAACTCTATTGCTAATTTATCTGAACCTTTGGTTTCGTGTTAATATGTTTTTTGGTTTATGACTTAAAAATGGCCTAAGAATCAGTAATTACAACGTTTGGATGGTCATGTGTATAGTAATGCTCGCACACATTGTCATTCAACATTTAAACAATTTATTAAAACTTCATATCACAATTCACAAGCATGAAAATGCCTTCTAAACATTATTAACAGAATATTTGTTTGGCTACTGTTAAGGTAACTAAAATCAACAACAAGTTTAAATTCGTTCGTTGAAAAGTTTAAATTCATTAGACTGAGTAAGAGAGTGAGTATTGTCAGTGTTCAGTTCATTAAATTTTATCTCGTGGACATTGGGAATGCATTGGCCTGACTGAGTAATAATTGCAACATTTTGATGCTTTGCTGTAGAAATAGTAGTAGCCACAGCAATGGTGGTCGGCTTTTTTACTGTAAATTTTACCACAGCAGCAGACCGAGGTCAGTGGGTTGTAAATATGATTGCCACAATCTGAAAAGAAAAATGCAAGGATTATGGTTAGATCGATTAAAATAGCAAGGCAAAATAATTTTTCTAAAAAGGGAAAAAACTAAATAATTAGTCGAATCTAATCTTTTCCAGGGACTTTGAAATGGTATATTTGTGATTTTTTGTGTGTGATTTTTCTTTCTCAATTCGTGATTTTTTTATGATTTTTCTCAAGGTTTATGCGATATAAATCAATGATTTTCCTGTCGATTTTGTCTGTTAAAGATTTTCAATTGTTTGGTTATTGATTATCCTTTACAATAATTCAACAGTTAATCGAAACTTATTTTGAATGTATGCGTAGTGAATTACAAAATTAATTCAATTCTATAATCGAAGGAGATTTTAAGTTTTTTCTTTTAGTTTTCAAAATTGTGAATAATTTAAATTGTCTTAATTATTAGCTTGAAAATAATTTAATATCTTACAGCCCTTAACGACAGTTTCCTGCGTGACAATTCATTATTAGATGTTTTGAAATTAATAGTATTCTAAGTCAAACTACTTTAGAATTTGCTGCTGACAAAGACTGGAATTCGCTCTCATGCACTCATTTTTACAGGGAACTTTCATCTTACTAGCTCTATTTTTTAAAACTAAAATATATGTATAAATACTTAGGAAGTTCATAATAATTTGACTTAGTTATGCATTGCAATATATATATATATATATATATATATATATATTGTCAGGAATATAAAATATAGCTTCAGCCTTATGTATCCTTTGTTATGCTTTACTGAGCTGCAGCATTCTATTTCGAAAGTCATTTGCATTTGAACTAGTATTGATGAGAGTGAAAAAGCTCTTCTGCTGAACTAATTTTATAGTATTGAAAGACAGCATGTAGTGAATCATATACTTACAATAATATGGGCAAAAAGCAAAATTATAATCACATTTCCATTCTCCACCTTGTTGGCAAGTGCTAAAAGAAATGGATACGATTAGTAAAATTCTGCCTAAAGCATGCATGAATGCACTCTGTTTATAGCACTAGAATTATTTTGGTACATAAGTATAGTTTATATCCTCTTCTATTCTTTTCTATGTTATTCCATCTCATTCTATTATATTCTATTTTAGTTGGCTCGGCTATTATAAACTACTATTTAACAAATAAAACATAAAGCTCCGTGCATATGTACTCTTATAAAGGCACGTTTGACGTCATTTCAACACGAAAGCCTTTACACTTCTTTCGTGTTGAAATCACGTCAAATGTACCTTTATAAGAGTACATTTGCACAGGAGCGGTATGTTTTATTTATTTTATAAAATATATGAAGAAAACAATAAAACTAAAAGTGGGATAGTTTAGAAAGTTCGCTAGATTTTCCCGCCAGGTGACGCCATCCTGCGCCACTCCACGTCATTTTACGTCATTCATGATCTTCATACTCCTATATAAATGCACAGAGCCCAGCCAATCAGAGCGTGCGTAGAGGACACCTTATTTCATAAAGACATTTATGTTTTATCCCTTAATACAATATATCAAAGTAACAAAGATAAATGCGAATACGTTGTATCAATTGTTTATGTAAACCCAAGACAAATTGGGGGAAGCAGAAACCTCATTATCTTGCTTGTATAGACTATAACGCTTTGGACTCCAATATAAGATCAATTGAACAATTGCCTACTTTTAAAAACTCCTTAAATTACCACGCCCATAATGTTATTGTTTACCTTACTTGTTCTTTCTTTGTAATATAGCTATATTAATTATCATAGTACATATATTCTTACTTCGTAATTTTGTAATACATATCCTTAATATTTTATTTCTTTTTATATTTTGTATTTTTATATTTCTCAGAAACCTTCTGAAAAACACTAATTGTGATGTTGGTTTTCCTGAATAAATATTATCAATCAATCATCAATCATGTTAAATTTACTTCGTCTTGGTGTTTTCTGATACAAAACGATTAACAGATTGTCAATAACTTATTAGATTAAAGTACACCAGTATAATAATTATAAATGCGTGTTACGGCTCGAGAAGAACTCGAGATTAAGTCCAGTGCTGGATTTAGGATAGTGCGGACTGGGCGGTCGCCCAGGGTCCCCCACTAAATAATGTTTAAAGGGGGCCTCAACAAAAATGTCTTGAAAGTTGAAAAATAGGTGTTGAAATGAAAAAAATCTTGAGAACCCAAAACATGAGTCAAAAACAAGACAAAAGATATATGGATGATATATCACAACTATGACACAGGAACAGCTCACCTACTTAGCACTAATGAGCATTGAATATGATATTTTGCGTGAGATAAACGTCGATGAGCTGATAGAAGAGTTTGCTAGACGCAAGGCTCGTAAGGTGCCTACTACATTGACATCATATAACTGCATTATTCTGTAACCATACGTTAATTTTGTCATTTACGTTGTATTGTACCGACACTGTAATAGCCAATAGGTACATCTGTACATATATAAATATAATTTATATGTTCAACTTCCTCAGTTCTGGTCTCAGTTGCTTGTCCTACTCATAGTATACTCAACCTCTAGCATGTTTTGATGTTTATAGTTTAATTAGTTATATGACTATGCAACTTAGCATACATTCAGAAATATAATTGATATATTGTGCTGGTCAGTGACCGCCCAGGGGCCTCCACAGTCCTAAATCCGGCGCTGATTAAGTCGCCAAATCGTATACGTTTAGTCATATTTTGTCAAGTATGTTTGTTGGAACGTACCACTTCATACAGCTACATCGAACCTGTGATTCAGGTTTGTACCACGTTCCAACCGCCCAATGACAATCTATAGAAAAGAATTAACGAATGAAAAATTAATGTAAACCATATATGCACACTTGAGCAACATTCCGGCCTTAGAAAAGACCAGGTAAACTTTTTAGATGTTAATCTTCTGTGCATTTTTAAAACGTTTTATAACAGTTTGTTTGTACTGATAGCGTGCAACAACAGTTACATGGTACGTAATCAACCATACAGGACTAAGGGCGCTTTCCAATTGACAAGGTTAGACCGTTCAGTCCGGCCAGAATGGACTTGCTTTTGATTAGGACCAAATTTTCCAGTCAGACCATCCCAGGCCTCAAACGAATCGTGTTCCATTTAACCAGACTGACCGGTCTAACCGTGTAAATGGAAAGCCCCCTAAGTTGTTCAAAGCTGCTTAGCACTAAGGTCAAACGTTAATCTGTTGTTTTATTTTTAAATTTTCTCGGCGACTGGTTTACTTCTAATAATACCATTGTTAAATAATGAATAATAATTGGGAATAAAACCATTGTTAATTCAAAGAAGATTTGTAAAAAAAAAACATTCCAAAAAAATTTATAGAATTCTGTTCAACGAAGAATTCTGTTCAACGAGATTTTTTCATTAATTTATAGGATTAAGCTAATTCGATTTTAAACAAATTCTTCCAGATTCTTCCAATTAAACGACTTCTTCCAGAAGTCCCAACTTTGCAATCTAGCGTGTGTCTTGGAAGAATAATTATTACTTCACGAACTTTTGTTTGAGAAGAACATTTTTCTGTCACACTAAGTTGTTTAAATCAATTCCTTAAGTTAACAATGGACTGATTTTTTTGACAACATTAACAACTGTACATATACACTTTTCATGTATATACGCTTTGTAACAAGATGTCAGTGACCGAAAATTTAAAGATACAAACATACTGAAAGGTATACCAACACGGCCAATCTAGACTTGTGTAGTGATTTGTTATTCTTTGTATGACTGTCATTTAACTGTGAAGGCGTCCTGAGTTGCAAAAGCGAAAGCTCGGCTATGAAATCTTTAAAATTATCTGAACTGAATGTATACATAATGTAATGAAATAAATGGCACTTATGTTTATAGCCCTAAGAAACGTAAAGTAAGTCTGTCTTATTTGAAAGAACTTTTAAAACAACAAAGTAACATTTTTTGCAGTTTTTCGTTTTCTTGCTTTGTTATGGAGATATTTTTGTTTATTTGATATACAATTTAAACATCTTCACTTCACATGTGCATGATGACTTATCGGAGAATGTTATATATCTTTGATATTTCAACCAAATTAATTAATTCGAAGGAAGCGTTTTGTGTGTTTCTCCCACAACACCAAATATGTAGAATTTTTAAGTCATTATATTTGATAATAGGAAAGAATGGATATAAATAACTTTCTCGATAAGTCATTTTATACACATGTGACGTCAAGATGTTAATTTACATATTAAGTAAACTGAACTCGACAACAAAGCAAATAAAAAACTGCAAAAGATGTTACTTTGTTATCTTAATTAAGTCTTCTTACGACAAACTTAATTTTCGTTTTATAGGCAATTTAACAAAGCCTCCTTGGATCTATTATTATTACACATACATCCTCTGTGCTTGGCGGCATCCGTATCGCCGTCATGAGGTGCTATATCACTTGTTTTATTTTGGGATTTCTTTCCATGACCTGTTTCATTGTAGGGTTTCTTGGCATCTCGCTTGGGCTCTTCGTATTTTCCATCTGAATATGTTTCTGGGTATGTTTCTTGATATGTTTCTGGATATGAATCATATTCACCTACAAACACGATTAAAAAACGCTTCATTAATTTAGCTGAATTTATTTTACGTAATATTTAAACAAGAGTAGCATACAGTGTTTTATCAGATTTAAGACACAAGGCGATAGCCCAGTGGCTTAGATGTGAACAGCTAAGTCAGCATTTTAGAGAACGTTAAACTTTTGGTATCATTTTAAACATTAATTCTTAATAAAAATTTTAAATTTAAATTGTAATATATCGCAATTTTTTTATCTTTTACTCATTGCATGACTACAGGACACACATTGATAACAGCAGTCTTAAAACTGTTGAAGTGTCCATCCTGTATAAATATTCGTTTTATTATTATTATTATTACTATTATTATTAATATTATTATTATTATTAGTGTACAACTTCTGAGTACTCAGTAAATCAAAAACATCAGTTGGGCGCGAACGTAGCCAATTGTTGCGTTAAATATTAAATTACAAATTCTAAAAGTTAGTTAAAAAAAGAAAAAACAAAAAAAACCGACAAATTAACTATCTAAACATTAATGTACTATTCCACTAGAACCTTAAATGAACGTGCTATGTTCAAACTGTTGCAGAGTACTGCTTTCTGCATGCGCCTTAGGGTCTCTCCACGTCTTACCCCAATCAGCGTCTTTACTCTCTTATCAACTTCCTTAGAGTACCCTCCAAGTACGTCTATAATGATGTTGTGTTGGATTATTTGGTATCCCGGAAATTGCCTCTTCAACTCCCATCGTAGCGGTCCATACTTCTGGGTCTTTTCCTCATCTTTCAGCTGACGATTTTCTATCCATGGACAGCTCATTTCAATCACGATCACCTTCTTTTCGATCTTATCTATTATCCTTGCATCAATCCGGTTGGCTCTTACTTCTGTGTTTTCCGCGTTCAGTGGTATATCCCAGAAGGCTTTCGCGCGTTCGTTTTCATACACAGGCTTAGGCTTTGCAGGCGAGTACCAAGGTGGGACATGATATCAACTCTCGATCCTTTAGCATCTCAGAAAACAGCACCTTTAGAGCTGCGTTGTGTATGGCTAGATACTTTGTTTGGGCCAGAGCACTACAGCCTGCTAGAATGTGAGACAGGCTCTCCGGTGTTTTACCACATAACCTGCATTGCACGTCTGAGCTGGTATTCAATCGGGTTTTCTTCTGATGGTATTCTTTGTTGGTAGTAGCTGTTGGTAGAGCTCATGCACGCCTGTGATTGTATGCGACGGCGCTGTTCTCCATCCTGACATCCACCCAAAGCAGTCATTGCTTATGTCGTCATCTTCCCATCTATTCTTAAACAACTTCCCTTGCCATTTCTCTTCTCTCATTTCTTCAAAGTATTTCTTCTGTTGGGCGGTTCTTGCCCATACTCCAATCTTCCGACCACTAATCTCTTAACAATCTCTTATCCGACACTTCGGCTCTGAGTACTCCAAACTCAACATCATATTTAGCTCTTCTGCATATTTGATCGCATCTTTAGTCAGTGACTGGCTTCCCACTCGTTCTGCTTTTTTTTCAAAGTCCCTCACTGCAGTCATGGTTTCGTCTGTGTTGGCGTATAATTTGACAGCTGCCTTGATCTTTATTAACTTAATTATACTCGTGTTCTACTGATTTTAAACCTCTTCCTCCACTTTTCCGAGGAAGATACATCAGCGCTGTTGATCCTAGTGGATGTTTTCCTCCGTTCTCACTGATCACTTTACGAGTTTCTCTGTCCAGTCTTTGAAGCTCTGCTATGGGCCATACTTGCGTCCACATTAAGTAACTGAGGGTAGGAAGTGCAAACTGGTTTGTCGCCAAAGCTTTGTTGAAATCTGATAGTGGGCTGGACCAAATCACCGATAACCTTTGCAGGTAGACTTTTGCTGCACACTTTAGCACCCGGTTGTCATCCTGTTTCACATTTTCCATAACCCCTAGGAACTTGTAGTACACTCCCTCCTTCAGGCTGGTAATCACATCCGATTCACCCACTTCCATTTCTGCTGATCTCGTATCCAACTCACCTCTCTTGGCATGCAAGCCGGCATCTGCCATTTCTGACTTAGTTGACCTTAGCACTCTTCCAAGTTTACCTGAAGATGCTGCGAAGACCTTTAAATCATCAATGTACAGCAGATGGGTTATTTTCTTACTAATGGGTTTAGAAAGTCTGTATCCTTCTGTAGCCTTCAGCTTCCACGCTATCCACGTATTCCACGCTTATTATTATTATTATTATTATTATTATTATTATTATTATTATTATTATTTATTATTATTATTATTATTATTATTATTATTATTATTATTATAATTATTATTATTATTATTATTATTATTATGTGATAAAATACGTACTGCATGTGAACGTTTTGAATAGCGTCAAAGACGACCATTTGGTAAGTTTATCATTGTAGTAATTTTGGAAAACAACGTTATCTAAGCCGGGAAAATTGAGGCTAAAGTTTATGTAAATCAAGAGGATTTTTTACCAGATATAAAACTACGGACCGGACATGGTACTGATTCTTTTTTTTTTGAAAAACATATACTAAGACATACAAATCAAAAGTGTTAAAAGGTTTGTGAACGAATAACTCGTAACGAAATAACGTTTCGAGCCGTGGCCCTTGATTAGAGAGAAACGTGTGGTGAGATACAACACGTGCACAGATCCTAACAATTTAGTTAAACATATGTATACATTAGATCGCAATTAAGTAAATAAATATACAACTCACACGAAACATTACAATATGCATTAAAGCCAGTACGAATTAATGTACTATTGTACTTACCAGCTCTGGTGACAGCCAAGGTATAGCAGCAAGGAAAATGCAGGCGGCAGTTACAACTCGTGGATTCATTTTCTAATCGTTGTTTGACAGGTAGTAATAATGATCTTGTCACGAATGATACTCTCTCGTTGAAAATCTCGCCCTTTTTATACAGTTCAATACAACTATTTTCGGAAGCAATAGAATTTTACATTTAAAACATTTTTTTTTTTTAAAAAGTTCTTTTTTCGAAAGTTTCTTTGATAACTGAAAATAATGTTGTTAGTAACTTTGTGCTTTTTGTGCTGACAACTGCATTTTACTGCCTTATGATATCCGATGTTTATTAACACAGTATTTCGTCTTTGGAGGTCTTAAGGAAGTCTTATGCTTGGCCGACACGAATATGCGGCGTTGTAAAAATGTACATGTGGTATACTTCTCAACAAAGACCCTGGTGGGTGGATAATGCAGTGATTCACGTATGTCTGTTACATAGATATCAAGTTGTGAAAGGTTTTAATGACATTCCGATCCTAGTATTTAGCCATTAATTAGAAATTTTTGTTTTAGCGAGCAATTTAATTTAGCGATATTTTGAAGATTTAGCAAACGAAATTCTACCCAAATTTTCCTTCACCAAAATTTCTTAGAATGTGTAATCAGTCAATCGAGTGAAATAAACTGAAGGCTATTTCAGCTCTAGTCAAGCATCTGGTTATAAATTTATGTCCAACATAACTCATGCAGGTTCTTTATGTATAGGCCTGACTCCAACACAAAAACCATAACATAGGAATCCAGTAAAGCACCTAGCGTTAGGCCTACATAAATTTAGTACCTGGATCATGCTGGACATATATGACAACAAAACTCATACAAACTTTAGTTTCAACTAACTTTTATTAGCTATATTAGCTTTACATGGTTTTAAAACTCCATGGAATATATTTTTATTAGCCATTATATTATTATGATCGAATTTATTAATAATCTAATTAGTGAAATAAAAGTAACGTGCTGCGTATAGGCAGTGTAGAAACAACAATCGAAATATAGTAAGGTTAGATATGCTGCCGAAACAGAGAACGTAGGAGTCTAACGTTTTGAGCGAAGGCCCTTCGTCAGAGAGAAAGGGCTTCTGTCTCCTTGTTTCTGTTTTGGCATGTTGTACAGTATATTGATGTTGTATTGGTACAGTCAGGCTAGGAGATATATGCATGCATGCATGGATCATCATGCAACAGGGCACTGTTTTTGTCTCATTTGTTTTGCAACTTGAGATTAACAGTCTAGTTTCCTAGGAACCTTATAAACCTATAACCTGCATTACCGACAAGGTGTTGTTCGCCAACTTAATTGTTCCTCGAGACAAGAAGATCAACATCCTAGTTTATTATATGATGACATGTTAATTAAGAAAACAAATATTATGAATAACGGAAATTATATTAAAGAAGTTTGAATTCCTTGTTTTGAGGTTTTTAATTTTATCTGTTATATAATGTGTCTATACATGCGTGCTTAAATGGCGTTATTTTAGATTGGATGGCGTCTTTCTAACACAATTTTGAAGACTTCCCTGCGTGCAATATTTACTCTTTGAAATGCCGATCCTTCGGAATGCTGTTATGGATGTCTTTAAACTGTGTTGCTATACTCACACTAACATTATGACCTCGTTGTGCCTTTGTTATTGTATATGCATGCAAGAGAGGAGTCGACGTTCGCATGATGTTGAGATTAGCTGGAATGTTTGTTAGGAAAAAAATATATGTATAACCCGAAATAAATATGTGAACACAATGAAAAGGTAAATGCAATCATCTAGATCCAAATTCTAAGCTGATAAGCTTAAAACTTTAATACGAATAGAATTTACAAAACTGACTACTTACAATTTTAGAACACATATATTTTATATATGCACCCAGAATTACTAAAAAGCTAATCTATGCTGGGGGTATATTTGGTATAAAATTCACAAGTAAACACGAGCAGATAAGTACAAGGTATGAAGTAACTAACACACATACAAAATAAAAACAATACATATTACGGAGAGAGCAGACCATGAGTATTATCCAGCAAAAAAATTTTTTGGTATTATATAGTGGGTATATGATAACCAATCTAAAATCTTCATTTGTTTCATTCCAAATTTTGGCTCCTAAGAAGTGAAGATTGAACTTTCCATGATTTGTGCTGGCATTACATAATCTGAAAATCTTCAATTTCTTATAAAGTGGAGAGATATGTTACTTGGTCTCGTTTGGAAAATGTAGCCCGCTATAATTGGCTATGCTAGCGCTGTTGCGGATACCTTGCCTTTTCAAGTCTTGATTGTTTGTATATTGTTGTACTAGTTAGTATATTATGTATTGTAATGGGGCGAAGTTTTTAAATTAAACTGATTAAATTAAAAGATTACATATAGTTAGTATATCTATAATGTCATTTAATTGACCCATGTTCTAGTTGAAGAGACGTTTTATGGGGAAAGACGGACTGGTTTTAAATGAAACAATTGTCCAAATGACAAAGTAGTGTGGTATGAAGTGTCATGAAAACAGCTCCTGTAGGATTAATTGAGTGCTAATGTTTTTGGTTTTTTCTTGTTTGAATTGACTAGACTGATCAAACTGATTGGAAAATGACGGGGTTCAAATTTTCAACCTCTCAATATATCAATATGAAACAAAAATAAAGTTTACATGCAAATCTTACGAGAGCTGTTTTCATGACACTTCATACCACACTATTAGGGTCAGGATCAGGACGTCAGGAAAGGTCATTGAGTCACTCTTATTATCCATGTCTCCGACCCCGCGATCCCCCTGTAAATCGAAGCGTCGAAAATTTGAACCCGGAAAACAATTTTCCGATAGTTTGACATCTAGTTAACTCAAAAAAGAAAGAAAATCAACTTTAGCACGCAAATTCTATACGAGATTACACTTTATGCTGCACTAAACAATAACATTTATTTATACCGCGCAAATTCAACTTTAAAGTTTTCAAATGCGCCTTACAATAATTTTTGACATGGCCGAGTCGAAGGCATATCAAAGGCGCTCAGGCAGCCGCCATACGACACATATCGGCCCACGAATTACAGATAAGCCCTAGGTGTTGATTTTACGGAGGGAGGAAAACCGGAGAACCCGGCGAAAAACCCTCGGAGCACAGGAGAGACCAACTAAACTCTACTCACATGAGTCCCAAGCTCGAGAACGGGGCTGTTCCCAGACGGTCACCCATCCAATTAGTACTAACCCCGTCTAACCGGGCTTAACTATTGGTGAAAGGCAGCGCCCTAACAGCACACGCCATCCATGCTCCCCTAAAGATCGGGGGAGGTATATTTAACCTCACTTATATTTCGATTTATATTAATCTATAACATTTTTATTAGTAACTTAATATACGAAAGAAGTTAACTGTTTGCCTACCGTATCGTTCAGAGTATCGTCCAGACGATTTTACTTGTCAAGTGGAGCTAGAGACCTTGAAGAAAGCTTTGCGATTGCTGCTGTAAAAACCAGGTATGTAGAAGCGTTATGTGCTGTCTATATAGTCTAATTTTCTTAATTACTGGCATTACATACAGCATTGATTCTTTAGTATAATATATATAAAACGTGAGCAGCCGATCTTTATCTGTTTACCTTTTTGACATGGAAATAAACTATATCCTCAACCATTGAAACACGAGCTTTCACAACTATAATTAATATTTAATATTAGTTCAATATCTTTTTTATCGCATATATATACTTATAATAAAACGAATAAACCACAGGTTTTTTCAATGTTCTTTTTTATTCAAATATCAAGTCTTTTTAAAGAAAGGTCAAGCTTTCACATAACATTTCTTGATTATACAATCAGTAAAATTATTTATTCAGTAGTTTATTTATTTATTATATGCATGACAAAATTACTACATTCTGATTGGTTGAGAGGAGTACAATTATTTTATTAATTGTACTGCAGTACAATTAATAAAAATGGAGAAGGTCCTGGGAACGATGTTGACAATAAAATTCAAAATGGCAGCCAATTCTGCAATCAGTGGAAAGTTTTCACATTTCCAACGACTTGTGGTACACTACGAACTAAAAATTCCATGTAAATATTTTGAAATGAGTACAGAGAACACCCAGAAATGCCAGAATGTTTCTTGTCAATTAATGAAACAAGATGTTTTTAAAGGCGTGAGTGAGTACGAAGCGTACGTGTCGTAATTTTGTCATGCATATAATAATTGAGTAATCATATGATTTTGCTCGTACAATTATGGATTTACACTACTCGTGATATTTGAAAATAATGCTAAATTGCACTCGCCTTAACGGCTCGTGCAATTTTGGCAAAATTTTCAAGTATCACTTGTAGTGTAAATCCTTAATTGTACTCGCTATCATATGATTACCTATGGATCGTTTTCACTCACGTGATCGGTGGCTCCATTGGGGTGGTGGAACAATACGAAATTTTTGAATACGAATAGAGCTAAATTCCCATAGGATAAATATGGTACACCAATATGGCCGCCATTTCATTGTTTCGGCACACCAATATGGCCGCCCTGATGCCAGATGAAAACGATATACATCTGTACTAATTTAGATGTTCTAGTTCAAAACAAAAGCCTGTGATACCAAGTCAGCTATAAAGGCATTTAGATTTTGTGTCGTGGGCAGCTGGCCTTTGACTTTCCAGAGAAATAATTACAGCATTTCAATTTGGAATGTCTGCGATCGTAATATATAGGTAACCACAGCAGTTATTGTTGGAATTCTTGGTGTAAACTTTACCACAGCAGCAGATTTGTGTGAGTGGGTTGTAGATTTGGTTGCCACAATCTAGTAAGAAAAATAGAACAATATGTTTAGGAATAATGTAGTGTACTAGTTGGGACTAAATATGACTTATTTTTTGTAATGTTTTTCTTAATAATATACTTGAAAAAAATTCTGAATTTTGATTGGCTGAGAGCCGTGCAGTTTTAAGGAAATACAGTGCAAAAAAAGGCAATACAGTGCAATTTTTTGAAGCCAATAAACCAATCAAAAACAACAAAAGCCGTTCTACAACGGATTTTGATGGATGGCATTTTCCAATCTCGTACCAGGCTCTTTTTTTGCACAAAATAAACAAAGATGGCGGCCAATATTTGAAAGAAAGGGAGAACAATTCGTTCAAATTTAAAGCTAATTAATGTAATTATTCCCTTTTACTATCAAGTAAAGTGCCTGCAAGAAAACTAGAAAGATTCTTAGTGTTTTAAAGTGCTTATAAACCCAAAATGGGTTTTGGAGGATTCGAATAGAGCATAAAAAGTTAGTTAATAAGTTCTATCTCCATTTTTGATTTAGACTTTTAGTTTCGGAGATATAACAGTTCAATAAAAACTTGCGCCACCTAGAGGCCTGGATCCCAGGAACCCATCATAGCTACAAGAAGAAGAAAGTATAGTGTGAAACACTGACGTCTTGAGAGTTTACTTACGCGCATAATGCCGTCTTTAATTTGTGCTCTAGCAAAACAAACAGCAACATTAATATCTATATCTATAAGATACCATTTTTATAGAAAGGTGAAATCATATTCCTGGGATCCAGTCCCCCCGTAGGCGCAACTTTTTCACAAACAGGCATTTTGAGCCGTTATATCTCCGAAACTAAAAGTCTAAATCGAAAACAGAAATACAACTTATTAACTAATTTTTTATGCTCTATTCGATTCCTCCAAAACCCATTTTGGGTTTATGAGCACTTTAAGTAAAGTTTATCGAGTAGTGGTGAAAGAAGCGAAGCGTTCTTAAACGTTAACCAAAATTATATACGAGAAGTGGACGGGCCGAAAGGACCTCGGAAAGGACACTAATGTCGTAAGTACAGTTGACTTGAACATTTTTTATGTATATTATTAATAAGTAATAGCATGGTTTTGAGTGCAATTAAAAACATGCCCTCGTGTGTTTTTCAAAGAAATTTCACCTGGGGGGCAACCGGGCAAAATTTGACGTTTGCAAATCAGTGTGACAATATCAATTAAGGGGGGTCTGTTAATACTCTGTGGGCTTGTCCCCCAGGAAACGTTTGAAACCATGTGAAAGTCATGTGAAATGTCATTTCCCGCATTTGAACAAAGTTTAAAGGTCTAAAAAAGGAGTGTCTATAGTGATGATTATTTTTAAAACTTGGCTTTTTAAAAATATTTCAGTGAAATACAACATAGAACTACTTTTTCAAAGTATACTTTTATTATTCTAAAACAATTGTGGAAGAGAAGGGGGGTATGTGTCTCCCAGCTCCTACAGCCCTGCATGCTGTCTGTTTGTTTGTTTGTTTGTTTGTTTGTTTGTTTGTTTGTTTGTTTGTTTGTTTGTTTGTTTGTTTGTTTGTTTGTTTGTTTGTTTGTTTGTTTGTTTGTTAGTTTGTTTGTTTGTTAGTTTGTTTGTCTGTCTGTTTCCAAGATATCTTACAAAATACTGCACAGGTTTTCATCATGAAAGCTTGTGGAAAGATTGATCATAGACCAAGGCCCAACCCATTTAATTTTGGTTGGATTTGGTTGAAATTTGGATAAGAAATCGACAAAAATCTGACCACAAGAATCTTTGTAAAGAAGAAACGCTTTGATTATGCTTTGTTATTCTTATTTTGTGCAAACATTTTGCATAATTTTGGTAAAAGTTCAATCTAGTATTTTATTCATTCCTACATGTGTACTAGGTTGCATGAGCTAGCCTGGTTAGTGGGTTGGCTCTCTTTATTTTTAAACATCTCTAATAACTTGCTGGCAGAGGTATATGCAGTCTCTGAGTGCCCTCTTGTTGCCAGTACCAGTGTATGAATAATTTTAGAACAATAACATATTTAATTTAATTACAAGCATTGTAATAATAAGTATTATAGTCAAAACATGTATTGAATTATACTTACAATAATATGGACAAGTTGCAAAGTGATAGTAAGTTACAATCCCATTTTCCTCCTTTTTGGCAAGTACTGGAATAAATCAGTACATTGAGTTAATAACAAGCGCCTGACAACTCTGTAGCTACTTTTATTTTAAAATCTTAAAACAACAATTGTTAATTAAATTACTGAGTGTTCATAAACATATTTATATGTAGCAACTAACTGCTTATTAACCGAGTTCGAGGTCTGTACGGGAAAGTATTTGCCTGAGGTTTTCGTACAGACCGAGCGACGAAGGAGCGAGGTTTGTGCGAGAGAAACCGAGGGTAAATACTTTCCCGTACAGACCGAGAAAACGAGGTTAATAAGCCTTTTATTATATGGCTTTTGGTTTGTTTTCTTATCTGTTTTTAGTTCTACGTTTGTCTTGATCAGGTGTCGCTGTTCACCTTAGTTCTTACTTTTGAGCTTGTTCGTTTCGCTTCATGTTTACACCTGTTAGGCTTTTATTTTTCGCGCTTTTAAATAAGAAGTTTTTATAAAAAGAAACACTGATGTTTCAGGACGTATTATTGTTCAAAAATTTCCAACGAACATATCTAATTCGCTTTTATTTTCATTCAAATCAACTCAGTAATTTTCCCGCCAAAACTTGCAGGTCATTAAAAAGGACGTAATGCCCTCTCACAGTGCCGAGAGGGCATTACGGCTTTTTCCGGACCTCTCAGCAACCAATCAGCGTGCGCCGTTTCGTGTAATGACCCGAAAACAAGCCCAGCCATATAGTAATATTGAATAATGCATGCATATATATATATATAATTTATGCAGTCACGTACATGCAAAAAGTAACACTCGTTATCTATGTATACTTACATCCTTTGTGTTTAACGGCGTCGAGTTCACTAGCATCATTCTGTATACCAAAGCACTCGTTTCACTGTTCATGTCTTCAACAACCATTTTGTGAGTTTCGTCATTTGGAGTTTCAAATTTCTTTTTTGCTGGTTTTTCGTCATTCATGAGACCTTCAGAAGTCATTTCAATGTTGAAAACTTCAATGTTGAAACGTTGCATGTTGAGGAACATTGCAAGTTCCCAATGTTCAGGAAAAGTTCAATGTTGAAAAGTTCAATGTTGAGAAGTTGCATGTTGAGAAGTTCAATGTTGAGAAGTTCAATGTTGAAAAGTTCAATGTTGAAAAGTTCAATGTTGAAAAGTTGCATGTTAAAAAGTTCAGTGTTGAAAAGTCCAATGTTGAAAAGTTGCATGTTGAAAAGTTCAATGTTGAAAAGTTCAATGTTGAAAAGTTCAATGTTGAAAAGTTCAATGTTGAAAAGTTCAATGTTGAAAAGTTCAATGTTGAAAAGTTCAATGTTGAAAAGTTCAATGTTGAAAAGTTCAATGTTGAAAAGTTCAATGTTGAAAAGTTCAATGTTGAAAAGTTCAATGTTGAAAAGTTCAATGTTGAAAAGTTCAATGTTGAAAAGTTCAGTGTTAAAAAGTTCAGTGTTGAAAAGTTCAATGTTGAAAAGTTCAATGTTGAAAAGTTCAATGTTGAAAAGTTCAATGTTGAAAAGTTCAATGTTGAAAAGTTCAATGTTGAAAAGTTCAATGTTGAAAAGTTCAATGTCGAAAAGTTCAATGTTGAAAAGTTCAATGTTGAAAAGTTCAATGTTGAAAAGTTCAATGTTGAAAAGTTCAATGTTGAAAAGTTCAATGTTGAAAAGTTCAGTGTTGAAAAGTTCAATGTTGAAAAGTTCAATGTTGAAAAGTTCAATGTTGAAAAGTTCAATGTTGAAAAGTTCAATGTTGGAAAGTTCAATGTTGAAAAGTTCAATGTTGAAAAGTTCAATGTCGAAAAGTTCAATGTTGAAAAGTTCAATGTTGAAAAGTTCAATGTTGAAAAGTTCAATGTTGAAAAGTTGCATGTTAAAAAGTTCAGTGTTGAAAAGTTCAATGTTGAAAAGTTCAATGTTGAAAAGTTCAATGTTGAACAGTTCAATGTTGAAATGTAGAAGTTCAATGTTGAAAGATTGCATGTTTAAAACTTTGCATGTTAAATACGAAAAGTATAATGTCCGAGAAATAAGAGGTTGAATTGAATATACAATGTTGAGTGTTAAATTTGTTATTACTATCCAAATACAAAAAGTGCAGTGTTGAATAAAAAGTTTGATTTCTGGCGGGGACCGGACACCATAATCATCGTGCTTACTGCCATTTTTCATGTTTGTTTACGTTTGAAAGTTGCAAGTTTCACCAGAAAACGTTGAACGTTTAACTGAAAACAAATCAATCAACTTGCGGCGTCATTTCAAAGAAACCTGTCAAAAATTACGCCGCAACTTGATTGATTTGTTTTCTAAACGTTCAACGTTTTCTGGTAAAATTTGCAACTTTCAAACGTACATCACCAGAAATTTAGGTCATTTGTGCCGCCGCTCTCCGTCAGCGGCTTTCGCCTAATAATACTATAATTATGTATTCGAATGCGTTTGATTCTATTGTACTCTAGTGTTTCTCATTATTCAGGTCATTGAGTTCTTTAGAATTTGCCTAAATCGTGTATGTATGTATATGTAAACAACCTGTAAATGACTATAAGGACTGTGAAATCAAGCAAGTTAAACGCTTTTGGAAGTACTATGCTAGGGACAAATCAGGATCTTTATGTTCTTTCGAAGTAGACTGACTCATGCCGAATGCAATTTGGCCAATTTCTAGCACCTGTTTACAAACATGCCATAATTTAGAGGAAAGAACAACTTACATTCAAAACAAAATTATGAACTGGAAATCGTTTTTCCAAGTAAACTGACGCACTTTCTTCGCTATGAACCAAAATCACAAGCAAAAGGGAAAGGAACGTTTTCGACAAACATCACTAAATTTTCGAAGGTAAACAGAATATAAGCTGTATTTCATTGGGCTTTGGCAAAATCACTAGCGCATCTCGATCCTTGCATATTTTACTTCAAACATTGGGATTTCATTCGCAGTGACAGGCGTTTAATAGGGATTCGACTGGTTTGTGAATGCGAATAGAAATCATTCTAAGGGAAAGGTAAGGCTCCATTTGTTAGATTTGGTTTTTGGCAAAAGTATTGAATATATGCCACACAACAATCTTCGACTTAGGCAAACTAAAAAATGCAATTGGTTATAGTTGTATTTTCCGTCTTTTGTCGATTTCTCAGTCTGTGCTCATTAATTTTTATTGACCATTTAAATAGAACGTTGCGTGCAGCCGCTGTTTCTACGCGGGCTCAAATGACCGAGATTTCTGGCCATGCGTAAACAAAATTGTTTGCCGGGTTTTAAATGGGGGTGGGGGGAGGGCTTGTAATTTTATACCATATTGTGTTATATAATTTGGTGCTATGTACAAAATATGCTGTAACAATATATATATGTATTAGAAAAGATGTACTAGAAGACTACTATTGCAACTTAAAGACGTTTTATTTCAAACAAACAATCCTATTTCATAGAAGATTGAGTTACTGAACTTGCTTGGCTCTTTACGACAATGCATGTGGACAGATGCGTATCTCATATATTGCATTCGATCGTTTGTCTCCGTCATCAAACTGAACAGAATACTCAGAACTTATAGCAGAGACAGTGCCAAGGTAATATACCTTCATTGCTCGCTGATAGCCAATCACCTTCTGACCCAGTTGTATCTCATTGCATGACGGTAGGTTATCGGCGATAACAGCAGATGGGTCATTTATGGGCAATGTGGTCGTATCACCGTCGTCATAATTAATTAAAACGACAGAAGAAAAAACCTTGGTGACAAAACCCCGGAAATAGAGTCCATTCGACCAGCGTGCAAAAACCCTGGAACCGACTAAAATTAAAATAAAACAACAACAATCAGCAAATGAATAAATACAACCTGCAGTAGATGGGCAAATAAATCACTTTCCAGTAACAACGTTCTTGGGGCCTTTCGTTCGGCTAAATACAGTTGGTAGCATGCACAAGTGGTTAGCGCAGAATTGTAAATGACCCAACAACAAGAGAAGGATACTGGACATAAATTAAACTTTATACACAGAGGTAACATTAGAGACTTCATGATCATGTAATATGTGCATTTTTAACTGTTAGGTGGATTGCTCCCTTATGGTCAGCAGTAAACATTTTGAAGCCACTGGCTGCCATATTGGTACTCGTGTACCTGGCGGGCTTAAGAGTATAGTAAGAGTTTACCGGGGGAGTTGGAAAAGCCGTAAGACAATGCTCAGATGCGGGCAATTTACTGTTACTACCAACTCAAAACAGAAGGGAAAAGCAAATACAGTCCGAAATTGTCAACTACATACTTCAAGGATTTGTAAAGACTTATGCCTTAATACCAAAGGTATATAGATAGTTTTATAATGATGTAATTATTAGCTGATTTTATAGATTTAAAGTTTATGAGTTTATACTGTAATATACATATAGAAGAAGAAGAAAGGACGAAACTTACTACAAAGACAATTTAAATTTTATTTATTTGACACTGATTGTCGGAAGTAAAAATGGGGTTACTTGCTACCAATAGTACTAGTTCGACAACTTAAACAGATTTACTTGAAATAATACTATTTTTTGGTCATAAACTAGTTGGTTTTATATTTTGGTGTTGTGCAATAGCATTTAATGATAGGAATTTCTACTAAACTATGTTTTGTAAAGAAATTCTGCAAAAAGAATGTTCTAACAGCTATTGTCTTGAATGTTTAGTTTACGAATTTGAATACAAATTTTTTATGGGAATATCCATTCTGTAAAATAGCCTGAAGTCCTAGTCACGGCAACTCTTGACAGAGCCAAGTAAAAAATCTGGAGAGTAATTTAAATCACTACAGCTACACCCACGATTACCGTAACCTCCCACATTGCCCCCTAAACTTTCAAATCAGTTAGCTATATGAGCTTACGTGCATGTGGCGACGACACAAAAGGAAATGTTCTGAGATCTCCTTTTGAATACCAATCTTCGTCATTATCATCAAAACGAACTTTATACCCAAGTGACTGGTCGACTTCTATAACGAATCCAATGTAATAAGTCTTTCCTCCTTTCCATGAAGCAATCACGTGCTTTTTAAATTTCACATTCAAAGGAATTCTATCAGGAATCACGGCGGAAGTGTCGTTTATTTGGTAACTCATCTCGTCACCGTCGTCGAATTGGATATAAATCATATCTTCAGAAATAGCACTCACTCCACCCTTGTAGTACAGATTATTTGTCCAACGTGCCAAAACGCGTTGACCAACTATAAAAATAAAAATTTTGAAAAATAATTATTGATTTATTACGTAAAACATAACCATGTTCAATAACAGCTCAATATTATTATAAATATAAGTGCCCAGCACAAAACACGAATAAAAGCCATCAACACAAGAATATAAAAAACATAATATTTAATCTAATATAAAACGTTTCGTTGTTTATGCTACAACATCTTCAGAGATAATGATTACAAGCTATTGTTTACAGGATATACAATAAACGGAATTCTAACTACATACATATAGTCCAATCAAAATAAAGAACTAAAAATACATATTACAAGCTAATTATAGGTTAGGAGGTGAGATAACGCTGAAGGTGCTCTCTATCTCTTTCTCTCTCTCTCTCTCTCTCTCTCTCTCTCTCTCTCTCTCTCTCTCTCTCTCTCTCTCTCTCTCTCTCTCTCTCTCTCTCTCTCTCTCTCTCTCTCTCTCTCTCTCTCCGGCCAACAAAGCCACTGGTTTAGACAAAATTCCTTGTCGCCTTGTTAAGGAGGCTGCACCTATAATCGCGGAGTCGATATGCAGGATTTTCAATTGCTCAATTATTACAGGTATTTTCCCTTCCGATTGGAAAGCTGCTCGTGTTACTCCAATCTATAAAAATGAAGCTAAAGATGATTGTAATAATTATAGACCAATTTCTGTCATCTCGCCTATAGCTAAAGTTTTTGAAAGAATTATTTATACTCAATTATACGATTATTTTACTAAAAATAATCTTTTATCCAAATATCAGTCGGGTTTCAGACGCCCCCATTCTACTGCCACAGCACTCCTAGATGCAACAACAGAATGGTTTATAAATATTGATCAGGGAAAACTAAACTCGGTAGTTTTTTTCGACTTGTCTAAAGCATTTGATACTGTTGACCATTCAATCTTATTGAACAAGCTCTCGTTGTATGGAATTTCAGGGGAAGCCCTTGTCTGGTTTGGTTCGTACTTAACAAATCGTAAGCAGCAATGCTTTGTAAATGGCCATCTGTCGTCTCCTAGGACCGTCACATGTGGAGTTCCTCAGGGGTCAATACTTGGTCCATTACTGTTTCTCATTTATATTAACGACCTTCCATATTGCTTGCAATATTCAAATCCACGTATGTATGCAGACGACACCAATCTAACAACAACGGGTCAGTCGTTCGATGAAATTATTCGTGCCACAAATTGTGACTTAAACAACATTAGCGAATGGCTTTTAGCCAATAAGTTAAGTCTAAATGTGGCAAAAACTGAATTTATGTTTATTGGATCTGATGACAAGCTGAACAAAATTAAAAATATGCCCTATCTTTATATTAATAACCTACCTGTTAGAAGGGTTAAGTCAAGTAAGTCTCTCGGGGTTTATATAGACGAGAGACCTGCTTGGACTGAGCATATAGATAAGGCTGCTAAGAAAGTTTCCTCTGCAATTGGTGGTCTCAAACAAGCTAGACCATTCATTGATAAAGAAACTGCAATTATTATTTACAATTCCTTAATTCAGCCAATTTTTGATTATTGTGACATTGTATGGGACAATCTCCCTCTGTCGCAAGCAACTAGGTTACAAAAATTACAAAATCGGGCTGCTCGAGTAATTACTCAAGTAGGCTATGACATCAGATCCCATAGCATAAGAGATGAATTAGGATGGGAAACACTTGCTAATAGACGCTTAAAACATAAATATTTTATGATGTTTAAGGTCCTGAATGGACTGGTACCATCATATCTTTCAGATCTGTTTATACCAAATTCAACCACACAAAATTACTGTCTTAGACACAGAGGCACAAATCTCGTGTTAGCAAAACCAAACACAGAATACTTAAAAAAGAGTTTTAAGTTTTCTGGAGCTAAAATGTGGAATGAATTACCATTATCTATAAAGCTTCTAAACACGGTAAAATCTTTCAAACGTGAACTACAATCATTTGGTCCCTAAATCCGGTCTATTGTACCTGATTCTTGACTTCTTGACTGAATGTTTGGTATTTTAATTACTTATCCTATTGTATATATTTGTATATTTATTTATCTGTAAATACTTAATTCGGCTCTTACGAAAAACAATGTAAATTGATAAGATTCCGAATTCAAATAAAATTTCTCTCTCTCTCTCTCTCTCTCTCTCTCTCTCTCTCTCTCTCTCTCTCTCTCTCTCTCTCTCTCTCTCTCTCTCTCTCTCTCTCTGTCTCCCCCTCCCTCCCTCCCTCCCTCCCTCCCTCCCTCCCTCCCTCCCTCTCCCTCCCTCTTTCGAGTGAAAGCCCTTCGTCAGAGAGAAACGTCACAATGTTGAGTGACAACGTTAATTCTGAAAACGATGTCTTTAGTGGCTGATTTACTTTTGATAAAAATTCCCTCTAATCTTTAAATTATTTTACGTTCTACATTTTATAAGCTCCATACAATCGTCTAGCTGGCGTTAGTCACAATAATAAAAACACCATGGATTTAAAAAGATGTTAAAAAAGTCAAAAAAGTATTATACCATGCCCTGGTCGTAATTCTCTCTGGAATTGTTGGCCGACTTTGCCATTATTAAAGTTAATGCTCCTCAGAGAGTTACCAATGCCAACGAAAAGCACCACAATGACTAAGCAAACTGCAGTGATCTTCATTTTTTTTTTTATTTCTTGAGCTGTAATGAATTAGAGAATGAATTAGTAAAATGCACTGTTTGAAGTAAACAAATATCAATTAATAGTAATGCGTTGTTTGAAGCGGGTGGTATAGGGTATTTTTGTGCGCCCTGAAATGAGTTGCAAATATTTGTTTTGGCTTGCGAAATATGCTAGATTTTTGTGTCGTGAAATGTGATTTACATCATTTGCAGTCTTGCTTGATCCACAGAGCCTTCATGCATGCATTCACCAATGTTGTTTTTTTGTGAAACGTGAAATGGCCGTTTTATCACTCGCGAAAAATGTGGAACTGAACCAATTGATTGCTTGTGAAACGTGATCCATTGATATCCCCTTTTACCAACTTCTTTGAAGTATAAACTGTGGCTAAAATGTTAGGTTGTATGTTAAAACAATCAATGTTAAAAGAAAAATTAGTATGATTTTTTTTTCAAATGTTGATAATGTGGCGTCCAAACCACCTACACATGCCTATAATTCTAGGAGTAATTTGTGAAGGAGGTGTGATGAAGCCTGTATAGTTGGAGAATGGTGAATGGGCGAGTTTGAAATCTCAAGCCTAGAACATGTAGTTTCGGTAGAGTGATTTGATTTAATAACTTTATTGCCTATGCAACTGGTGGTCAAACAGGGCGAAATGCCCCCAATTGAACACGAGAGCCATGATGCAGGTGTTGATTTTACGGAGGGAGGAAAACCGGAGAACCCAGCGAGAACTATACCCTCGAAGCTCAGGAGAGATCAACTACAACTCTACTCACATTAATTTCAAGCTCGACAACGGGGCAGTACTAACCCCGCCTAACCGGGCTTAACTTTCGGTGAGAGGCAGCGCTTTAACAGCACACGCCACCATGCTCCCCTTAGAGTGGTAGACTTTCGTGTAGTCTATGTTATAAAATGATCCTGAACTTGGGTGTTCACAGTTTTTTAGAATACAGCATCAAAATGAATAAAACGAAGTAAAACATACCTGAACAAAAGTGGATCTTGATCTTTTAATTTCAGCTTTTCTCGAAGACGTTTCAGTTAACAATGAAGATTGTTTTGGTCCATCTTTTATACTCTAAGAGTATACCTGGGCTCAATGTCAGCGGCAGTTCATGTATTCTTATATAGCTAGGTTTATTTGCTGCTGGTATTGTGATAATAGGTCAATTTTTTCCTTTTTTAAGATGTCACATCACGCACTTAAGTATGCAGAATAATTTGGAAAAGATATTGCTTCTTCGTAATTTCGGAGTGTCAGAGCAATTATTAGTTATATATAGCTATTGTTCCAGCTAGGGTTTGTTTCGAAGTAAATGGAAATAGAGGCACATTAACATACATTTTTTTTCTTCCTTTTTTAAAATGCCATCAATTCGAAAGAGATATTTCTTCCACGTAATTTCAGTGTCAGAGCAATTATTCTTATATAACTATTGTTCCAGCTAGGGTTTGTTTCGAAGTAAATGGAAATAGAGGCGCATTAACATATACGTTGTTTTTCCTTTTTTAAAATGCCATCAATTCGAAAGAGATATTTCTTCCACGTAATTTCAGTGTCAGAGCAATTATTCTTATATAGCTATTGTTCCAGCTAGGTTTTGTTTCGAAGTAATTGGAAATAAAGGTACATTAACATACAATAGTTTTTCCTTTTTTGAAATGCCATCACGCACTTCTTTATTGCTCCTCAGTTTGTTGATAAGTAGATCTAAATAAAGCTACATTAACATATCAATTTTTTCCTTTTTTGAAACGCCATATCACGCACTTCTTTCTTTTAAGTACGCATGAGTAATTCGGAAAAGATATTGCTTCTTCGTAATTTCCGAGTGTCAGAGCAATTATTAGTTATCAGACGTATAGCTATTGTTCCAGCTATATAGGGTTTGTTTCGAAGTAAATGGAAATAGAGGCACATTAACATACATTTTTCCTCCTTTTTGCGGATACTAGTTGCTAAACCATATCCGCTATGTCATGAGCGCAGTTGTGTGTGTGTGTGTGTGTGTGGGGGGGGGGGGGGGGGGGGGTGTATGTACTGTTGTTTTATACTATAAATACAAGCGCGCGGTGACTGCATATTTACCAGTGATATTTACAATTCAATACTTATTCAAAAAACGCGTTGAACATTGATTTATTGAGACGCATCAATGCATGTGGTACCAGCTGAGTCTAAAACATAGACCTATAAAACATAAAAATATCATATTCTTTAACAATGCGATTAGCGTCCGCGTTTCCTATTTTTGCCGATTTAATACCTAAACGTGAGTTCAAACATTTTAGTATTAGGGGTTAGAGATTGGGGTTAATCGTTAGAAATTAACGATTATTGTTATTTCTATAGGTTAGACGTAAGAGTACATGTTGAAGGGGAAAAGAAGGCAGAAGGGTGCAGTCAATTTATAGCGTTTTTGCTTAGACAAGAGTGTTAAACCGTTCCAATCAATATTTCTGAAACCTGAATAGCCTCTGAATTAATGTTTGAAGTGTTAACATGATAAGCGCTGGGCCGAGACAGTGTTTAACTATATAATTCACAAGCAGAAATTTTCAGGCTGTGCTTTGCGCCGGCGCTATGTAATGCTTATCGAAAATACGTGTTGCATGGTCACGTTACACTCGAGCGAAAAATTAAAGCGATATAAGTATCATATTTTTTAATGCGATTATAAGGGACTTTGCTTGTTGTCAATTCTGTTTTCAACGTTGTTTATGTCTCGCTCATCTTGCAGATAGTTTTCAATAGTCAGCAAGTTATCAGATTGTGAGCATGAGTAATACTTTTCAGTATTAAAATTGAATAAATCATATAAATCGTTTATAATCAGTTTGTCTTGATCGAGGCAGCGGTATATTAACCCAGATCGAAATATGCTGTAAATAGCTCAACACTGTTTAGTGTAGATTTACCGCCATCAAGATCTGCAGTTGTTAGCGTAGTGAGCACAATTTTCAGCCGCATGACTGATTAATAACAATGTTCTAAAGTCACTTGTGATCTTCTAAAAGCTTCAAGACGGAGCAATACCAGATCGATAGCACACCGCGTGGTTTCGCAAAGCCTATCGGGATGATGCAATAATTGCAATTTGTCGACCAGAAAATTAAAAAAAATAGGGATACTGGTTTTTATTTCGCTGACAGATAATGATTGAACAATGTAAATTCAATTGCATGGTGCAAAGACACTAAAACAAAATATTTATTATATTTATATTGACTTTTCTACAAATATATGATCATTCTGAACACCATTTTTTATTAATTCAAGTTCCTCATGCAGTCCCTGATTGGACTGTCAAAATATTTTTGAAGCAATAAAAAGTTATCCTCCACTTTATATCTGAATAGTTTGTTCTTGCTGGACCATGTTGTGTAAACTTTCCTCAAAGTGAATTTTAAAGACCTCAGTAGTGTTAAAAGGCCGATCCTGACTCATTTTAAAAAAATAGATTAAAATATATTTTAAAACCGTTTACGACCCCCTCCTGAAATTTTCAAAATGGCGTCTTAAAGATTTTCAAAATGGCGTCTTTAAGATTTTCAAAATGGCGTCTTAAAGATTTTCAAAATGGCGTCTTAAAGATTTTCAAAATGGCGTCTTAAAGATTTTCAAAATGGCCGCCAAAATTTTTTAGGGGGGGGGGGTTTCGAAATTTTTTTCGGATGGTTTTGAAGTTTTTGGGGATGGTTTTGGGGTTGGGTTTTTTTTAAGGGTTTAAAAGTTTTTTTAAGATAAATGAATACAAAACGGAGTAACTTATGTCCAGACAGAGAAAAATGTATGTGGGTTGGTTTTACAACATATCCAGGCAAACCACCAAACATTATATATTTTAACAAAAGTACACACCCAAAAACAGTTTGCAATTATATACACCCAGGCGAAACAAAAGTCCAAATGTTGGTAAGAACTGGTGTATATGACACAGTTTTTTAAAGAATCGAATTTTAATTTCCATAAAAAATAAAAGAACAAGAATGACCTCAATGAACACAATTAAAAATTTTGAAGAAGAAATTGCCAAACTTAAAGAAGAAATCTCCAAAAAAACAAATGTCATCGAATGTCTTTTTGAAAGAATAATTAAACAAAATGGCGTCATTAAACACCTTGAAAATGAAAACACCAAACAAAATGATGTCATTAAACACCTTGAAAACAAAAACACCGAACAAAATGGTGTCATTGAATACCTTGAAGGCGAACTTGATTTACTTGTTGGAATTGATGACAATGATGATAACAATGATGATAACAATGATAATGATGAAGGTTATGATGATGAAGGTTTCGAAGAAACAATTGATGAACTTGAACTTGATGAAATGATTGAAAGTATAGACAACATGATGATTAAAGAATAAAAAAAACATAAACAAAAAAATTTAAAATATATAACAAAATAATGTTATAAATTTTCATTAAAATAAATAATGAGTTATTATTATGGATATGGCAGACAGAGAAGATCATTTGAAGAAAACAATTCTGGTTTGGACAAAAAGATTAAAGACATTGAAAAGGAATTAAAAAATCTTTCCTTACATAACGAAAATTACAAAACTGTTTTTGATCTTAACATAACAAAGGCAGTTAAAACCTTTGAAATATCCGGCGGGGTAAAAAGAATAGTACAAGCAAGACAGGGAAACTCTGTTTTATGGCAGGATGACAAAACAAAGGCTCCAACATTTGGTTCTGATCCCACTGGTCCTGGTAAAGATTACATTGAGAACAAAGGGGGCAACTATATGTTATTTTGCTCCACTGAAATGCAGTTTAATGATGTTTCTGTTTTTGTTGTTTGTGCGGTAGTAGACACATCAGTTCCTGACGATTGGTGTTATCTTATTGGGAATGATAATGGTAATTATGATAAATATGTTAGCTTTAAATCCTACTCTTACTCCAAAATGATAATTGGTGGTATAAGGCAAAGCACTAAAAAAACTTTTGATATTGTTGGACCCCACAGTATTCTTAGCAAACACTTGGTTTCCTGTCATTGGTTGGGGGCTGGTTCCTGTGTTTACGTAAATGCTAAAAAGGAGACAGGATCAGATTTTAAATCGGATTTAGCAGATATAGGTAGTCCATTTGGGTCTGTATTTTTAAATAAGAGATTGAGTGGAACCCCATCAAATAGTACCCAGCTAAAAGGAAAAATTTATGGGATTAAGTTCGTTCATGGACCATTATTGCCAGCCGAGATTGTAAAAATTAATAAGGATATGATGAAGGAATATGGGAACTTCATATAAAAATTTCAAAAAACATAAATAAACAATGAGTTATTACTATGGTTATGATGATCCAGATTATTCTTATGGTGGTGGTGGAACAGATGGAGAACAAGGAGAACAAGGACCACAAGGTGACACAGGTGCAAAAGGCGACAAGGGGGATCGAGGGTTAACAGGACCACAAGGTTCCCAAGGGTCAAAAGGAACAAAGGGAGACAAAGGGAACCAAGGTTTAACAGGTGCAACAGGACCACAAGGGTCCCAAGGAATTAAAGGAGATAGAGGTTTGCAAGGGTCTAAAGGTGACAAAGGTGACGAAGGTTTGGAAGGACAAAGAGGTTTAACAGGAGACAAAGGAAATAGTGGAGATAGAGGGGCAATAGGTCCACAAGGTCCAAAAGGTCCAACAGGAACAGCCGCACAAAAAGGTGACAAAGGCGATAAGGGAGATCAAGGTCCAAAAGGTCCAAAAGGGGACAAAGGTTTAACAGGCATGGATGGTACAAATGCCCACAAAAAAGGGGACAAAGGGGACCAAGGAAATGTTGGTAACACAGGACCCAAAGGTGACAAAGGCGACAGAGGTTTGCAAGGAACAAAAGGAGACAAAGGCGATACTGGCATTAGAGGTCCCCAAGGAAACAAAGGCGACAGAGGTGACACTGGGTTGGCAGGTGTAACAGGATCCCAAGGAACAAAAGGGGACAAAGGCGACCATGGAAATTCTGGTTCAAAAGGCGACAAAGGTGACAAAGGCGACAAAGGGGACAAAGGTATGGCTGGCACGGCTGCACAAAAGGGAGACAAAGGAGATCCTGGTGATGATGGTGCGAAAGGAAACAAGGGCAACACTGGGGCAACAGGACCCCAAGGCCCACAGGGTGCCCAAGGCCCACAAGGAGCCCAAGGTCCACAAGGGTCAAAAGGAACCACTGGCAACACTGGATCGCAAGGACCCCAAGGACCCCAAGGAACAAAAGGGGACAAAGGAGATCAAGGATCCAAAGGCGACCAAGGTGACCAAGGACCTCAAGGACTGCCAGGGGGAAAAGGAACAACTGGACAAAGAGGTCTTAGAGGTTTAAGAGGTGTTACAGGGGCCACAGGACAAGCTGGAAATTTTACACAGGTGATAAAGTACAGAAAAGGCAGTGGGAAAACAAGCTATAAAGCGGGTAGTTGGGATAATGGAAATAACAACAGCACTCTGTTATCATTTACCGCAACAGAATCTGGAAAATTTTTAATAAAATATTGGTTTACACTAGAACCAGATGGGCACAAAATAGACCAACAAAGCAAGTCATCTTCATGGTATGCTTCTTCATATAGATCATATTTTGACCTTAAAACAGAGCTTTACCATGGAGATGTTAACATAAGATCAAACAAACTTGCGGATTTGGAAACCCTAACCATGGGAAAAACATATAGCGAAACACACCCCCACCATATATTTTGCGAAGCCATTGCAACCATAATTAAGGGAACCAAAGTATCTTTGCATTGTTATTCTGGTTCTGTTGGAGATGACTATACCTTTTTGTTTTTTGATGTTCGGGATGTTGAAATTAACATGTTAAAAATTAATTGAAAAAGAGAGGGAAAAAGATATAACAAAAGAAAGAATGTCTAAGTTTAAAACAAACACATTATCGTCTTTGTTGTACGAAAGTTACAGTAAAGAAAACATTACACATATGGATATCTTCAACAAAAGATCATATTCTGTAAAAGATGAAGAGGATTTTTTAAATAAATACACAAGGGCCTACACATTTTTGTCAAGGTCTGGAAATTTTAACAAATATCTTTTGGAAAGAACAACAGAAATTGGACCTGTTATTGTTGACATTGATTTAAGTAAAAAACTTAAGGAGCCCAAACCATTATATTCTGAAAAGAAAGTCCTAAAATTGGCAAGACTGTTCCAAAAAATATTGAAAGAATTTCTTGTTGACCAGGCAAACTTGGATTGTTTTGTTTTGGAAAAACCTGGTTATTTTAAAGACAAAACTTACAAAAATGGTTTTCATTTACATTTCCCATATGTTTGGTTAACACAAAGGGAAAGATTGTACATAAACGAACTTGTGCAAGAAAAAACAACCATCCAACTCGACAATGCTGTTATTGCTGGTAACTGGTTTTTGTATGGTTCCAAAAAAAGTCCCGAGTCAGATTCTTACCTTTTAAGTTACATTATTGAGGAAAAAAGGGATCATGTGGCGAGTCAATATTCTGACCATGAATTAATATATTTACTTTCTGTTAGACAAAAGAGACATACCATAGTTAACAAACTATCTTTCTTACCTGAGACCGAACAGAAAGAAAAAAGTGTTACCATCATTAACTTTAATAACCACAAACAAAAAGATGAAAAAGAGTTGAAGAACCATATTGAACAGATTCTAGATTATGTTGCCGAAGATTACACATCTTGGAGGTCTGTTGGGTTTGCACTGTACAATGAAAGCCATGGAGAAGAATATGGTAAAAACCTTTGGCACCTATTCTCCCAAAAATGTCCTGAAAAATATGACGAAAGTGAGTGCGACAAATTTTGGGAAAACCCTGTTGAAACAACTTTCTCAATTGGGACATTAATCCATTATGCGAGTTTAATTCCTGATGATGAGAGATGGAAAAAACCTCAAAGAGTTATAAAACTGTATTTGTAAAATTGGTTGAATAAATTTAAAATTGAAAAAAGAAACCATTTTTGAAATAAAAATAAAAATGTTAGCAACAACGGTAAAATATGAATCCACTGTAACCCCAGTTTTTAGTCCGCATTTTAAATCTGTTCAATGGTCATTACCAGGAAAATTTGCATGCAAATGTGGTAAAGTATTTGCAACAGAAAAGAGTCTTATTAACCATACATTTTTCCCAAAACAAACAAGTGTAAGATTTTCATTGACCGTAACAACAATCCTTCCAAATGGATATTGGTTAAAAGCAACCTCTAAACAGATTCCAGTTAGTTGTGTAAACAAATTTTAACTAGTTACCAAACAAATTTTAACTAGTTGTTAAATAAATGGAACAAGAACAAAAACCAGAACCGGAACAAAAACCAGAACAAACCATTACAAAAACACCTCCTCCTGTCCATGTCAAAAACCCAAAAAGAGTCGCACAAGGTAAAAAACTTGCTGCAATAAGTAAGGAAGCAAAATTAAGGAAAAAAGCTAGAATTGAAAAAGAGAAAGCAGAAGAGCCAAAAGAAAATGGTGTAAGCATCTCCACATCTTGTGCAATAATTGGAACAATAGCAGCCTTAATTACCACATACATTACTTACTCCAAATGGAAGAAAGAGCCAGAAGAAAGTAAAGAAAAAGTTGCCAAGTCAAAAACAGTTTTCAAGGATCTTTCGAAATATGATCTTTAAATTTTTTGAAACGAAATTCTTTCCACAATTGGAAAGAAATTCAATAAATATGATTGTTCCCACCCATGCAACAGAATGTGTCTTTGGAAGTAAAAACTGGTTTAATATTGGAAAACTTATTTATCTAATTTCAAAAGGAAGTAATGAAGGGTACAAACTTTGGTTGCTGTACAGTAAATACGATATCAAAAATTACAACGAAAACCATTGTTATCATTTATGGTCAGATTTTGACCTTTTGATGCCAGAAGATTTTGAAGATGAAGATGAAGATGAAGAAGATGAAGAAGATGAAGATGAATATTTTAATAACTATTAAATGAAACCCTTTTCAACAAAACTTCATTTCTTTACAGGAATGAAATTTTTAAATTTTCCCCTAATATAATAAATGAATACAGAGAGAGAAGTTGAATTAGTACCTGGTTATAACAGGTTACACAGAAGTTCAATAACTGGGGAACGAGCTCGAAATGTAATTACTTTCAACCCCAATTCTGCCAATGAGGGAGAAGTAATTTACATACACATTCCAAAACTCAAACCTGGAACAACATTAGTTCCCGACAAGATGTTCCTTCTGTTTGACTTTAAAAACAAGAACACAAAGTCATGGTTTAATAACAACCTTGCAAAACAACTCCAAGAACGTTTGGAAGTTAGATTTGCAGGAGAAAAAGTTTACGACAACACAGGGGAGAGTCTTTTGGGGACATATAAGGATTTGTGGATGGATAAGCATGAAAGAGCCAACATGATTGAGGATGGGATTGCAACAGAAAACCAGCGAAAACTCATCTCTAAATCCGATGATGCCTCTTCTGACACATATGCGGCTGTATATGGAACAAAACAGAGGATCAAGTTGGACAAGATTTTAAAGGATCATGGGTTATATGCGCCACACAGTATGGCGAATGACTTGCAATATATTATTACATTGCCAAAAGCTTCCGCCATCATGAAGGCACAAAGAAACCAATCTGTGGCTGGTTACTCCTTGGAAAATATTGAGTTGGAGTACGAAACCATTACCAACTTTTCATTGGTCCAGGAGATCGAAACCTCTTACCAGGCAGGTCGTGCACTTTCCTTTGAACATGTAACTTTAATGAAAACCACACCATGGGCCGCTGCGACAACATTAATTAATGAGACCATCAATCTGCCAAGAAAAAGCATGAAAGCTGTTGTAATGTTGTTTACAAAGGCAACAAGAGGAGGATCCGAGGAATTTGTATACCCAAATATTGAAAGGGTTAAAATTACCATTGAAGGAGTTCCAAATAGCATTTACTCCCAAGGCATTCCAAAACGAAGATTGTTTGAAGAGGCTGAGCGACTTTTCAGACATACTAATTATCCAACAATCCAGGCTGACGAGTTCTTTACAGAAAACCAGTTTGCCCTTGTTGTGGATCTTCGGTCAATTAATGACAATGCTGTATATGGAGATGGCACCAAACTTTTGACAACACAATCTGGAATCATGTTGGAAATTAAGAAAAAGGCGACAGCAACAGATCTCAGGTGCCATGTTTTCATTCTCTCAGATGGTCTGTTAAAAGTACAGGGAGGAGCGTTCCAGAGTGTTAACTACTAAAAAAAATTCCAAAATAAATGGAAAACAAAAACGAAGACCCAAAACCATTTAATATGATTATTGTTGGAATGACGAGTTGTGGAAAGACTCATTATTTGTTGAAAAATTTAGTTGAAAATTATAAAAAAAAATTTGAAAACATAGTTTTAATATGTCCAACTTTTGTATGGAACAAAACATATCTAGAATGGGGACATCTAAATGACCCAAGATTTTTTGTTATTCCTTGCGACCAAGATGAGTCCGAAGATTTTTTAAAATATGTTGTTGATTATTGTAAAGGAACCCCAAGTTTAATTATTTTGGATGACTGTGCATCTGGACAGAGTGTTAAAAACAGAACCAGCGAATTGGTAAAACTTGGTTTTGGTGCCAGACATATGAATATTAGCACAATAGTTGTTACCCAGCAACTGACAAGCATTGCGAAACCATATCGAGAAAATATTTCAAAACTGGTTACCTTTTACAACCCAAACAGAAAGGATATGCAGGTTATTTTAGATGATTATTTGGACATTCCAAAAGAAGAAGAGAAAAAAATAAAAGAAACATTGAAATCCAAAAAATATTCAAAACTGGAGATCAACCTAATCCATCCATATGACCATTCCATTATAACAAATGGGGAAACCAAAAATCCCATCCCAATAAATGAGGAACCTAAGAATTCTACTTAAAAATGGAGAAACAACTGTTAAATTTGAAGATCCTTTGATCATTGAAGACACAAAATTAATGGTTAAAGATGCAACAGTTTTTTGGGATTACAACAATCTGACGAGTCCAACTTATGTCATGCATGGAACAAAAAAAATTAGTTTCTACAATGGTTATTGGACTGTTGGTATGATTATGAGATTATTAAAGGAAAACGAAATAAAGTCAGAATTACTTCCATATAGCTGTAAAATCAGATTATACCCAACAAGAGACCTTTACCTGCATAAACTTGGCCCATTGCTAGGATATCCAGAAACAACAGTAATTAGGGGAGGAGCAAATCTTGTCAGTCCAGAAACAGTTAACATAAATCTTGGAATGAGATTTGTCTGTATATCTTGTGAGATGATTGATGGAACTAGGACATCATTTTCAGGAAAACGGGATAGAACAGCCGCAGTTCTTCCAATTACAACAAGACAATTATTGAAGGGATCAGTAGAAAAATTTGCAAACATCAACTCCGAGGCTATGTTAGACAATGGTGTCTACAACGAGCTTAAATTTAAAGTTGACCACAATGTTGGAGACATTCTTCTTGAAATTTTTTTATGTCCACAGAATTATGAGACTCAATAAAACATGATTATAGATATTGACAAAATAAAAACCATTAAAGGATTGTTAAATTACATGGAAAGATTGGAAGTAATTTTAAACGATGAAAAAAACCAAAATTTGGCAAACTTAAAGGTGGCTGTAAACGATTTAATAGCAGCTTTAAGAAATTATGTAAAGGTAATTGAAATTTTGAGAATCTTCTAAAACTTTTCCTGAAAACTTTTCCTGAAAACTTATAACAAAAACTTCTGAAAATATATAACAAAAAATGTTATAAATTTTTATTAAAATATAAATTTTTTAATATATTAATAAATGAATAAGAACGAGGTTTTAAATGATCTGTATGAAGCAGCTCTGATAACAGTTGCAGCTGTTGGAGTAAGTATGGTTGTTAAAAAGTTAACAGGCCAATCTCTTGCAGCGCCAGCAAGTATTAAAGAAACAGCCAAGCTTGGGGTTGCGGTTGCAGGTGGATTATTTACAGTAAAAATGGCACAGGACAAAGGGTATATCCCGAAAAATGTGGATCCAAAGAAATTATAGAGAGAAAAGGATCATTGAATTGATTAAAATTTGAAAAAACCATTTTGTAAGCTCTCCAAAAATTTGAACTGCAAAAGTCAAAAGTCAAAAGTCAACAAAAACTTTTTAAATAAATGGCATCAATGATAGCAGGAGGGTTGTTTAATGCGGTTGCCTTTGCTGGTGCTGGATATTTGTTCCAGTCATTTAACAAACACGGTTATGCTGACGAAGCAAAAAGACATAATTTGGCAACAGAAAAACTTCAAAAAGACAAAGAAAAGTTTTTTGAAAATGAAATTAAAAGAAAGGACAAGGTTAGAGAATTACATGACGAAATTCGGGACTCAAACTATGACATGGAAGTAACATCGAAGGCTTTTCAACAACTCCACGAAATTTTACAAGAAAAAACAGTAGAACCAAAACTTGAAGATTATTACCATCCAAGCGAAGAAATGCAAAAATATATGACCATTACTGTAACACTTTTAGGAGCTGGTGCTGGTTGGTTGTTGGCGGTTGTTGTTTAGGGGTTGAAAATTAGGTAAAAATTTATAACATTTTTTGTTATAAGTTTTGTAAAGTTTTTATAAGGTTCTTAACATTTCTTTCCCTCTTTAATAATTTTTGTATACTCTTTGCATTTTCTGATCCCACTCATCTCCTCAATTTTCAAAATATTTTCAACACTGAGAGCATTTCCAAAAACTTTGAATCCCGTTTGGTAAGGTATGTAAGCATTATTTTTTGGAGAATAATTTAAAATATATCTTATTTCATCAAATGTTTTTAACTCTCCCGAAGTTGGTTTTCTCATTTTTTCCAAAAGATCATTTCTTTTACAAATTCCAAAAATAATGAACATGATGTAACTCATGCTATATGTTCTGTCCAAAACCAAACCAGATCCCACAAGAATTTTATTGACCTTGTTGAAAAATTTCATGATCTCGTAACCAACAATTTTCTCCTCCTTTGGAAATAGTTTCCAAAATGTTTTTACGTATCTTTTTAAAATGGGTGGCAAAGTTGGTTCTCTGTGGTTATAGCTGTGCAACTTAAATAACAACAAACCACATTTTCCACAAATTATGGATCCTTCAGTCTCAACAGTTGTCACCTTACAACAACTACTTTTGTCCTTAAAAGTTTCAAGTTCTAAAAGACTTTCGTTGAATTCCTTTGGTTTCTGCAAAGTTTCAACAATGGGATTATGAAAAACATCTAAATTTTGATATGACATTTCTTTCTTTTATTAAATTAATCTCGCTATTCCTTTAAATACCAAGAAAACCGTTCCAATTGAAGCCCCAAAAACTTCTGGCAATCTGTTATCGCTTTTTTCAACAATTTCAGGATCGGGTGTAAAAATTCCTGGTTTGTATTTTCCAACAGGTTTTACAAAGGGTTTGCCAAAGGGTTTGCCAACAGGTTTGACAATATTTAAGTGTCTGTTAAGTCCTAAAACCATCCTATTTGTGGCCAGGGTAAGAACATTATTGAATCCACTAATTGGGTTAATAAGAATTTTCATGTCTGACGGGATCAAAATTAAACCCGGACTTATCGCAAAATTCAAAACAACATTTGTGGACTTAATGGCCTGCCTCATATTTGAAATGGAAACAGTGATGTCATCCTGAGCTATTGTATCCTCCATTAACTTTTTAAACACTTCTTGTGTTTGTAAACTTTTAGCTCCTTCGCCAACAATGACCCACCTTGTTTTTGCCTGTGCTCCCAAAACGCAGTAAACAAAGGATTCTAAGGATTGTTGGAATAACTTTTGACCCAATAATGTTAGCCCATTGGAATTTTTGGGTACAAAATGTTTGAAATCGTCGGGATGCCTAGAACCAGCTGACACCAATTCCTCATATTCGTTAACCCTTCCATAACTTTTTTTTGTTAAATTTACATATCTGACTTCATATCCAAGGTCTTTCATATCTTGCGTAAATTCTTTTGCACTTTGTGTTGAGTTACTTATTTTTTTAACCCAAACATCGTTGGGATTGTGTTGTAAAATTTTTATGACATCTTCTGTTAAAAACCTTCTAAGTTTGTTTGGATGTTTTAAAAACCTTCTGACCTGAAAAACATAATGATAATGAACAATACTTGTCAAAAAAGAAGACCTAAATCTTGTAAACCCATTCTTAAAATGCTTGTTAGAAATACCGCACAAGTAGCTTGCAACATAACTGGCAGCAATAGCTGTAAAATATGGAATAGTGAGGAAATCATTTATGTTTGGATTTCTTATTTTCAATGGTTGTTGGAATGTTAAATCTATGGGGTTTAAATTTACAATAAAATTCTCTCTTTCATTCGCAAATATGGTAATTGTGTTTATGTTTACAGAAGCCTTTGGTTGTTTAGAAAATTTTTGGACTGATCCAAAGACATCCCACTCTTCTGGCCATTTTTTAAATTCTGTCATTGTTTATTTAAAAACTTTTGAAAATAAAATGGAAGATAAACTTTTACTTATTGACCTTGAGTTACGAGATATTTATTACAATCCTGTAACAGGTTACCAATCCATGGAAAAACTTTACCAAGCTGCTGTAAAAGAAAATCCTTCAATAACCCGAAAACAGGTTAAGGAGTGGTTACACAACCAAAAGGTTTTTACATTGCACAAAACCATTAAAAAACAAAAAAAATACCAAAAAACATTTGTTAAAAATCTTGCTGACCAGATGCAAATGGACTTGGTGGATATGGCGAAATTTGGTTCTGAAAATAATGACCAAAAATGGATCTTGACAGGTATTGAAATTTTGTCAAGATTTGGTTTCGCTGTTCCTGTCCATAGAAAAAGTACTGTTGCTATGGTGCCAGGCGTTTCAAAAATGTTGGAAGAATTTAAGAAAAGATTTGGTAAATATCCAGAAACAGTTCAATTTGACGAAGGGAAGGAATTTTATAATGTTGGGGTAAAAACTCTTCTGAAATCTTTAAACATAGAATATTTTTCATCCAGATCTCATAGAAAGGCTGCACTTGTAGAAAGGTTTAACAGAACTTTGAAAACCAGGATGTGGAAATTTTTTACTTTTAAGGGGAACAAAGAGTGGTTAAATAGTTTAGACAAATTTACAAATAGTTACAACAACACAACCCACAGCACCATTAAAATGAAACCCAAAGATGTCAATGATAGTAACCAATCCAAAGTTTTCTTTACACTGTATGGAATCCCACCTCTTGAATCCCAAGTAAACCCAAAATTTAAAATTGGGGACCATGTCAGGATCCAAAAATACAGAAAAAACTTTTCAAAAGGTTATGATCCAAATTTTACAGATGAAATTTTTACTGTGTCAGCGGTTTTCAGAGGTGTCCCTGTTATGTATAGAATTCGGGATAAGGAGGAGGACATTATGGGAAAATTCTATGGTGAGGAGTTGGTAAAAGTTATTGGAGAACAGACATAAATAAACAATGGATGAAACTGTAAACATTGATGGTCAAAAGGGACAAGTTTTTGAGATGGACGATTTGGGGAAAAGAACACCACTAAAGGGAAACAGTAGATACACTGATTTTAATCAATCTTATGAGGGACTCCTAGATGTTCTTGACTTTGACCCATATGACATTACAAACGAAAACTACAAAAATTTAAAAGAAAGAATCAACAAAGAAACCCCAAAAACAAAAGAGCCAACAAAAGATTTTGAAGCCAGGCTTGGGGAGTGGATAAAAAAACTAAAAACAATTAACAAAAGTTCTGCTACCAAACAAAAAACAAAATTTTTCGGTGAGAGATTGGGGTTCCCGGTTGTAAAAAGTTATGGAAAGGGTAGCACAGACTTAATAGATCAAAGCATATTATTTGCTGACCCAGAAAATACAAGAGAGCCTGGGGGAATTTCTTTTAAGGGGTACCAGGTACTTGTTAAGGATGAAGAAAATCCTGGTAACTTCAGATTTGCCAAGGTCGAAAATTTTGCAGAAGTTGACAGAAAAAAAGTTACCAACGTATTAAAAGAGTTTAACAGAATGTACCTGCAAGCACAGACAGAATACCAACAATCGGCAGATTATGTTATTGCAAAACAAACAGGACTTAAACCAGAAAACATTAGTTTTGAAGGTGTTACAAACATTAGAGAAACAGTTGCCAGAGATTTGGGTGACGAAGTGACAATAGAACTTGACAACATTGAAGCTGAAAATGGAGAAAATGTTGGCGATGTTCCAATTCGCAACATTGCAGGAGTTTTGGAATCCAATAACTTGGAAGCTGTTGAAATTAACCAAAAGTTTTGGGAAGACAAGGCAGATGAAACAAATGATCCAGCTCAAAAAGCAAAATTTAGAAATGTTGCGGATGTGTGTGCTCTAAAAGCTGACCAACTTAGATTAAAAAAAAACATGGCACCACAAAACGAAGAAACAAAAGAGAAAATTAAAAACCATGTCTTAACGAGGTTTGAAAAATTTAAAGAATGGGCCAAAGAAAACATGGGAGTAACGGCCGCAATTGCCATTTCCATTGCAGGGGTCATAACAACTGTGGCACTGGCTGGAAAAGCTGCTGTTGTAACGACTGCAAAGGCGACAGGAGCACTTGGTAAAGCATTGGCAAAACTTGGCAAAGCTGCCTGGCCCGTATTGGCACCAATTTTAAGCTTATTGGCAACTGCGCTATCTTGGGGTGCAAAGGGATTGGCATGGCTGGCAAAAAATTTGTGGGCCCTTGCAATAGGTTTGACATATCTCGTTTACACAGAGTACAAAGAAAGATATAAGAAAAAATGAAAATAACGACACTATAAAAAATAACACCAATATAAATGAACACCGAATACGCAACAATGAATGATGAAAAAAATGAAGAACCGCAAAATTTGACCCTTAGAGAAGACTTGATCCGGCTATCCTTTGCAAAGGAGATCAAACATTCGGAAGCATATCTTAAAAAAGCGTCAATGACCCAACTGGAAAAAATAAAATTAAATTATGAGAGAACACAACTCGACAAAACAACTTCTTTGTTAACAGAAACCCTTGTTACAAAATTTTCAGAGTTATTAGAACAGTTGGATTTGGTGCAAGACGATGAAAAACTGGATGCAGAACTATCATCAAATAAACTTTTTTGCGATGATGTTAAATCCATGGTTAAAAAAATTTCGCCCTATATTCCAATGATTGGTTTGTTAACTGGTGGTATCATTATTGCAAAGCATATTTGGGATCGGAAGCCTTCTAATAAAAATGGTACAGTACAAAATAATGAAAATCCTAATGAAAATTTCGATGGTGTCAGTTCTGTTGATCCCAATAACATTAGAGATGATATTGCTTAAATTTTTACTGTTTTCCTAATCTTGTTGGGTTAGGAAAAATAAACACAAATGGGAAACTCAAAGTCAACAACAAATGAAAAATATAATAAAAACCATATTACGAAAAAAGGCTTTCAGTTTGGTTTAAGTTTTGGGAGAGAAGATTTGACAATGGAAGGCAATGTTCAAATAGGCTGGACAAATAAAACAGTCAAAAATTACACTAGGGTTCCCAACTGTAAAAAATCGCCATCTGTAGAGTCTTTAACTCAAAATAAAATAAATGATGTTGTTAGTAAAAGTCCAAAATTGGTACCGACAACTCCGAAAGAGGAGGTCGGACAGGAGAAACTTAGTTCTTAGAAAAAAATGGGTTTTAAAAGAAAAAGAACAATGGGTACATAGTAATAAAAGAAATGACCATTATTACTAAAACTTTTTTTACTTAAAAATTGAATTTTTAAAAATACAGTATAATAAATTAAAAGAAATGAATCCAACTATTGAGATCAACATCAAATTTAAAGAACAAAATGGAAAACCCCAAACCAAAGAAGAGTTAGAGGAGGAAATAAAAACCATACAAAATCAACTATTCGAAAAGCTAAAAGAACAAAACCAACTGTTTGGAACCAAAACAGCAAACCCACTACTCTACGAAGACCTAATAGGCATGGCTCTTCTAAAAGGGGTTAAAAACCCACACGCCCTAACAAAATCAACACTTTGCGAACACATCGGTATTCCAGTCATCCCAAACATACCAACCGGCGGCCACTCCAATTGGCCAAACCTAAAACCAGTTAAGATTCTATTTACAGCTCTAGAGGATGGAGAAAAAATAGAGTTCGAAAGTATGACCAAAGCCGCACTTGCAATAAACAAAAAAAGTTCTTCCAACATTTACCACATTGTTAGAAGAAAAACAATTATTCCATACAATGGAAAACTCTGGACCGTAAGTCGAAAGTAGAAAAACACCAAACACAAAAATCAAAATCTCTTATTAAAAAATAAGAAATTTTAAAAGAAAACCATACAATAAACAATGACAAACATATTAACTCAAAAAGAACTCAACAAAAAACTGTTTCAAATAAGAATGCAACTAAGAACAAGTGCAAACAACAGATTACAGACAATACGAGAGGAAGGGTTTCCACCATCATCCCTTAAAGAACTCAGAATATTAGGAGGGCGACTTGGAGTTAAAGGTACTCATAGTCTTAACACAGAAACACTCTGTCAAAAACTTGGCATCCCATTGGTAAAAAATGAAGTTTATGAAAAACACCACAGAAACGTAATCAGAACACCAGTCAAAATAACATTTACTTCTGCTGCTGGCGAGAAAATAGAGTTTCCAAGTATTTACAGAGCTGGACTAAGTTTAAACAGAAACCCAAGTTGTATCCCATTTTACATAAAAAACCAAAAAGAAGTTTTGTACGAAGACAAATTATGGACAGTAAGTCGTTAAATTTTTTAAAACCATACTAATAAATAAGGTTCTGTTTTCTAAGGTTTTGTGTTAACTTTCGTATTTGTGGTTTGATTCATATTTGTGTTCTTGGTCTTTTTTAAAGTTTCTTTCCTTAGTTGGAAAGGAATTTTTTTATGAAGTTTTTTATAAAAATATTACAACACCCAACCAAATAAGATTCCCAATAACAAATCCAAGAACAAGTGCGGTCCATGGCGAAAAATTATTAATTTTGTTAACAATCTCATAAAAATTCATTTTTTATTTAAAGAAAAATTTCATATTATAATAAATGACCAAACACACTACAGACCCCAAATTATTAAAAATTCGAGAAGCTGCTCGCCTTAGAAAACAAAGGCAGGTGCAGAGGGATAGGGAGATGAAACCTTTCAAACCCGAAAGACTTGCAAAACTTCAAGAAAAGGCGAAGGCGAAAGAACTCAAAAAGGAACAGGATTTAATTAACCAACAAGATAGGTTAAAAGATGACTTAATTAAGTTTCAACAAAAAACTCAGAAAAAATTACAGAAAAAAGAAGAACAAAAAAGGTTAAAAGAGATCAAACAAGAAGAAGCAAGACAATACAAAATTAAGTGGGACAAAAAGTGGTTGGGTACTGACAAAAAACTTACCAGAAACAGAAGAGTTGTTGGCAACAAACTCTCAAAAATTTTCAAAAGAAAGACAAAAGCTCATAAAAAACTTAGACAAGTGGAGCCAATTATGATCAAAAGTTTCGCAAATGGAAAGGCGGCTCTGTATGAAATCTCAGGTCAAAATTACAGAGACCCGGTTGTATTTTTGGAAGAAACAACAGCTGGTGTTGAAAAACTTATTAATGGGATTGAAAACTCCAAAAAAGTAAAAACAACTCTCATCTGTAAACTTGTCCACTATGATTATGTTGAAAGACTCGAAGAAGTGGATCTTTTTTACTTTGGGTCCCATATGAAAGCAATGACGACAGAGGAGGATGTTACAGAACTGTACAAACTATCAAAAAGAGAGATGTTAGAAAATTTGGCAGCTCATCAGAAAAAAGGTTCTGGATGGGCTATAAGGTCAGTTGAAAACTTACACATCTCGATAACAAAGTACAAACCCTTAAATGGCAAGGGTTACAAACAACTCCCAAAATTCATCAAGGACAAAAAGGCAATCATCAATCCACAAAAAAATGATGGTAACTGTTTTTTATATGCTGTTGCCATTGCACAAATTTTAAAAGAAGATCCAAATACCAAAAACCTGGAAAGAGTGCCAACAGCTGTAAGATTATTAGCAAGAAAATATGATTGTAAGGGATTAACATTTCCTGTTAAAATTAAAGAAATATCAAAATTTGAGAAACACAACAAAATAGGTGTAAATGTTTTGACATATGACGACGAAATTAAAAAGGTTTGTCAAATGCAAATATCCAGGTCTGACCATGACAACAGAGTTAACCTGTTTTGGTGGAATGACCATTTCAGTTGCATCAAGAACAAGGGCAAACTTCTAACAGATCAAAATGACAACCACCAACACAAAAAATTCTTCTGCGACTTTTGTTTGAACCCATTCAAAACAGAGGAAATTCTAAATGAGCATGAGACCATTTGTAGAACTCATGACGCCCAAATTCAAGAATATCCAAAAGAAGGTGTTGACAATATTATGGGATGGGGTGGCAAGGATTTTAAGAAAACCCAAGATGTTCCTTTCATTATTGTGGCTGACTTTGAGTGCATGCTGAAAACTTTAAAAACCAGGAACAATGACGAAGAAAAAAGTTACACACAAAAATATCAAGAACACATTCCAATCAGTTATGGTTTCAATATCATATGCTCTGATCCTGACATATTTCCTGGCAAGTATGTCAGCTTTACAAAACAATATGAGTTTCAAGATATTGGTAAAATGTTTGTTGAGGACTTAGAAAAAGAAGCAAAAAAGATTTGGCACACATATTTAAAAGAGCCAAAGAAAATTATAATGACAGCAGATGACGAGAGAAATTTTCAAAATGCGACGACTTGTTATGTCTGTGGTGGAAAGTTTGTACATAAAAAAATTAAATATTTGGATCCTAGGAGTTTGTGGAAAGCCAGTAAAAACACTCCAAAATCCAAAGTTAGAGATCATAACCATTTAAATGGTAAATATCGTGGTGCGGCTCATAATGATTGTAATTATTCAATGGCAAGTGCAAGACACATTCCAGTTCTGTTCCATAATTTTAGTGGATATGATAGTCATCTAATTGCAAAATATCTGGGGCTGTCAAATGGTAAACTTGGTTGTATTGCAAAAACTGAGGAGGAATATATCAGTGTCAACAAAAAACTTTGGATGGATGGTGGGTGGAAAAAGGAGCTAACAGTTGACGGAAGACCTAAGAAAAAGTGGGTGCCTTTGGAATTACGATTCTTGGACTCGTTGAAATTCATGTCAAGCTCCTTGGCAACATTAATGTCAAACTTACCAAAAGATGAGTTCCATTACACAGAAAAAGGTTTCAAAGATCATCCAAAGGAAAATGTGGACCTATTAAAACAAAAAGGAGTATTTCCATACGAGTTTTTAACCAGTTTGAAAAAGCTGGACCGCAAGGAATATCCACCACACAAAGAATTCCACTCAAGGTTAACAGGTAAAAATGTTGACATTGAAAATTACGAATATGGTAAAAATGTTTGGAACAAATTTGGATGTAAAAGTTTAAAAGATTATATGGAGTTATACCAGAAAACCGATGTGTTGGGACTTTCAGATGTCATACAAAGTTTCAGAAAAATGTGTAAATCCACTTACAAACTTGATCCTATGTGGCATTATACAACTCCTGGACTGGCTTGGGATGCCTTACTGAAAATGACAGGCCAAAAGTTGGAATTACTAACAGACCCAAATATGTTCCTCATGATCGAAAAAGGCATTCGTGGTGGGATTTCAACAATTACTCACCGATATGCAGAAGCCAACAATAAGTACATGGAAGAGTATGATCCAGAAAAAGAAAGTGTTTTCATTCCATATTTGGACATGAACAACTTATATGGTCATTCAATGATCCAACCACTACCAGTTGGTGGTTTTAAATGGGTTCCAGAAAAAGAGTTGCCAAACTGGGAAAAATATTTGACAACAGAAGGTCATGGTTGTTTTTTGGAAGTTGATTTGGACTATCCAGAAGAGTTGCATGACAAACACAACAGCATGCCATTTGCAGCCGAAAAAATGGTCATTGACAAAGTTGAAAAGTTAGTGGCAAATTTAAATGACAAAAGGAATTTTGTACTCCATTATGAAGCCCTCGAACAGATTTTGGCAAATGGTTTAAAGCTAACAAAAATCCATCGCGGAATTTCATTCAATGAGAAAGCTTGGATGAAGCCTTACATTATGTTAAACACAAAGTTAAGAACAGCTGCCAAGAACGACTTCGAAAAAGACTTTTACAAACTCATGAACAACTCTCCGTTTGGAAAGACCATGGAAAACGTTAGGAACAGGATTGATGTCCGGTTGGTTGCTTTTGAGGACCAGCTTGAAAAATTAGCAAAAAAACAAAATTACAAAGGTAAAACCATATTTTCAAATGAACTAGCAGCTGTACATATGAGAAAAACCAGGGTCAAACTAAACAAGCCAATATTTTGTGGGGCGGCAATATTAGACAAAAGTAAAATATCCATGTATAATTTTAACTACAATTACATTAAACCAAAATATGGAAACAATGCAGAGTTACTATTTACAGACACCGACAGCTTGTGTTACAAAATTAAAACTAACGACTTCTTTAAAGACATTGCAGATGATGTTACAGACATGTTTGACACCAGTAACTTCCCAGAAAACCATCCAAGTGGAATTAAAAGAGAAAACAAGAAAGTCCTTGGGATGATGAAGTCCGAAACTGGTGCCGACCAGATTGGTGCGTTTGTAGGACTGAGGTCAAAAGCATATGCGATCAAAATGGCAAAAAAGAGAGACCCTGTAACCGGACTAATGGAGTGCAAGGAAGAAAAAAAGTGTAAAGGTATTGCAAAGGCTGTCATTAACAACAAAATCAAGTTTGACGATTATGTGGAATGTTTGTCCACAGGCAAAAACATATTAAGAGGGATGAACACCTTTAGAAGCACCAAACATACCATCCATACCATTCATCTCAACAAAATAGCGTTAAATTCAGAGGACGACAAAAGGGTCATACTAGATGACAAAATTTCAACTTTGGCTATTGGTCATTGGAGAACAAAAAAGTAAAAAATGTTAAAGATTTGTATTCAAAAGTTTTAAACAGTTTTTCTGTTTAAAAATTTTTGTTAAAGATTTAAAAAACTTTGTTCCCCTTAATTCTTTTGTAATGAGATTTTAGATGGTTGTTCAAATCCTTTCTCATTAAAAAAATTTTTGAACATTTGCCGCATTTCCATATGGATCTTACTTTTTCTTTGTGGACAACCTTCGTATGCAATCTCAGTGCGATCTCTGTTTTAACTTTAAATGTACACAACTTACAAGTATAGTGGACATCTTTGTGTTCGGGTTGGCGAACGACATTTTTTTGGTATCTAGGCATTTATATTTTTCTAAATTTTTAAAGGTTGGGTGGTACAATTTAAAAAACCCAACCCCAAAACCATCCCCAAAAACTTCAAAACCATCCGAAAAAAATTTCGAAACCCCCCCCCCCCTAAAAAATTTTGGCGGCCATTTTGAAAATCTTTAAGACGCCATTTTGAAAATCTTTAAGACGCCATTTTGAAAATCTTTAAGACGCCATTTTGAAAATCTTAAAGACGCCATTTTGAAAATCTTTAAGACGCCATTTTGAAAATTTCAGGAGGGGGTCGTAAACGGTTTTAAAATATATTTTAATCTATTTTTTTAAAATGAGTCAGGATCGGCCTTTTAACACTACTGACCTCCATGCAATGTAAAGTTAGTCTATGGTACCAAATAGATCGTTTTAGAAGTCATTTACAGAATTCTTGTCCGTTCTGTATCGGGATACAGGCACGAGGCGACCCCGATACATAACGGTATGAGAAATCATGTCTAAAAATTTTATTTCAGTTTTATTTTAATTTGTAATATGTCGTCAAAGTACATAGTTCGATGTCAATTGTCAAAGCACATTCAAAATATAATTAAACACTAAAAACAATTAAAGTGACAAGCTGTCGAGAATTCCAACATCAGTTTTAAGTCACACTTAATATAATTTTTTATTTTTTTATCAATCGTGAGCGGGCGGAATCCCAGGTAATGCTGCAATTTGATTGGCTGCGTGAGCGGGCAGTTTTTTACGATATCTGACCACGGTCACGGAATCCTAAATTTAATTTTAAAATTCATTTAAATTGGCCGATTTTCATAACTATTTCGCTTGCCACAGAAAAAATAAATTCAATAGAGAGCTACGGGGATGCAAATGAGTTTTATTATCCAAATGGTTTTGACAACTTCATGCGTAAACAGCGAATTTTAAAAGAAACGCTGGGAAAACTGTGACAAAGCAAAATTTTCGAGTTGACATTTATAAAGAAAACAGTTTAAAACGGTAGGAAAAACATACATAAACTTGTGAACACAGTATTTTGAATCACTAAATGAAACTATATAGAAATATATATAAAAAATCATACCACGAGATTAAGATAGACAAGCTCAGTGAAACCTTTTGACACTAAACTGTCTTTCTTCTGTTATCCGCCAACCGCTATACTCAACGAACCGCTACAAGTCTACCTTTTAGCCAAACATTTTCCACCATTTTCCACATGCCAACCTCATCGTCTCATGTCCTTGAAACTTGAAATTACAAATGGCTTACTGACCAGCATTTTCGTCTTCAAACTCGAGAACCACACTTTCAATTTTCATGCAGTCAGCCAAATATTGAAAGCGACTTTCCAAGCGAACAGCCAAAAACGAGCAAGCGACGAAGAAGAACGACGAAGAATCTTTATCAACTAAACTTTAAAAACACTTGGACTGCATTTTGACTTCCCTTCGTAACTAGATCTTCGGGTTTTGAATGTTTTTTTATGACAAAAAAGGTTCCAAGATTCCCTGTAAGACTGCATGTCGGCAGTTGTTTACGACTGTCGAACGATAAACTTTGGACTTTTGAGTATCACGTGAATGTCATCTCGATTACGCAACTTAATTCAATTATGTTAATTTATCTAATTATGTAACAAAAAAATAAATATGTTATTTACCGTTTTGGTCGGTCCGTATAGAAAAATATTTGCCGTCGGTCTCAAAAATGTCCCTCGGCCTGCGGCCTCGGGCCTTTTTTAAGACCTCGGGCAAATATTTTTCTATACGGACCTCCCAGCCGGTAAATAACATATATAGCGTTTATTTTATTTGAAGTAAACATATGGTTTATTTAAAGGGTATAAAAAGTGGGGTGTATGTATGCTCACATTCAAAATTCAATAAATTTGCCCTTATTCGGAGCATGGTTCGTCTTAAGCCTGTTCAGTCCACTGGCCAATATTGTCGCGCGAAGCGACTTTTTCATTTGGCTTATGATCTCTCGAGTGGAACTAATTAGAAATCTATTCCAATCTATTCGCCTGTGGAAAACCAGCTTTATTAGAAGCATATGAGTGGACTGATATGGACGCAAAGGAACTATGGGGGTGTGTACATGAGGGCGGCCCGAACTCAAGCCGGACCGATTTCGGGTCGGTTGTAGTGTAATTACTATAGATCGTTTTTATGCGTGATGTTGTTTTAAAAAAGGAAAAATTGTATGTTGATGTTAGCTGCAACAATAGCTATATAAGAATAATTGATCTGACTCTGAAATTACGAAGCAATATTTTTTTCGAATTGATGGCATTTTAAAAAAAGAAAAAATTGTATGTTAATGTATACCTTGTACCTCTATTTCCATTTACTTCGAAACAAATCCTAGCTAGTTGGAACAATAGCTATATCAGAATAATTTATTGCTCTCACCCTGAAATTACAAGGAAGAAATATCTCTTTCGAATTGATGGCATTTTAAACTAGATCCCAGGCTAAGGGCTGGGATAGTGCAAAGTTTCCACTTTCTAGTCAAGTACGGAGCTGCCAGCCCTGAAGCCCTGGCAGAATACACTAGCAGATTTCTTAGATAACACTTGCAGAGATGCTTTTAATAGTTAATACTTTTAGAGGTTTAAAAACCTCTAAGGCAAGTAAATAGTAAATCATATATCTACGGCGCGACTCAAGCGCGACGAAGCTGAGTTCATGGATAGAACGACGATATTACCGGTCGTTTCGCTACAGAGTCGTTTCGCTACAAGTAATTTCGCTACAGACATAAGCTCTGTCTCATCTGCACACTGTACACCAGGCGATAATATTTGGCAAGAATATTAGATTCGATATATATAATTATATACATAGTGTATATTGTAAAAACAGTCTATTCAGGCTGCAATATTGCGGTCAAACTACTATCCAAACATTTGGAACGAATATTTGACATGGACACCGCATGGTGAGAAACTTTGTCAGAAGCTTTGCATTGTAAGACAATAATATTCGTAACGCACATGTATTAAACGTCTTATTTTCGTACACAATATACTTAATAAAAATTACATGGCTGTAGCAAAGCAACTCAATAGCTGAAGAGCGACTTTATGCATGTAGCGAAACATTCATGCTTAATATACGCGCCGCGACAGCGTTCTCCGTAAAGTTGTTTATGAACGGGAAGTCTAAATGGGAAGATTCTAGTATACGGAATTTGTTATTGATCTGACGTGTAAAACTACACGAACACCACTCGTGTTATATATAATAAACACGAATTTCACGAAACAACAACAGTCTGCCAACCGAGTTTAGCTACCTCACAACATGCCAGACCATAAGCTCACTACTGCTGAATGAAAAGCTTCTAATCTTTATTCGCGTCTTCCGCACGACAGACAATAAATCCGTTCGTCCAGTTAGGTGAGAAAAACTTGGGTAGAGTGGGCAAACTCGGGTGGAGTGGAGTTGCTTTTGGAGTAGGCTAAAGATTTTGTCCTATTTGAGGCAGCACTTCACTTGCGATAGTAATTGCTGCCTCCCCTCAGGGAGGCAGCACACTATTCTTGACGTTGGCTGTGTTAACTCGTGTCCAGTCCTTTTACCGAGTTATGTATAGTCGACCAAGATCTCGATTTGTTTTTTTATTTTTGCGTCTGTTTGTCGGCATTACGTCATTCATATATTCGAAAGTGCGGATGTTCCACTACCTGCCTTCGCTTCGAGGTTTTTACAATTCGAGGTTGTCGAAGTTTTCTTAACAGAAAATTTACGGTAAGAACAATACATCATGTCTTTACTTTCTCGTGGAAGTATTCATCAAGGCCATGAAGGTTTCAGTGGCCAGTCTCGAGGAAAGCAGTGCTCTTTCATAAGTTTATCAGCGCTATTAACAGCACAAACAATTCCAGTTATCGAGTGGAGTTCGACAACCATCGACTGTGTCTTAGTACAAGGAGACAACATGTATTTGAGTGCTTGTAACAATGGTCTCATTCCTCGTGAGGGATTTCTGTGGCTGAACAACTTACCAACTGTTGCAAATATATCGCCCGTTGAGACACAAAAATAATTGATCTGCCCATTGTGGCGGAGCCCGTTGAGGCAGAAACTTATATTGATCTGCCCATTCCTACTCTACTCCAAGATTTTCAAATGCGTTTGACTACCTTAAACACACAACAAGTTTGGTAAGCACTCACTTTAACTCTCGTCTAATATATTGTGTTGATAGCGATTATTATTTCTCTTCCAACAATTTACTTAATATTTACATTGACTCCCAACCCCAAATCCCTGCGTCCAGGGTTGTGTCCTAAGATCCTGATAGCACTATACTACACGTTACAAATCCTTAATTCTTTTTCTGATGTTTTTTCATTATTCTTAAACAGTAATCTTACACTGCATGTCCAACAGCGTGCTCCGCATCGCCTTTTATACGCAACATTGCCGGAGGCTAATTGCGCTCTTCATTCAAATTCTCCTTCGTTTTACAACAATACGCGACCAAAACTCCAATGTGGTTCCCATTAACTACACATAAACCTTTATAAAAATCATGAAACCGCGCTGCCGGGAATGGTAACTAAAGGATAGTTTCCACTCAGGAAAATTGTCCGCAGGATAGGAACAGACACTCACAGGAAAGTTTCTTTTGTGTTAAAGTCATTAGTTCCGACCGAGAGCTCACAAGACCACGAAAACTTCCCTGTCCGTTCCGGTCCTGAGGAAGATTTTCCTGAGTGGAAACTAGCCTTAACAAACATGCCAATCGACTGGGCACGAGTTCGTCGAGTTGCAAAATTTGAGGCAGCACTTCCCTTGCGATAGTAACTCCTAGTTTCTAGTAATTAATTATACGCATGCGGTTAAGCCTACATAGACCTTGTTTCGAAAAGAATATTGACCGCACTTCACATGCCAGACGCTGAATGAAAAGCTTCTTTCTAATCTTTATTCGCGTCTTCCGCAAGACAGACAATAAATCCGTTCGTCCAGGTCATATTTAATTAGAGTCATGTAGTTAATTAAGCCTACATCGTCCTTGTTTCGAAAAGAATATTCATCGCTCTTTTACGTTCCGCCCCCATATTCTGCCATTCTCCGTTTCGCAAACACAACTGCGTGTGCGCAGTCCCATTCTACCATATCCAGGGGAGAACTCCTTTCGTTTGTTTTTTTCAGTCTCTATACTGCAAAGTTTCTATAGAAAGTTCGCACTAAAAAGGGAAAAAAATTATTTTAATATAGCTCTATTTCCAATTACTTAGAAACAAACACATGCAGGAGCATAAGAATAGTTGCTCTGAATGACTCTCGGAAATTGCGAAGAAGCAATATCTTTTCAGAATTACTCGTGCGCACTTAAAAGAAAGAAGTGCGTGATGGCATTTTAAAAAAGGAAAAAATTGTATGTTAATGTACCTCTATTTCCATTTACTTCGAAACAAACCCTAGCTGGAACAATAGCTATATAACTAATATTGCCCTGACACTCGGAAATTAAAAAGAAGCAATATACCTTTTGCAAATTACTCATGCATACTTAAAGGAAAAAATTGACCTTCGTATCACAATACCAGCAGCAAATAAATAACATATAGCTACAAGAATACATGCACTGCCGCTGACATTGAGCCCAGATACAAGAGTATAAAAGATAGACCCAAACAATTTTTATCTTCATTATTAACTGAAAAGCCGAAATTAAAAGATCAAGATTCATTTTTGTTCAGGAATTTTTTACTTTGTTTTATTTATTTTGATGTGTAAGAAACTGTGAACAGCTAAGTTTAGGATTGTTTTATAACATAGACTACACGAAAGTCTATATATCCACTCCAAGGAGAGCACGGTGGCGTGTGCTGTTAATTAACGCGCCTCCTCTCACCAAAAGTTAAGCCCAGTTCAGAAGGGGTTATTACTTGGATGGGTGACCCGGTTGTCGAGCTTGAAACTAATATGAGTAGAGTTGTAGTTGATCTCTCCTGTGCTTCGAGGGTAGTTCTCGCCGGGTTCTCCGGTTTTCCTCCCTCCATAAAATCAACACCTGCATCATGGTAGTCATGTTCAATTGTGCCATTTCGCCCTGTTTGACCACCAGTTGCAATAGGCAATAAAGTTATTAAATCGAATCAAATCACTCTATACCGGAACTACATGTTCTTGGCTTGAGATTTCAAACTCGCCCATTCACCATTCTCCAACTATACAGGCTTCATCACACCTTCACAAAATACGCCTAGAATTATAGGCATGTGTAGGAGGTTTGCACTAATTTTTGTTTTAACATTGATTGTTTTACATATACAACCTAACATTTTAGCCGCAGTTTATACTTCAAAGAAGTTGGTAAAGGTTGATGTGGATCACGTTTCACAAGCAATAAAATGGTTCAGTTTCATATTTCTCGCGAGTGATAAAACGGCCATTTCACGTTTCACAAAAAAAACAACATTGGCGAATCCAAGGCTCTGTGGATCAAGCAAGACTGCAAGAGACGTTTGTTTGTCTTGGATGATGATTCATTGCATGCTCTCGTAAATCAGAACGAATTAATTTTATAAGTTTATAAATTAGGAAATATATATTTAAAGCAAAATCACAGCTCATGAAAAATTAAGAACTTAATTCACATTTAATAAAGGACATTTATAATCGGCAATCACGGCGCACGGCTTTGATGTTCGGATACGTCCGGAGTCTAATTTTTCGGAGCCTAATGTAATTGAGTCATTGCTTGTTGAAATCAATGTCCCAAGTGGTGGGAACAGTTCATCGACCACTAAATCAAAATCTACCATTATTTTTGGAAAAATTCAATAAAATTATTTCCAGCATTTCAAAAAATAACAAGCACTGTTACATAATGGGGGATTATAATATAGACATGTACCGTTTAAATGAACATTCTGCCACTCAAGAATTTGTCGAAAATCTCTTCTCTCATATGTTTTTACCTTTAATAAATAAGCCGACACGCATCACGTTCATGACCTTCCAAATGCCTTATAGAGCTGACAGAATCTTACCTTTTTGCGGATGACACTAGTATATATTATTCTCATTCAGATATTAAGCAACTTGAGTCTGTGTTAAATAATGAACTTCAAAACCTTGATATCTGGATGAAGTCAAACAAATTGTCTGTCAACATAAGTAAAACAAATTATTTAATTTTTCGGCCTAGACAAAAAAAGATAAATTCAAATCTCTCCAATTCGACAACCAAATAGTCACCCAGAAACAGCATATAAAATTTTTAGGGGTACATATAGACGAAAATCTGTCCTGGAAAATACACATAAATTATATTTGTACAATAATAGCCAAATCTGTTGGAATAATTTATAAATCACGTTACCTTTTGTCATCCGCAACAAAATTATCTTTATACTATACTCTTATATATCCTTATCTCATATTCTCACTTATTGTAATATAGTATGGTCTTCCAATTATGCATCTAATTTAAATGAGAATTTTACTATTACAAAAACGAGCTGTACCGGTACACTTACAAACTCCGATTACCGTGCACATTCTGATCCACTTTTTAAACGACTAAAAATATTAGACATATTCAAGCTAAATTCATTTCATATTATAACATAGCTTTGATATAGCAACGTTTTTGATTGGCTGTCGTGCGTGCTCCATAACTCGATGGAGCACGACAAAAAAGCACGGGGAAAAGTTTCAAAACAAAACTGAGTTTTAAATTGAGTAATTTAATTTTATTGAGTAATAAAGAACAACGAACCAGAAGACATAAACTGGTTCTGGGTAACCGAGTTTAAACTGTCCTTTTGGTTGGATTTTAGTGAACAAAAAAGACTTGACTAGGAAAGTAGAAAAACACAACAACCAAAACGATTCGCCGGCTTGTGAAAGGATTTAATGCTATGTTATAAAAGAAATGGCTCATGGTTTAGTTTGCTCCATCGAGTTATGGATGCACGCGGAAAATTGGGAGCCAGCACGAAAAAATCGTAAGACCAACTCTTACGATTTTTTCGTGCTCTCCCAATTTCCCGCGTGCATCCATAACTCGATGGAGCACGCTAAACCATGAGCCATTTCTTAATTGCCAAATTTATGTTTTTATATCATCATCACATGCTGCCTGCATGTTTTGACAACCTATTTACTACAAATAATCAAATATATGATTATAATGCTAGATCTGCTGCAAATTATAGATCTCATGCTTGTCGAACTAATACAAAACAGTTCACTATTCTATATTTAGGTCCTAATATTTGGAATTCCTTACCATTATATATTACTGCTATAACCACTATCTCTTCTTTTAAGAAACAATTACGTGATTACCTACTTACCAATTAACAATTAACATTGTTAAACAGCTAGCTCTGATGTTATATATGACCATGTATATTCAAATATAATAATTATGGTAAACTGTACTCTAATGTTGTAAATGAGGAGGTCTCTTAGCACAAACTTGGCTTTCGAGGTCTCCTCAAAAATCCCTTCGCCTTCGAACATGTCCGCAAACAATTTTTAAAAAATTCTTCTCAATTAACTATAGATATCTAATTATTTGAACTTTAATTCTGTGAACGAGGTGGCCTCTTTACACAAGCTTTAGCTTCTTGAGGTCTCCTCGCCAACTTGTATTTTGTAAATAGTCTGTTTTTGGCAAATAAACCATTCATTCATTCATTCATTCATTCATTCATTCATTCATTCATTCATTCATTCATTCATTCATTCATTCATTCATTCATTCATTCATTCATTCATTCATTCATTCATGTAAATCACGTTTCACGACACAAAAATCTAGCATATTTCACAAGCCAAAACAAATATTGGCAATTCATTTCAGGGCTCACAAAAATACCCTATGCCACCCTCTTCAAACAACGCATTACTATAATTGATATTTGTTTACTTCAAACAGTGCATTTTACTCATTCATTCTCTAATTCATTACAGCTCAAGAAATAAAAAAGAATGAAGACCACTGCAGTTTGTTTAGTCATTGTGGTGCTTTTCGTTGGCATTGGTAACTCTCTGAGGAGCATTAACTTTAATAATGGCAAAGTCGGCAAACAATTCCAGAGAGAATTACGACCAGGGGAAGGTATAATATTTTTTTGACTTTTTTAACATCTTTTTAAATCCATGCTGTTTTTATTATTGTGACTAACGCCAGCTAGACGATTGTATGGAGCTTATAAAATGTAGAAGCTAAAATAATTTAAAGACTTATAGAGGGAATTTTTTTAGATGAATTGAATATTAACTGCGATAATTTTAATTGTTAGTTATTTTAAGTTAATTTATCAAAAGTAAATCAGCCACTAAACACATCTACGTTTTCAGAACGTTGTCAGAACATTTGACTTACATTGAGAAAATGCTGTCACTCAACATTGTGACGTTTCTCTCTAAGACCTTCGCTCGAAATGTTAGACTCCTACGTTCTCGGTTTCGGCAGTATATCAAACCTTTGCTATATTTCGATTATATATATATATATATATATATATACTGTATATATGAAATTTTATAAAAAGGTTTGACTCTGGAAATTTATTAAAAAAAAATACTATAGCAATGGCAAAAATACAATAAAAGGTTTAAATAATAATAGAACAAAGTATGTAAATCTATGCAAAGAAATGCATAAACAGTCCATAAATTAAGGATTAAAATGCTAAAAACTAACAACTATTACTATGATTTAAGAAGTCTATACGTCTGGGACATGTAAATGTTCGTTAATAGAATAAGGGTGATTAACAGAGTGCCAAGCTTCGAGAAAGGTTCGTTGACGCCAGTCTGTAGAGCGGTCAATAATTTGTGCATGTTCAAAACCAAATTCATGCATGGTCAGTAGAATTATGGTGTAGGGCAATTAGGGAATTCTTGTCGTTGGTAACCAGCGCTCTTTTAGGCTTCTTAGGGTCTTAAATCTTTGGCTTCTTAAATCTTAGTAATAGTTGTTAGTTTTTAACATTTTAATCCTTAATTTATGGACAGTTTATTGCATTTCTTTGCATAAATTTACATACTTTGTTGTATTATTATTTAAACCTTTTATTGTATTTTTGGCATTGCTGAAGAAGGCTATAGTATTTTAGCCGAAACATCCATTTTTAATAAATATATATATAGTTCAATCTACAGACACGGTGTTTCGCTGTACAACAGCTCATCAGTGTAGCTTGGAACAATCTGAATGAATTTCATCAATTACTTATACACATGCGATCGTCGGTGACAACCGCAGATATGTGGGACAGCATCGGTGAAGTACATTCAGATAGCGTGAAGTGCGCATGGGCCCAGAGTGCTCAAACTTCCACAAGGGTAGTGAGCGTTGCATTATCGCTAATATAGGTACCCACGGCAACTTCACAGAGTGCTCAACAACACCGAAGTGAAGGAGCGTACATAGTTCAATCTACAGACACGGTGTTTCGCTGTACAACAGCTCATCAGTGTAGCTTGGAACAATCTGTACGAATTTCATCAATTACTTTATACACATGCGATCGTCGGCAACCGCATGTGGGACAGCATCGGTGAAGTACATTCAGATAGAGTGAAGTACGCATGGGCCCAGAGTGCTCAAACTTCCACAAGGGTAGTGAGCGTTGCATTATCGCTAATAGGTACCCACGGCCACTTCACAGAGTGCTCAACAACACCGAAGTGAAGGAGTATATATATATATATATATATATATATATATATATATATATCTACATACATATATATATGAATATATATATATATATATGTGTCATGTGTGTGAGAAAAGAAATAGAAAAAGATAATTTTGTTTAAGATAAGAAACGGATATTTTCTGTGAAACATGACAACCATGCATGTTCCATAACAGTTCAATGTTAGAAATAGCAAAAATTATAGTTACGTTATAGTATATACGTATAAAGTATCATTTTTGTTATTTGTAACATATTGAACTGCACCTTGGATCAGCACCTCTACTTATTTTAACTTTTTCTCACCTTCTTCACCGTCAGTTTTATCTCACCTCCTAACCTATTATTAGCTTGTAATATGTAGTTTTAGTTCTTTACTTTGATTACTGGTCCATTTGTATGTAATTAGAATTCCGTTTATTATATATATCCTGTAAATAATATCTTGTAATCATTATCTCTGAAGATGTTGTAGCATAAACAACGAAACGTTAGATTAAATATTATGTTTTTATATTCTTGTGTTGATGGCTTTTATTCGTGTTTTGTGCTGGGCACTTGTATTTATAATAATATTGAACTGTTATTGAAGATGGTTGTTATGTTTTACGTAATACATCAATAATTTCTAAATTTTTAATTTTTATAGTTGGTCAACGCGTTTTGGCACGTTGGACAAATAATCTGTACTACAAGGGTAGAGTGAATGCTATTTCTGAAGCAATGATTTATATCCAATTTGACGACGGTGACGAGAAGAATTACCAAATAAACGACATTTCCGCCGTGATTCATGATACCATTCCTTTAAATGTGGAATTTAAAGAGCACGTGATTGCTTCATGGAAAGGAGGAAATAAATATTACATTGGATTCGTCATAGAAGTCGACCAGTCACGTGGGTATAAAGTTCGTTTTGATGATAATGACGAAGCTTGGTATTCAAAAGGAGATCTTAGAACATTTCCTTTTGTGTCGTCGCCACATGCACGTAAGCTCATATAGCTAACTGATTTGAAAGTTTAGGGGGCAATGTGGGAGGTTACGGTAGTGGGTGTAGCTGTAGTGATTTAAACTACTCTCAAGATTTTTTATTCGGCTCTGTCAAGGCTATTTTACAGAATGGATATTCCCATATAAAATTTGTATTCAAATTCGTAAACTAAACATTCAAGAAAATAGCTGTTAGTACATTTTTTTTCAGAATTTCTTTACAAAACATAGTTTAGTAGAAATTCCTATCACTGAATGCTATTGCACAACACCAAAATATAAAACCAAGTAGTTTATGACCAAAAAATAGTATTCTTTCAAGAAAATTTGTTTAAGTTGTCGAACTAGTACTATTGGTAGCAAGTAACCCCGTTTTTTACTTCAGACAATCAGTGACAAATAAATAAAATTTAAATTGTCTCTGTAGTAAGTTTCGTCCTTTCTTCTTCTATATGTATATTACAGTATAAACTCTTAAACTTTAACTCTATAAAATCAGCTAATAACATCATTATAAAACTATCTATATACCTTTGGTATTAAAGCATAAGTCTTTACAAAGCCTTGAAGTATGTAGTTGATAATTTCGGACTGTATTTGCTTGTATTTCCTTCTGTTTTCCAGTCGGTAGTAACAGTAAATTTCCCGCATCTGAGAATTGTTTTACGGCTTTCCAACTCCCCCGGTAAACTCGTACTACTCTTAAGCCCGCCAGGTACACGAGTACCAATATGGCCGCCAGTGGCTTCAAAATGTTTACTGCTGACCGTAAGAGGGCAATCCAGATGTTTATAGAGATCAGTGGGCAAGCCCCTTTGTCAAGATTTCACACGGCAGATTTCTGCAGTTCAATTAATACGCTACAATTCAACCTAATTAAAAATGCACATTTTACATGAAGGTTCTAATGTAACCTCTGGGTATACACGATTTTAATTTATATGCCCCGATATCCTTCTCTTGTTGTCAGGGCCACCCACAATTCCGCTCTAACCACTTGTGCATGCCACCAACTGCATTTAGCCAAACGAAGCACCCCAAGAACGTTATTACTGGAAAGTGATTTATTTGCCCATCTATTGTATTTATTCATTTGTTGATTGTTGTTGTTTTATTTTAATTTTAGTCGGTTCCAGGGTTTTTGCACGCTGGTCGAATGGACTCTATTACCGGGGCTTTGTTACCGAGGTTTTTTCTTCGACCGTTTTCATTAATTATGACGCCGGTGATACGACCACATTGCCCATAAGTGACCCATCTGCTGTTATCGCCGATAACCTACCGGCATACAATGAGATACAACTGGGTCAGAAGGTGATTGGCTACTGGCCAGGAAGAACGAGATATTACCCTGGCACTGTCTCTGCTATAAGAAGTTCTGAGTATTTTGTTCAGTTTGATGACGGAGGCAAACGATGGAATGCAATATATGAGACACGCATCTATCCACATGCATTGTCTTGAAGAGACAAGCAAGTTCAGTAACTCAATCTTGTGTGAAATAGGATTGTTTGTTTGAAATAAAACTTCTTTAAGTTGCAATAGTAGTCTTCTAGTACATCTTTTCTAGTAGATATATACATTGTTACAGCATATTTTGTAGCACCAAATTATAACACAATTTAATATAAATTTACAAGCCCACCCCCACCCCCACTTCAAATCCGGCAAACAATTGTTTTCTGGGTTTTTTTCCGTGTTAGGACGAAGTAAGAAACGCAAGATATGACCAATTATACTGCCATTTGCAAGCCACCGTTAAGCCCTAATCAAACGAGAACGCAAGTCATCGCAAGTTAGCCTTCGATGACTTGCGATGCCACCAGTCAAACGTCGGCACAAGTCGCCGCAAGTTCTGCATTTCCGCTAGTTCCCACGCCTTTTCGCTAGTTCTCATGGTAGTTTCTATGTCGACGGAGCACGAAAGACTTGCATCGACTTGTGTTTTGTGTTCAAACGTTTCGCAAGCTCTCGCAAGTTGAAGAAAACTTGGGATGAAATTTGAACAAGCTCAATATTAGTCGCAAACTAACACAAGTCACCGCAAATCATTGCAAGCTGGCGGTCAAACGAGACACAAGCAAGCACACGCTAAACTGAATTGCGATGACTTGCGTTCTCGTTTGATCAGGGCTTTAGGCTTGCGATTTTTTTTCATGTTTCTTTACGTTTGAAAGTTGCAGGTTTCACCAGTAAACGTTGAACGTTTGGAAACAAATCAATCAACTTACGGCGTCATTTTGACAGGTTTCTTTGAAATGACGCCGCAAGTTGATTGATTTGTTTTTAAACGTTCAACGTTTTCTGGTGAAACTTTTAACTTTTAAACGTAAACAAACATGAAAAAAATCGCAAGCCTAACGGTGTTTGCAAATGGCATTATAAGCACGATGATTATGGTGTTCGTTCCCCACCAAAATTCAAACTTTTTATCCAACATTGCACTTTTTGTATTTTTTTAAAATTTAATTAAACAACATTTGGTTAAAGACAATTGCCCCAAAAGCGGTAAGCTTAACGAGGGAGCGATAAGCGATTGTATTTGGATAGTAATAACAAATTTAACACTCAACATTGTATATTCCATTCAACTTCTTATTTCCGACATCATACATTTCGTATTTAACATGCAAAGTTTTTAGTATTTATTTATTTATTTATTTAGTAAGTTTTGCCACAAGGTTCAACAAGAGTAGTAATTAATTAAAATTTTAAAAAGTACTTAATAATGGTAGGGTTGCCGCAACAGCGATCGCCAGTTACTGCGGTCCCAAGCTAAAAGAAAAGGCCATATTAATGATTTAAGTCGTGTTAATTATTATTTTATAAGTATTAATTATTAATCATTAATTGTTGTCAAGTATCAATTATTAGTTCTTATTTACTAATTATCAAGTATTAATCGTCAGTCGCCAGTCGCCAACTACAAACTATCAACCACCAATTGCCAATAATTTATCCGACAATTTACTTTATTTACAATTTATGTTTCTGATTTTTGTTGTGTAAGTTTTGTTTTATTTAAAGTGCCTATGAAACGAAAATTAAGTTTGTTTTATTTAAAATAACACTTAAAATGATAGATGTTTTGCAATTTTTGGTTTCCTTGCTTCGTTTTTGAGATATTTCAGTTTGTTTGATAAGCAAATTTAACTTATAAGATAACTTTACGTCACTCTTTGCATAATGACTTATAATTATCGTTGTCAAACAAAAACACTTGAAATTTACAGACTCTGTTGTAGGAGAAACACTCGCACATGGTTCCTAATTCGCGAAGTGCTTTTGTTCGATAATAACAAAGATGTAGAACACTTTGCGATAACTCGTTATGCAAACTGTGACGTAAAGTTATCTTATAAGTCAAATTTGCATATCAAACAAACTGAAATATCTCAAAAACGAAGCAAGGAAACGAAAACCTATAAAATATGTTATATTGTCATTTTAAGTGTTCTTTCAAGTAAGACAAACTTAATTTTCGTTTCATAGGCAATTTAAGGAACAATAGATATGTATCCAACAGTAGGCGCTTGCCGCTCTTCGGGAAGACGTTGGGATTGGGTAAAAATTCATCAACCAGGGTTTGTTCGCCATGTAGACGGCGATAAAATACGAAGACTTGCTCAGTCTTGCTGTACTTTCCAGATACAATGGTACACTATAAAATATATGTCATATATAACATAATTCAATTTATTATACTTTTTTTTTTCGAATCCTTGATTATAATTGGTCAGAAACTTGGTAAGAATTCTTGATATCTGCACTTTTAGTTTGCCGCTGTAATTGTTTGATTCTGAGCCCACAATGCTATTATCTGTATGTTCTAGAGGTATTATCTGTAGGGAAAAGGACTTATCGTGCATGTGCTGACGTGACGCCACTGACGAGCTGACAAACCGAAGAAAAGCGCGGGAAAAGAAGCAACTGTCTTTGAACTGCATTTTTTGGTTCTGAGGGAGTGATTCTCTTTATATTTTCAATTGAAATATATAATAAAACAATTATTGAATTCGACCTTTTTGATATCAAGAATTATCAAGGTCTCAGACCGCATCATCAGCCTCAGCTTTCGGCTTCAGCAGATAACACAGACTTCGACCTTGATAATTCTTGATATCAAAAAAGTCTCATCCAATAATTGTTTAGTATCAAAATGAACCATTATACTAATAATTCTGACACTGGAGGCAAGTAAACAGTAAATCATTTATCTAAGGCGCGACGACGCTAGGTTTAGGGATAGAACGACAATTAGAATAACATTGCTTAATATATATGCGCAGGCAACAGCGTTCTTCGCAACCTCGTCCCCAGGGCCATTTGTGGGGCCTGGGCCAAGATGGCGGCCGAAAACAAAATGGCGGGAACAAATGGCCCTGGCACAGGCTGCAAATAATGAGCCATATTTTGACTCAATTTTTACTCGGACCCAGTTTTCACTAAGTTTACCGCGCCTAGTCAGGCTCAATTTTTTCTAAATATTTAGTTCAGCTTGACAGACCCAAACTGAAAACAATCAAAACATTAATTTCCAAATACAATGTCGAATTATTAAAATAAATACACTTTTAATAAATATCTGTAAATGCTTATTATTTATCATTTGCTTCACCGTTGTACCAAATTCGCAAGAAACTGGATTGCCGTTATCTGGCCGGGCCGGCCTCGTTGTTTTCGTGAGTTTTCGGTGGATTCAATTCAGCGTTTTGAAAAACATTTAGGCTTCGTTTAGTCGAGAATTCTTGTTTGAAAAAAAGCCTGCTTCTCAATGGCCAAACACGTAAATTCTGCCTTGTGTTGTACTTTCCTTTCGCAGCCAAAATACGTTTTGACTTTGTTCACCAAGTCTTTCGTTCGCCCGATTTAGAAAACACACTGAATTGCCGTCCCAGACGACACGACCCATCATTACATATTCTTCCGACGTTTTTACGGGTGTTTCGCCAGCTTTCCTCACATTTTCATTCATTTTGAAGTTGTTTTTAACAATATATTTTGAGCCTATAAACAAATGCCCGTGAGTTAGCCTGCCACCCACCTTGGTTCCACCAATCAGAATACCTAAAACATTCAATGTTATCTCGACCAATCAGATGTGGTGATAGCTCAGCCTGTGCCAGGGCCATTTGTTCTTGGCCGCCATCTTGGCCCAGCCCCCACAAATGGCCCTGGGGACGAGGTTGCGTTCTTCGTAAAGTTGCTTATGAACGCGAACTCTAAATGGGAAGATTCTAGTATACGGAATTTCTCATTGATTTGACGTTTATTACGACTCAGGAGCAATAGCTATAAGAATTGCTCTGCATGACTATCGGAAATTACGAAGAAGCAATATCTTTTCAGAATTACTTATGCGCATTTAAAAGAAAGACGTGCGTGATGGCGTTTTAAAAAGTATTTAGATCTACTTATCAACAAACTGAGGAGCAATAAAGAAGTGCGTGATGGCATTTCAAAAAAGGAAAAATTGTATGTTAATGTACCTTTATTTCCAATTACTTCGAAACAAAACCTAGCTGGAAAAATAGCTATATAAGAATAATTGCTCTGACACTGAAATTACGTGGAAGAAATATCTCTTTCGAATTGATGGCATTTAAAAAAAGGAAAAACAACATATATGTTAATGTGCCTCTATTTCCATTTACTTTGAAACAAACCCTAGCTGGAACAATAGCTATATAACTAATAATTGCTCTGACACTCGGAAATTACGAAGAAGCAATATCTTTTCCAAATTACTCATGCGCACTTAAAAGAAAGAAGTGCGTGATGGCGTTTTAAAAAAGGAAAAAATTGATATATAATGTAGCTTTATTTAGATCTACTTATCAACAAACTGAGGAGCAATAAAGAAGTGCGTGATCGCATTTCAAAAAATAGCATGTACATGCGGATACTGGTATTTATTTGAATTGAGAGTCTAAGATAACTAATTGTGGATTGTAAATTCAATTTCATGCAAAGATACCGAAACATACTGAAAATACTAGAGAATCTTGTGACATATATAAGAGCCCAGCACAAAACTCGAGGTAGTTGTATTATTCAAAATATCTATTTAGACCTAATGTTTGGTTCTATTACTAATTACAACATGTTCAGAGGCTAAATTACTATTTCAGTGAATCTAAATATTTAAATTTTCATTACATTCAATCACCTATCTATTATTATTATTACTTGGGTAGCCGAGTGTAGGTTTTGGTGGCGTTTCTGTATTATTGCGGATACTGGTTGCTAAACCATATCCGCTATGTCATGAGCGCGGTTGTGTGTGTGTAAGAATGTTTTCGTCAATCACGTGATCAACGCAAACAACCAATAGCGGATCCGAATCAGCATACTTCAGAAGTCTTATTTGTATGTTCGAAAGGTTTACGAACGTGTACCAGAACAACGAATGGAAGATAGAAAGTTGAGTTCGGCTTCAGATAATGAACATTTGCGCGCAATCACAAGACGCCAAGAAATATATGACAAGTCGACAGCTGTCAGTGGGCTACTTGTGTGTCGGTATAAATTTGAACGGTTTTGAGAATTTTTGCGGATTGTCTGGTTTCGAAACAATATGTATTTCAGCATTTTAGTACATTTTTATGTATGTACTATTGTTTTATACTATAAATACAAGCGTGCAGTGACTGCATGTTTACATGCAATACTTTCTCGTGTTCATCTCAGCATCACATAATCGAACCTTACATACAAGGTGTTTATACTATAATAATTCCGGAACGCGTTTCGACTTTGTCGCCTAAACGACAAGTTTTCCAAGGACGAAGAAACAGTGTGAGCGTTTGTTTGGCTTCGGATTTAAGATCTTTCTGAAATCTGAATGCCCTTTTAACTATTAAATGTTTCAAGTGTTTACGTGTTAGGCGCTCGGCGTGTAAACTTATAGCTAAAACATAAGTGATCTTGGCGGAAATCCACCGTGCTTGGGACTTTTTATGTTACATGTAGACGTATTCGATACTTACTCAAAAAACGCGTCGAACATTGATATATTGAGACGCATCAATGCATGTGTTACTAGAGTCTAAAACATAGACATATAAAACATAAAAATATCATATTGTTTAACAATGCGATTAGCGTCCGCGGCCTAATAAGACACACTTTTCGAGTTAAAATAAAGATTTATTGTATTGCACTGCACTGCACTGCACCGCACCGCACCGCACCGTTGCGTTGCGTTGCGTTGCGTTGTATTGTATTGTATTGTATTGTATTGTATTGTATTGTATTGTATTGTATTGTATTGTATTGTATTGTATTGTATTGTATTGTATTGTATTGTATTGTATTGACGGCGTTAGTCGTCCATTATTTTCAACAAACAATTATTGCAAGTTTGGCGTTGTATTGTAAAATACCCATGGGTATTTTACAGTACAACGCCAAGCGTCATACGACCAAGATTAACATATAAATTAGTCTAATAAGTTTTTTTAATTCTATGATTATTTCAGAACTGTATTGTATATTGGTGGTGAAACTTGAAAAGCCATTGCTCGACATTGCTTGGGAAAATGCTTCGCGGTTAAACCGGATGCAAGTCATACAAATATTGCAAAGCTTTATTTACCACGATGCAGTATTTAGTACAAAATATTACAAAAGCAGATCTTTAAGATTGGGGCTTCTGTACAGGTCATAACTATAGACATAACAAGTTGCGTCACATCGTCCTTCTCAGGCTCAAGTGCTCCTAAAACTTGGGCAGGGCAAATAATTATCCTCTCAAAACTATTCATGCGGACTGAAGATAAACTAGTGCGTGTTGGCTTTTTAAAAAAGGAAAAAATTATATTTTAATTTAGCTTTATTTCTATCTACCCTATCTATCCAAAAAGAAAAAAATATGATCAGTCTTCATCTTGAGTACAATAATATTGAGTTGTTTTTGAGACTCATCCAAGCACTGTGCATGCCTAGTAATTTGTTAATTTGTTTAAGGTGTAAATTGTAAATCTGAAATTCGTCCTGATTTACATAAACTTTCTGATTGATTTTTTTTGTATCTGCGCAGCAGATATATTGCTATCGTGTTGTGTGTGTGTGTGTGTGTGTGTGTGTGTGTGTGTGTCTGTTAACTTTTTTGGGTAACCACTGCCCTGTAGTGTGTGCTGTGGTGTAACTCTAATCAATGCGCGACAATTACATCGGGGACAATCGAAGCTCAGAATGTTTGGGCGTCAACGTAGTCAAAGAGGCAACACTATTCTCGAAGAAAGACAATATTGCTGATACAAATGGCAAGTATTTTTAGCATGACTTATAGTAAACTTGCAAGTGTGATCTACCACAGTTTTTGTGCGTTATACAGAATGATTGAAGAGTTGACAAAAGGTTTTCAACTCGTTGGGCGATTTATCGAGTCAGGCGACTCAGGCCAACACGTGTAAACTACTAAACTGTTTATGAATTAGGACCGTCTTCAAATGACAAACATTACTCTTCGGAAGACAAACAATTCTCATTGGAGGAAACTTACAAGTATATACTTCACAATTAGCATAATTGTACTTTTTTAATGCAATCCAGTATATTATCAGTACTGGTATAGTACACATGTACAGTCATTGACTGCTTGCTGTATGAAGTATCTATTAAATAGCCATGATCTGCCCCACGATATCTTTTTAATATCAAGGGATTGACCTTTCATCTCATTCGCTTATTTAATACGTTTAACTGAGCTGGATCATAGTTAATAGAAAATATACATGGTTTGGAAGCTCAACAAAAGTCATTGTTTTATGTTTTTGTTCAGGTTTATGGAAATGTGTGCACTTTCACGGTTACTTAACATATTGTGTTTTCTGTATAATGAAGCAATCATCCAATAGTAACGTTTGAGTTCAATCACTCAACCGTACTGTTTAAATATTAATAAACCTAAAACAAAGGATTTGCACACCTTCATGTACCTTTCAACATGAGTTGTACCTTGTTTGTTAACCGCTTCTAAGTTTGCCAGGTTTCCAAACCATGTATATTTTCTATTAACTATGGCTGGATTATTGACACTTCCCAAATTTGCTTCAATGGGTGTGAATAATGGTGAATAATATTAAATATTGAAAGCAAATTCAGGAGTGTCTTTTAAGCACCCAGGTTACCCTAGCATCCTTATAAACACAACAAACAAATTAGCAAGGGTAACCCTACCCCTTGTAAACAGGCCCTTAGGCTAATTTTGGCGCAGATACATGTACGCATAGCGTACCTTTTGTTTAGCTTAAACAGCTTATATCTCAAAGATTGCTGATAAATCTGAACTGCAGTTAGATGCGTGAATTAGATCAATCGTATCATCATACAACATATTTAACAATTATAAAATAACATTGTAAAAACGCACGCGGTGGTTCATGGTTAAAAGCTGTGTTCTATGCAGTAGTTAAAATACGAGCGCCGATCTTTATGGGCATTTACAATGGCGAGCCGAAGGCGATTATCAAATTGTAAGTGTAAATGATGAACACTTTGTTTAAGAGTCGTAGGAAAGGTTAGATAAGATAATTTTAAGTCAGAAAAAGACTTAATTAATAATTCAAATAAATAATTCAGGAAGGAAATTAAAAATAAATGAATGTTTAAACAGGTGTTGTTAATCGGATACAGCATTGATTAATAAAACATCAATGCTGTATCAGATATACAACATACTAATTAGGACCCATTCCCATTGGCTGAAATTGAGCCAATACAGTAAATCCCATACAGTTGGGCCGCTCATATTGTATCTATTACTTATCAAATTCATCAAAAATTCATGAAGAAAATTCAAAATAAATGAATATTTAATCAATATCTGTAAATCGCATACAGATTCGATCTGATTTACATAAACGTTTTCCTCAATTCACTTAGCTAAAATCACTCCAACTTGAAAAATAGTTTGAAAACATGTCCATTTAGATGCATCCATATTGTAGCTCGCCTTGTAAACGGGAACGTAGCCAGGATTTTGCGGAAAGTGGAGGAGCGAAGCGCCTAAGGCGCGAGAAACTTCTTGGGGGGTCTCTAAATGGCATTTCCTGCATTTTGGGAGAATATTTTACACAATTCTAGTTTGAAAAGTCATAAAATACTAAAAAAAAAAAAAACTGTCGAGTTGCGTGCGATACATCAATAAACGTCCAATAGTAACACGGAGAGGAGCCAAGAAAGGTACCATTTCATATTATTAGTCACTAGCGTCAGAAGAGCGACTGAGATCCAGTCAATAACCGCTGGGTAAATCACCTGTGCATCTGAGTACGAGTGTTCAAAACAAAATTTCATCATGCAAAGGGGACCGCTCCCCCCCCTGGCTACGTCCCTGCTTGTAATCAGATACAGGCATGCTTTATCTATTACTTACAAATATTGATGAAACTTTCATTTCTTTTGAATTTTCCTTATGAATTATTAATGATTTGCTAATTCTCTATATAGGTGAAGTAATATGAGCAATAAGTTGCTGCAACAAAGTGTTGCGTTGCAAGTCCCACCTTAAGCATTGTCACGCAACAATGATTTTGTTGCAAGTTGAATCAGCATGTTGCAGCAAGTAGAACTGGAGTCTACATTTTTCAATAAATTCTTTCAATGTATCCTGGTTGACATGCATGGTTATATTGCTTATAACTGAAAGCGTCGACCCGTCGTGGAAGACCAGGTATGAGACGAATGTTTCAGTGTGAGAATTATCAGTATAATTGTTCATTCTGATACATTAAATTATGTTATATATGACATATATTTTATAATGCACCATTGTATCTGGAAACTACAGCAAGACTGAGCAAGCTAAGTCTTCGTATTTTATCGCCGTCTACATGGCGAACAAACCCTGGTTGATGAATCTTTACGCAATCCCAACGTCTTCCCGAAGAGCGGCAAGCGCCTGTTGTTGGATACATATCTCTTGTTCCTTAAATTGCCTATGAAACGAAAATTAAGTTTGTCTTACTTGAAAGAACACTTAAAATGACAATATAAAATATTTTATAGGTTTTCGTTTCCTTGCTTCGTTTTTGAGATATTTCAGTTTGTTTGATATGCAAATTTGACTAATGAGTTTGCATAATGAGTTATCGCAAAGTGTTCTATATCTTTGTTATTATCGAACAAAAGCACTTCGCGAATTAGGAACCATGTGCGAGTGTTTCTCCTACAACAGAGTCTGTAAATTTCAAGTGTTTTTGTTTGACAATAACAAAGATATATAATTATGTTTTCCGATAATTATAAGTGATTATGCAAAGAGTGACGTAAAGTTATCTTATAAGTTAAATTTGCTTATCCGAACAAACTGAAATATCTCAAAAACGAAGGAAGGAAACCAAAAATTGCAAAACATGTTACTCTATCATTTTAAGTGTTCTTTTAAATAAGACAAACTTAATTTTCGTTTCATAGGCACTTTAAATAAAACAAAACTTACACAACAAAAATCAGACACATAAATTGTAAATAAAGTAAATAAAGTAAATTGTCGGATAAATTATTGGCAATTGGTGGTTGATAGTTTGTAGTTGGCGACTGGCGACTGACGATTAATACTTGATAATTAGTAAATAAGAACTAATAATTAATACTTGACAATAATTAATGATTAATAATTAATACTTATAAAATAATAATTAACACAACCTAAATAATTAATATGGCTTTTTCTTTTTGCTTGGGACCGCAGTAATTGGCGATCGCTGTTGCGGCAACTCTGCCACATTATTTTATATTTTACGTTGTATCTTAACTTTCATTGTGAGTAATTAAGTACTTTTTTTTTAATTTTAATTAATTACTACTCTTGTTGAAACCTACTCTTGGCAAAACTTACTAAATAAATAAATAAATAAATCTTTTGATTTTCTACCGCGTTTGGAAACGACCTATTTTATAGTCTCTGACTATATAGAGTCGAGACTTTCGATTAAAAAGGACAATACAAGTAATGAAATTTTTCGTTTGGGTTGTTTGTTTAAAAGTGCTTTCCAGTCCGTTCTGCGCATGATCCGTCATCTTTGTTTTGAGGACCCTCAAAACATGGCATTAGTATATTAATACATGAAGTACTCAACTCAGTGTAAACCGTTAGGAGCAACATGGCCGAAAATTAAGTGATTCGGCGAGGATATCTCTTCGCATTTCTTCTGAAAATGATTCGTTTTGGGTACAAGTAATGAAGAGGAAGCAAGAAAAGTTTGCAATCTTGAATAAGGTATCAGTATATATTTTTTGTTAATGAAGATGTAAACATTAGTTACGTACATGCGAAGAACGGACTGGACAGCACCTTTGATGCAGACGGTTTACAAAAATAACTTATTTTAGGCAGATGGTGGGATTGGAGACAACATCAAATTCTGTTCTGGCTTTTCTTCTAAAATTAATAGAGATGCTTGCGGACAACGCTAATTTTACAAGAAACAAACACATTTATTAAATATTTTATTTAAATTTTAGATTTTATGCATGAACAAATTAAAGAAATGCAAGATATTACAATAGTTTTTACATATAGGTTAAAGCACGAGGGAGAGGTTTTTATTTAACTGTGAAGACCGAGGGCGAAGCCCGAGGCCTTTACAGTTAAATAAAAACCGATTCCCGAGGGCTTTAACTTATTTATATACTTGCCACACCCTATTCTTTTGTTTTCCGTCGGTTTTCGACATTAAAGATTCATAATTGTTTTATGCATATTTTTGAAATTATAATACAGTGAAAAGTCGTTTGAGTTCAAGCAAGGAAGGCGTGATGGCGGAAAGTGACGAAGAACTCTTTATTACTCAGAGCCGTTTTATATCAGAAGAAATAACTGTGAGTGATATCTTATCAGAAGGAGGCTCTGATATTGAGGCAAGGTTTGATCGGTGGTTGTGCGAGTCAGAAATACAGGATCGTGTTCGGCAGTCCGTTCCGTTGGCGACTAGATACAAGGATGGATGGGCGGTGAGAGCTTTCGAAACGTGGCGTCTAAGTAGAGAAATAATGGCGCTTCGTAATAACACAATACGTTGCTTTAAGACGCCTCTCAAAAATATGTCTGCAGATGAGCTTAATGAGTCGATTTCGTATTTTGTGTTTGAAGTAAAAAAGCAAGACGGCACAGAATACCCAGCTAATTCAGTCCATAGTTTGGTTTCTAGTTTACAACGTCATCTGAAAAGTCAATGTGGAAAGAATTTTCGATTTTTGAATGACGATATGTCTTCATGAAATTACGTACATCACTCGATGCTGTTATGAAAGAGCGATCGTCGGCTGGAATAGGTGCCCAGTGCAAAAGAGCTGAAGTCATTTCACTTGATGAAGAGAGTGAATTATGGGCAAAGAATATCCTTGGGGAAGACAATGGCAGGCAGTTGGTCGAAACGTTAGTTTACTTGTTCGGACTTCATTTTGCATTACGGGGTGGAAAGGAGCACCGTCGCCTGCGTCGGGTTAATCCTCAAATTGTTTTGAAGTACGACGAGGACATTAGCAAGACAAACGCTTGCAAGATTGTACGACGCGAAAGTAGACGAACAGCTAATTTGTGAAAAAACAGGTTTGTTTGCTTCATGGTTAAAATAGAATGTATTTTGGATGGTCTTTACACAGTATTTTAACGTGACCCATATATGGTATACTTTAGTCTCCGTATAGGTACATGGTATGTCGTGTTAAATTTAACGTGTGGATTAATTTTAGGCCATCGAAGTTTGGCGGTCCGAGCTTACAAGAGGACCAGTAAAGAGCTGGAAGAAGGCGTTTCGTCCGTATTATACGGGAATTTGACAGAAACAAAAAGGATATGTACAACGCCGAGTGAAGCAAAGAAGGAAGTGGATCTGGAGCCTGTTGAAGGGAAGAAGAAAGTGACTCCTGCCGAGATTGTTCAAGTGAAGGAAGCGACCCACGAGCCTGTTGAAGGAGGAAATAAGAAAGAAGCGTGTTTGAAGCATGATGGAGGAATTGAAGATAAGAAAAAATTCAACATTACAATTAACTTTAATTTAAACTCTTAAATGGGATAATTTTGACTTTATAAGTATAGTTTTGTGCTTAATGCCAGTGTTGTGTTTTAAAGTATGTATGCATGAGTGCACTCTTTTGTTTTGAATATAATTATGATGTTGTGTTATGTTAATTTAAAGGAATTGGTGGTAGGTGATTATTTTTAAATAATAACCTGGTACCTGGTATATTATTTTTCAGTAATAACCTGGTACCCGGTTATTATATAGTTTCTTTCAACCCCGCCTTTCCCCCGGAATATTCAAATACCACCGCCTACTTTCAGACAGCGGTTATTACACTGAAATTAAAAACCGACTGAAAACAAAAGAATAGGGTGTGGTAAGTTTATAAAAGATATTTATTGATTTTAAATCATTTATGATCATTTATGATGTAAATTATTTATGATTGTATCTATAATATATTCTAGCTGTAAGTTAAAAGTGAAAGCCTGTTTTATCAATAGGAGGTTTAGATTTTGCTTCGTGGGCATTTGGCATTCCATGACTTCACGGAGAAATAATCACAACATTTGTAATCTATGCTATCGTAATAGAAGTAACCGCAGCAGCTCCAGTTAGACTTCTTGGCGTAAACTTTACCGCAGCAGCAGACCTGAGTTTGTGGGTTATAAATTTGATTTCCACAATCTACAGTAAGAGAAATCAGAAATTAAGTGTCTTTAGTATAAATACACGGATGATTATAGAAAACGCTCGCACTGATTGGTCGAGCAATTTTGAATTGGATAATTATTTCTCGATAATCACCTAAACCGTTTATTGAAAGTGGCTATACCAGCCAGTTTGTCGATGTGACAGAAGAGGAAGTTAACAATTTAAAAAAAATATGCTGTTTCTAAAAGTATGAAACTGCGTATTTATACTGAAGCAATTATTCGCTTAAGGCTCTATGAATATCGGTGAATAACAACCTCGACTTAACTCGGTTATTATTCACCGATATTCACCTCGCCTTCTGTGAATAATTGTTAAATAATCAAATATATTCAGAAGGAATTGATCATTGATGCAATATCGTTGCCACACGTTTTAGAAACAGCTCGTCAGAATCATTTGTTTTATTTTCCCTCCTGTCCAACGTTGTTGTTGGGGGGGGGGGGGGCGGCGTTCTGCTGCATGGCATGAAATACATTGCAATGCCATGCAGCACAACGCAACACAGCAATACGATACAATACGACACAAAACGGTACGATACAATACGATACAGTACAGTGCAGTACAGTACATGTGCATGTACCATACACTACGATTACGATACACTACGATACATGCAATATAATGTAATGCAGTACAATATGTTTTGTATTGAATTATACATTACTTACAATAGTATGGACAGTAAGCAAAATTATAATGACAATCCCATTTTCCACCATTCTGGCAAACACTAAAAATAGATAAATATTTAACATATTGTTAAACAATAATAATATAATATTATAAATATTATTGGAATCACAGTAACCAGTAACATATCCTGGGACTCCCATATTCATTCTGTTGTAGCTAAGGCTAACAAGTTGCTGGGGTTACTCAGAAGAACCTGTCCTCTGCTAACGGACCGCAATGTTCGACGAACACTTTATTTATCTCTGGTCAAGTCCACAGAGGTCTGGTCACCGGCTCTGAGTACCCACAAGTCAAAACTTGAGCGCGTTCAGATACGAGCTACAAGATGGATCCTACAATCCAACACAGGGGGCATGTCATACAAGGAGCGGCTCCTGGCTCTAAATCTGTTACCTTTGTCTTACGACAGGGAAATTAAAGATCTATATTTATTTTATAAGCTCTCTGATTTGAATGTTTTAAACTTTGTTTCGTTTGTTAGTCATAGTCGTACCCGCATCTGTAAAAATCCTACTCTCTTGCTTAAAGTACCAACCTGTAAAACTAGTACATTTCAAGCCTCCTACTTTAACCGAATTGTTCCTCTCTGGAATTCTGTTTGTTAAATACCACCACCCAATACTCTCTGCAGTCTTGCAGCAACGTTCAAAACTTTTTCTCTCGATACTTATTTATCATTATTGACATCTACTTTTGAAGTTCATATGACTTGTACATGGTCATTATACCGTAACTGTTCCTGTCACTGAGAGTAGTTTTCCAATGTACCAATTGCTTAAACTCCACGGTGTATCATTGTGCGTGCGTGGCCTCAGCTTCGTTCTTTTGAATTCCATTCAGTTTTACTCATTTCGCTCTTTCAGTTTGAGGTTGGGGCTGTGCGTGTGCATATTGGTGCATCGTGAATTTGGAGCAATTGGTCTATGATCGACTTTATGTATTGACTGATTTTTTATTGTTTTTATATCTATTTTTAATTACAACGGGAAGGCGCCTCGCATGGGGCCTCGAGTCCTGTTCGCGCTTTTTCCGTTTGGGTATTTTAAAGTAATTTTATGTAAATATCCAATAAAGTCGTTAAAAAACCCAACAAAAAAACAAACAAACACCGGTGGCATTTTGAAATAATTTGCATCAAACTAAATTACAATTGAAATTAACATGCATAGTTTTCTAGAATTTTTAACCCATTGAACTTTATAGTGCCTCCAATATATATATACCTATTAGCGATAATGCAACGCTCACTACCCTATCTGAATGTATATTCCCACATGCGGTTGTCACCGACGATCGCATGTGTATAGAATGTATATTCCCACATGCGGTTGTCACCGACGATCGCATGTGTATAAGTAATTGATGAAATTCATTCAGATTGTTCCAAGCTACACTGATGAGCTGTAGTACAGCGAAACACCGTGTCTGTAGATTGAACTATGTACGCTCCTTCACTTCGGTGTTGTTGAGCACTCTGTGAAGTTGCCGTGGGTACCTATTAGCGATAATGCAACGCTCACTACCCTTGTGGAAGTTTGAGCACTCTGGGCCCATGCGCACTTCACGCTATCTGAATGTACTTCACCGATGCTGTCCCACATGCGGTTGTCACCGACGATTGCATGTGTATAAGTAATTGATGAAATTCATTCAGATTGTTCCAAGCTACACTGATGAGCTGTAGTACAGCGAAACACCGTGTCTGTAGATTGAACTATATATATATTTATAAGTAATAAGATGACTTGAGGGAAATCAGCGATTAAATTTCCCCGCCGCCGAGGGAAGATTTGTGAATGTGAAGATTTGTGATTTTACAAATCTTCCCGAGGCAAAGGGGAAATTTAATCGCTAATTTCCCGAAAAGTCATGTTATTAGTTTGTAATATTATGATCGCCGAGGAAAACTTTGAGAATCTTACCGACAGGAAATTTACACAGTTGATCAGAGAAGTTGCATCTAATTTTCCCGTGCATGTTGATGAGGAAAAATATATGCAAGCGGGAAATTTAGAAGAAGACAAAAGATTTCTTTGTCTTCTAATTTTCCCTCATCAACATGCACGGGAAAATTAGAAGAAGACAAAGGATTTCTTTGTCTTCTAATTTTCCCTCATCAACATGCACTGGAAAATTAGAAGACAAAGGATAAATTTCCCTCTTGCATGAGCGATGAGGGAAATACGAGGTTTACATTCCCTCGGAGAACAAAAGAATCCGAGGCGATCATGGTATTACTATATATATATATATATATATATATTATTAGAGGCTATACAATGTGCTTGAGTAGGTAAAAATTTGGCGTTGTTTGCATAAAATTTATTTTCATGTCGACATTTGGAGATGAGTTCTGTTCTTTTGTTGAGTAAAAATCGATTGTCTTCGATCGTTTAAAATGCAAATTTTCTCTACAAGCGTCGACATAAGTTACACTGCTTGTCACCACCGTTGTAGGCACTTTCACACTTTAGAATTGACCACTTGAAAGAGTAGTTGTTGACGCTTGACTCTTTCAATTCCCATTTCAATTCCTTTTACCCCTCAATTTCGGAAAATCTACTCACTCAATCACTGGAATATGCAAGCCAATTTATCGACATCTCAAAAGAAGATATAAATATCATAATGCATGCAAGAAAGTCCCTACTATTCGACCAAATAGTCCCTACTATTCGTGGTGCGTCAGCTTCGACGTCGCTGAGGTATGTGAGCTTGTTGGATTACTTATTCTACAAAAGCTAACGACAAAGTACAAGAACAACGACATCGGCCCGTATAGAGACGACGGCCTTGCGGTTTTTAGAATATGGAATATAAGAACTGCCGACCGCATTAGAAAGCAATTTTTGGAAACGTTCGCCGAAACCGGCTTAAAGATCACAGTGCAATCCAACTTGAAATCAGTTAATTATCTAGACATCACCCTCAACCTTTCCACCGGAAGATACCACCCCTATAGAAAACCCGACAACCATACCCGCTGTACATCAACGCACAGTCTAACCACCCGTCATCCATCATTAAGCAAATCCCACGAGCCATGGGTAGCAGAATTTCCGAGTTATCATTCGACGCACACGAGTTCGAAAAAGCCACACCTCTTTACAACGATGCGCTCAAATCAAGTGGTTTTAATGAATCCATCAGCTTCACCAATAACAACGCCAGACCCCGCAGGAAAAATCGGCGAAGAAACATCACTTGGTTCAATCGACATTACAGTGCAAACGTTGAGACCAATGTAGGCAGATGCTTCCTGCAACTGATCAATAAGCATTTTTCCACAGCAAATGTCCTACACAAGATCTTCAATAAGAACACCACCAAAGTTAGTTACAGTTGCATGAGCAACATGGCTAGTATCATCAAACGCCACAACATCAAAGTCCTTAAACCCAACGACAGCCCTCGTAAGAAGATTTGCAACTGCCGAAAAAGCGGCGCAACCTGGGTTTACAAAGCCACTGTAACTGCCCCAGATCGCGGCACAAAAATCTATATCGGCATGACAGAACATGAATTTAAAACCATAACTTTTCTTTCAAACATAAAAATAGGTACGTTTACACGTACATGTATCTACTGCGTTGCGTCAGACTGCTCAGTCTGACTCGGGATGTGATTGGGAAAACCTTCTGAAATTTGGTTGGTCCCGAAGAATATTCTATTGTTACTTAACTAACATCGGAAAACCTTGCATGCCGACGTAGTGTCTACTCGCATGCGCAGTAGATACTGAAACAAATTGAAGGTAATCTAGGCAATAGTAAGCTAATACGGAAAACAATAAACAATGTCATGACAAGACAAAAATTATTCGCTCCAAATTAAGTATTAGACCAACATCTGGCAATACAGTGTTGTCTAAACCCGATTAAATTCCGGAGTTCTTAAAGAAACATACTACCGGCGTTAGACCTAATTTAGCAAGTCAACTGATTCCTTCTGATGAAGACTTGCCCTCATTTGAAGACCATTCCTGGTTTGCACTTGACGTCATGGCGGCCATGTTGGAGGAACTTTAACAAAAGAATCTCATTAGCAGCTATTTATTGTATTTGGAGTATGTTTTCCTCCAACATGGCCGCCGTATCTTTGTCTTCTAAATCTCAAGGGATTGATTGCAAACCACCAAAACCTCCAGTCGGCTTTACCTTTTCTATTGAGAAAGCTACTGTAGAGGAAATTTTCAATTTATTAAATTCTTTGAAACTAGACAAAGCTACAGGATTAAACAATATTCCGGCCAAGTTACTAATAGGCGCAGCTATACGCTGTCTATAGCTAGCTCTTTATGTAACATTTGTAACTAGAGGGTAATTAGAGAGGTTTAAAAAGAAAACGCGCCATCCCGCTAACCAGGCTAGCTCACGAGACCAACACATGCATCTATGCAAATTTTTGCATAAAATAGGGATAATGAGCGCAATCAAGCATTTCTTCTACACGGAGATCTTGCAGTCAGATTTTTATTAATTTCTCAACTAAATTCAACTACAATTTAACATATTGGTCGAACCCTTCTGCGAATTTTCATGAAAATCGGTGCAATACTTTTTGAGATATCCTGGCGACAGACAGACAAACCAACCAACAGATAAACAAACAAGGTTTAACGAAGAGGCTTTATACAACAACGCTTACAACTTGTTTTCCTCCGAAGAGGCTCTAGTGTTCCCTCCAAAGAGGCTTACAAATTGTTTTTCTCCGAAGAAGCTCTAGTGTTCTCCTCCGAAGATGCCCATTTGTTCTCCTCCGAAGAGGCTTACAACGAGGCTTAATACAATTTGTTCTCCTCCGAAGAGGCTCAATTTTCCCCCGAAGAGGCTTACTATTTAATACCATTAGCTTTTGAAAACTGTGGTAAATCATACTACTTATACGACAAATTTGTGGTAATTAATCATCAAAGTACGTACCAATTGAGAAACTGAAGTGAACACCAACAAAACTAGAGCACAACTGAACAAAGTCAAAATACACAGTTTTATATCTTCGTATTCGCTATTTGATTGGTTACGAACGATACTGCCCCTTCGTACTCGCTGTTTGATTGGCTCCGATTCTTCTTTTGTTACCACTTTGATTGTTACTTACACTTTTTGACCCTACATGACAGCATAGTATAGTGCAGCATAGTACTGCGCTTGCGCAGTAGATACAAAAAGCATGCAGCGAGCGCTGCGCTTTCCATGCAAATACATCTGGGAAAGAGTCAAGCGTCAACAACTACTCTATCAGGTGGTCAATTCTAAAGCCCGCAAGTGCCTACAACGGTGGTGACAAGCATTGTAACTTATGTCTTGCAGAGAAAATTTGCATTTTAAACGAGGAGAATCGATTTTTACTCAACCAAACAAAAGAACAGAACTCATCTCCAAATGTCGACATGAAAATAAATTTTATGCAAACAACGCCAAATTTTTACCTACTTAAGCACATTGTATATAGCCTCTAATCTTTAGTCTGATGATCGCCACTGAGCGTGAAACTCCGAGTAACTGTTTTTACTGTTTTTATCCATTTTAACCTTTTATAATAATATTTCTGCTCTACATTTGTTTACCTGTGTATTGAGCACTTTATCGCGATCAAGTAAACTAAATCTACCTTGTTAGTGATTATATATATATATATATGTATATATATATTAATAAAACCTCTGACTCTATCAATAGCTTAGTGCACATGCAGTCAGAGCACTAATTGTTTGATTCAGAGACTTATATACTAAATTATTTTTGTGTAATATTAAAATTGTAAAAATTATACTGTTTCAGGATTTCGTACCATCTCAAACAATTACATCTTTTAACACCTCCTGGTGCGTACCAAACTTTAACACCCAAATGACAAACTGTAAAAATACGAAACAAAACACAATGGTATTTAACGCTATACACGTGTATGCAAAGATGATAACAGACATTGTTTGAGCTACCTTGTCATAATTTTAATAAATATAAATGTAATTAACAGATTTTACAATAACAATGTCATAATCGGCCCTCTAATTACCATGCAGTTCAAGTTACTAAATAAAAAGCGAATGTTGTAGAAATTAGGCACAAAAGGAAAGGTAATCTGTTTATCTATATACTTACATCCTTTGTGGTCATCATCATCATCATCATCATTCTGTACCAAAGCACTCGTTTTGCTGTTTATGTCTTCAACAACCATTTTTGGAGTTTCGTCATTTGAAGTTTCAACTTTTTTTTCAGCTCGTTTTTTGTCATTAAGACTTTCAGAAATCATTTCTGGTGAGTAGTCACTGTATTCATCTAAATTCAAAGTGGTTCTCTGATGAATATATTGTTGGTAATGTTTCTGCATAATCCTAAAGATATTATGTTACTTGATAATTGTGCAAAGTTTCATTTTGAACTTCTCAAAAACAAAGTTGTATTTTACGTGCGAAGTTTGTATTTTGGAGCTCCGCCATTAAATTGGCCGTGTTTGAGAAGGATGAGTTGAGGAGAACTTATGATGTCATAGACTCAACAAAAACAAAAGATCATTGTTGTTATTGAGTCTATGACGTCATAAGCTTCCTCGACTCATTCTTCTCAAGCTCGGCCACTTTAATGGCGGCGTTCCAAAGCACAAATTTTACACGTAAAATATCACATTTTCTTCAACGAATTTTGAAATGAAACTTTGCACGATTACTAACTACATAACATCTTTAAGATTATGCAAAAAATATTGCCAACAATATTTTCATCAGAGAACCACTTTAACAAATCAACAATACTGAGTAGGCTTAATTTTTTTGAACGTTTTTATAAGAGTAGGATAAAATTTATGTATAATTTTAGATAGGCTTGATGTGCATACAACACGTTTATTATTTATTTTCTAATAAGTAATACGTGTTATATAGCCATTAACTTATGCTTAATTAATGATAAAACTTGCAGTTACTATCTACATGTATAGTTTTCAACAAACGCCTTCGGTTGTGCGAAACTGTTTGATCATAAAGTTTGGGTAATTACTCTTTGAGGCCTGGATCTCTCTCTGTGCGGAATAAAATCGTCTGGCGTTAGCCAGATAAAATATACTAAAGACTCGTCTTCAGGCTTCAAAGGGTTAAAGCTAAGAGATAGGTTTTTACCCTTTGAGGCAGTGGACCTCTCCCTGTGCTGAGTAAAATCGTCTGGCGTTGGCCATGCAGATAAAATAATAAAGACTCGTCTTCAGGCTTCAAAGGGATAATGTATAATATGTTTTGGTTGACTGAGCTAGTATCGGGTCTTGATGTTGAAGAAGTGCTCTTAAGTAATAAGTGTGTGTGTATGTGTTTTCGTCTTGCTTTTTAAGCTTAGAGTGTACGACTTTTGTCAGACGACATGCAACTTTAACAAAAAACAGCGTTTTTCTTACAATAGCCTGCTTTCAGCCCGAGCTTTTTGAGGCTGGCGGCAGGCAGGCTATTGAGCAAAACTGTGCATGACAATAAATTTTGTGTAATTAATAAAGTACAGTTTGTTTCTTAATTTAAAAACTTACCAGCTTTAGCCGTGGCAAGGCCAGCCATAAATAGAAAACCGAGAGTAAAAACTATTCTATAATCCATATTGAAATCTTTCGATTACCTTTAGTCTATACCCAATGAATATACGCTTGTAGCTGCTTAATAGCTGCTTAGTAAATAACGAAAAATTCTTCGTTGAAATTAAAAATTCTAATAGAAAACATGACACATTGTTAAGATGTTTGTACCACTCAATTAACAGAATAAAGTATTTTCTAAGCCGTTTGTAATGTTCTTGGTTTTTTAAAAGATCTTTGATCTACCCCCGCTTTCTTGAATTCTTGCGATCTGATGATATCATAATCCCCGTACATGAAACTAGACTTTTCCCGAAATCAGACTTTGAAAGGAAATCTACTATATACTATAGCATCTTATATGATTCTTTGCTTTTCTAATTATTGAATCTCATTAATTTAGCTTTAGCAGGGCTCTTATTAAAAACCCCGTATTTAAATTATAAGCTTCCTGAATAAAGATTGTTAATTATATATACATATATATATATATATATATATATATATATATATATATATATATATATATATATATATATATATATATATATATATATATACCTAGGGCACGTGCCTTTTCACCTCTGCTACCTGGATTCGATACCTGCTCAGTTCATGCAGTTATCTGATTAAAATTTCACCTTGGCCGAATGTGAGAAGAGTGCTTCCAGGCTGACTCTTCTGCTAAACGCCAAACATGTGGGTGGGTTGTTATTGTATGTTGAATTTTATATAATAAAAGTGATGTTGATGTTGATGTTGGTTTCCTCTGGGTATACTCCAGTTTCCTCCTGCAGTAACACTGGACCAATAAGGGATGACCTTTACTGGACCTCTATGGAGAACAGTTAAATATAACTAATAGAGCTTATCCATGCAGTATAATAAGATTAGTTTCGTTTTTAGTTATATATATATATATATATTACCGAAAGTCTGATTTGCTACTTTAAGATTAAGGATATGGTTTAAAGTTTGAGAATTATATTTCTATCTTTGCAGACTTTATGGTACAACTTAACACAAAACCTATTTCAAATTTCCTCCCACAAGAACCGGTATAAGAGCTTTCATGTATCATCTTAAAACAATCAGAAACTTTAAATCCTTTATATTAGCACCGGATCAAAAACAGGAAAATGATACGTCAGCTCAGGTTTTACGAGGACTTACAATATCAAATGTCTGAGTGTTTTTCTACACTAGGCAATGTCTATTTCCCCGTCTATAAGATTGTCCCCTGAGATTGTGCTTGCCGCCAGTTAATTCTGGGATCAATAGAAGAGAGTGTATGCAGTATGACCATAACGGAGGGAAAGGAACTTCAGTTTGAGAAAAACTCTTTATAAAAACATTTAACTTTGAATGACGCCGCTAAAACCATTCAACTTGTTTTGGCAACTCAAGTGAGACATAAGTTGAAGTCATTAACATGACTTTAAATGTAAAAAGGTAGAGTGCTGCGTAGGCAGTGTTAGTATATGGAGAAGAGTATTTTACTAGCAACTAAAACACTCGTAGAATCCATATTTCACTACATCTGGGAACCGAATGGCGTATTTCTCGTATGTAACGCTCGCGAGTGACATATCGACAATCAAAATTTTTGCTTTTTGCCGTAAGTTTCGAATCAAGTAAATTTGAGCCAGTAACTTCTCTTATAGTCCGTTTCAGTTTGCTTTTGAAATCCGATACGTATAATTGAAATGAACATTCCGAACTTACGTTGCAATGTTCCGAACTACGTTGCGAGGTAGATACAAATTTAAGTCGGCAATTTGTTTCTGCTTAACCAAGTATCTATTATTATATCCTATACAACAAATAATCTTCTTCTCCGTGATTTTACCAAAGGAATTCAATTCAAAGCTTATTAAATTCGAACTTCACGACGAACTTCACAACGAACTTCGCGAACTTCCGTACCAAGTTCCCAACCTTCCAACGAATGTTGACAAACGAATTTCAAAAGCAAGCTGAAACTGACTATAATTCAGTTTTTCACGTAAAATTACGTATTCGAAGAAGCTGTTGTTATATAAGCTATATATATATTATATATATATATAGATATATATATCAATATATATATCAACATTTGAGGTAAGCCCACTTATAGTATATATATATATATATATACTATAAGTGGGCTTACCTCAAATGTTGATGGTCGCCACTGTCAGTTTCAGCTCAGCGTAAACTGACAGTAGCGACCATCAACATTTGAGGTAAGCCCACTTATAGTATATTCGCTCTATCTTTACGGTATTGAACACTTTTCGACATTTCGCGAACAACACTTTGTTTGTTTGAATATATATATATATATATATATATATATACATGTATAGTGTTGGTATGAAGTGTCATGAAAACCGCTCCCGTACGATTTGAGTGCTAAAGTTGATCCTTTTTCTTTTCTTTTTTTTTTCAAATTCTCGACCTCTCAATATACAGGGGGGTCAATGAGTCGGAAAATTTGGATTGCATTTTCTGATAATCTGAAACTTAGTCAACTCAAAAATGAAAAGTAAATTACTTTTGCACGCAAATCTTGCGCAAGCTGTTTTCATGACACTTCATACCACATTTTATTAGGGTCAGTCAGGATCAGGAAAGGTCATTGAGTTATACACAGAATCTTATTATCCATGTCCCCAACCCTGCGACACGCCCCTGTAAATCGAAGGGTCGAAAATTTGAACCACACCATTTTCCGATAGTTTGACATCTAGTCGACTCAAAAAATAAAGAAAATCAACCTAAGCATGCAAACCCTACGGGATTACACTTTATACCGCACTAATAGATATGGAAATAAATAAGGAGCTTTCGATTAAATTCTACAATATTAATAACTTACAGTATCAACCTTATTTAAAAGGACGGCAACAATTACCAACTACGTGTTATATATTAATTGAAGCTCTGCATGGCGAGTTATAAATTATAAGTACACAATTAGTGGGTTTCACCATGTTTTATTTAAATTCCGAGCTTTCGGCTCGTATACTCGAGCCGTCTTCAGAGGAGTGTGATGTGTTGTGACAACACATGTCATCACACTTCTCTGAAGACGGCTCAAGTATACGAGCTAAAACGTGGTGAAACCCACAAGTGAAATTGTGTACATTTAGTGTTATTCCCTGAAAAAAAATTAAGTAAAATCTTAACTAATACGGCTATATAGATTTAATTTTCTTAACCCTTTATTGGTCAGGTTTCCGGGAGCTCTGCCCTTAACGAGTAAAATCGTCTGGCGTTAGCCAGAGTGAAATTAATAAGTTGCCAAAAGGCAACTGTGGCCAGCAAAGTGTGAAGTGTGCTTCAACTTAACTTAAATACATATATTGAAGTAAGATTTCATTTCCATTTAATTTGACTTAAACAAGTCTTTCAATCGCTCTGTGAAGTATTAATGAGTAATATACTTCCTGTTAATTTTTAATTGTTGAAAGTAAATGATCTGATTATAACAGATCTTATGGGTTTGAAGTCATTCTCAAAGACTAATAAATTGATAAATATAAACTCTTTGTCGTGTTCAATAGTAGGGGTATAGAATCAGAATTTTTGGTTTAATTCTTTATAGCTCAAGGACGCATTGAGGTCATAGGAAGAAGCTAGGCGGGGGAGGAATAGAGAATTTTAGAAGAATGAAGAGCAGCACAAACAGCTTAGAGAATGCTTTATTTTTAACCAGTGCAAACGTCTTACAAAACCTTTATGTTTTTAAGATGTTTTATTGTGCTTGAATATTTTACTCGCCTATAAGAGGGCAGCTTGTGCATCCAGAAAAGCATTCGGGTCTCAACACAGCTAAAGACAAAGTACATAGTACAGAGTTCAATATGGATTCCAGAATAGTTTTTGCTCTCGTGTTTCTCTTCGTGGCCGGCCTTGCCATGGCTAAAGCCGGTAAGTTATTTGTCAAATAAACATAACTTATTTCATACAAACTTTATGGTAAAACAAGTTTGCACACTCGAAACTGTTTGTTGATATTTAACCCGTACATGGAAATGATAAAAACGGTTAACATGCAATTGTTCTTTATAAAATTTAGATGAATACAGTGAAAACTACTCACCAGAGATTACTTCTGAGGGTCTTATGAAAGACGAAAAATCAGTTGAAAAGAAAGTTGAAACGGCTCCCAATGACGAAACCAGTCCCAAAATGGTGGTTGAAGACATGAATAGCGAAACGAGTGAGTTGATGCAGAATGATGCAGACGCTATTAAACACAAAGGATGTAAGTATAGATCTATATAAGTATATCTATATATAAAGGGTCGAGTGTTGCTAATAAATAGAACCTCCGGATATTGTTGATATTGATATATTTCTGTTTTCTTTTGTACAGTTTGTCATTGGAGAGTTGGAGTTTGGTTCAAACCTGGAGTCAGTCTTCGATGTAGTTGTATGAAATGGTAAGAAAAGGTGAAATTTTACAGCAAAACTCAAAATAGTATACCCGAGAATGGATTGGAATGCTGAATAGGATTGTTAAATTTAGCCTGGCTACTCTCTAGACTTGGACCGAGGCCGTTTTGCCATTTTGTCTTGAAACAATGGGCAGCCATTGTTCTACAATACTCAGCCATTGACATTGTTCTATGCCAAAATAGAAAAACGGCCACTTCAAGCTTGCTACTTCTAATAATAATAATTATCATTCATTTCGTTTCTATCCTGCATTCTGATTGGTTAATTCACCTGCAAATAACTGAGTGCAAATAATTTTTTTGCTGCAAATAATGTTTTGAGCATGCGCACTAGCAATGGCGCTGCTGACTGCAAATAATTTTCGTAAACATGGCGGCTAGTTCTTCAGCTATCCAAGGAAATAATCGAGAGTATTTGGAAGCATTCATAACGACAATGTACTTTAGAAAAGAAATAGTTAAAAGGAAGATTTAGTGAGATAAAAAGCAAGACTTGTGCCAACAAAAAGTAAGTTTTACGAAGATTTTAGTATGCCGAAGACACAGAGAAGAGTGGCGATCTCTAACTTCAGGCATTTCAGATTTTTAACTATTTTATGAATGATAAATCAATTATTGAACTCGTCTATCGCAAAATATCATGATTTGTCAGTGTCTCGCTACCAGTTATTTGCCTCTGCCTTCGGCATCGGCAAATAACTAGTAGCTCGCCACTGACAAATCATGATATTTTGCTCAGACTCGTCCAATAATTGATAATTAGTTCATAGACCTTATTCAAAAAATGGCCACCAAATTAGAATTATTTTAGGGGCCTATAAATTAGCCGTTATGACCTCGTTTTAATGTAAACATTATTTTGAATTTCTTACATGAAAACGAGTTCGTAAGGGCTAATTTATATGTATGCAAAGGAATTTTAATTCGGCGGCCATTTTTGAATAAGGTCTATATTATAATGTCGATGTAACGTCATTATATTACATAACCAAAGAAAAATCTGTTGTTAACATATTGCATACATGCAATATCTTAATGGTTATTCCTAACATCTGTAGTCCATTCCTGAAATAGATTATCAATGATCCAGCCAAAGATAGATCGGAGTATGTTCGGCCGAGCACCCTTTAAAGTTTCAATGTAAAAAAGTTATTTTATTAGTTTGTAACTAATGCAACATAATCTATTTTAGTACTTGCCAAAATGGTGGAAAATGGGATTGTAAATATAATTTCGCTTACTGCCCATACTATTGTAAGTATAATCTAATACATGTTTTAACTATAACGCTTTTAAAAGTTAAGAAAAGATATTTCTAATTTATATTATTGTTCTTTTTTATATACAGCGAGTAATCCAATTGATTTAACAAATTATAAAGTTGATATTATTTAACACGAGTCCGCAGGGCGAGTGTTTCCACGCTATTTCGAGTTCTCCCAAACTTCCACAAATGTTTCTATAACTGTCTGGGAACACGGAAAAAAATGTTTTCTATTTCCTTTATAAAATAACCTATAACTAAAATAGGTATAGAACGTAAAAATAATTACTGCATCAAAGTGTAAATTCTCCTTACTCTTCATAATGGCGTATGATGGCGTTCTGGATCTGGATGGCGTATCCTACACCGTAATGATGGCGTATTGAATAGACCTTGCCGTGTTTCCATAAAGTTATAGAAACACGGCTTTCAACCAATCGCCACGCTTGTTTTCAAAATGTTATTTTATAAAATGTAATGGTATTGCAACTCACAACATACTATTTAAAGGTGCATAACACTCCGTTCTGCGCATGTACGAAACTAATGTTTATATCTATATTACGGGGGGAAATACTGATACCTCATTCAAGATTGTAAGCTTTTCTTGCTTCTTCTTCATTACTTCTACTCGAAACAAAACATTTTTAAAAGAAACAGAAGAAATCCAAAGAGATATCCTCGCCAAAATGCTTGGTTTTCTGCCATGTTGCTCACAACGGTTTACACTGAGCAGAGTACTTCATATAATTATCTTCGAATGTCTTGTTTGTGAGGCTCACAAAAACAAGATGGAGGATCATGCGCAGAACTGAGTGGAATGCACCTTTAAAATGATAAAGAATTAAAAATATATACATCATTTCCTGCCTTATTTGACAGTAATATTATCTCTTGTGTAAGTTAGTTATACTCAGTTCTAATGGTCTGAAGAGAACTAAATAGTTAGATTTATCTGAAAGGGAGTATATATATATATAGATATATCTAAAATATATAAGTGCCAGTATATGGTGTTCCAGAAATATAATTTAAAAAGATTTATTTGTATCCACCACAGCATAACATATACAATATAAATTTAAAATACAGAAAATTGCTATATAAAGGCTAAAGGATAAAGGACAAAAGGATAAAGGACTGGGGGCTAATCATCCTTACTTGCAGCCAGTGGCTGAATTGCGAAGGACGCAGATCAACATGGCCGTGTCGAGGCATATCAAAGGCGCTCCAAGCAGCCGCCAACGACACAGTTCAGACCACGGATCACAGCTAAGATGTTAGGTGTTGATTTTATGGAGGAAGGAAAACCGGAGAACCCGGCGAAAAACCCTCGAAGCACAGGAGAGATCAACTACAACTCTACCTACATCGAAAATTGAATAGTACCTTTCATTTCTTTCAAAGTATATTTGTTTCTAATTAAAGTGTTTTGTCTCTCTTATTAGATTGTGGCAACCAAATCTACAACCCACTCAAACAAATCTGCTGCTGTGGTAAAGTTTACAACAAGAATTCTAACTATTACTGCTGTGGTTACTTCTATTACGATCGCAAAAATTCCAAATGTTGTAATTATTACTCTGTCAAGTCCAAGAAAGTCAACTGCCCACGATACAAAATCTAAATGTCATTAGACTTGTAATCACAGGCTTTCTTTTATGAATACGCTTGATAATTTTTTTTTTATTCATATATCTACGCTAACGGTAACCAAATTATATGCAAAAGCTACATGTTATTTTCTGTTAACGAGGTTTTATAATTAAATAAAAAAATTATAAAACTAATGTATTTGTTTTTTGTACAGTTAATTCTTGGTTTTCATCTGACGTCACGGCGGCCATATTGGTGTACAGAAACAATAAAATGGCGGCCATATTGGTGCACAATCTTTATCCTATGGGAATTTAACTCTATTGTTATTCAAACATTTCGCATTTTTTCACCACCCCAACAGGGCCACCGATAACGTGAGTGAAAACGATCCATTCACCCATCTTGCTTTGTGAAATTGGATGACTTGCATCTACTGTAATCATAGTCAATCGAAATATGGTCTGGAATTACTGGAAACTTGGCAAACTTCAAAGCGCCTATAATGAGCTGTGATTTTATGTTGAACCGTACCTTACACCGTGCACATCCTTTGTTTTAGGTTTATTAATATTTATAAAGAGCACGGTTGAGTGATTGCACTGAAACGTTGCTATTGGACAATTCGTTCATTATGCTAAAATACAGTGTGTTCAGTGACCGTGCACCGTGCACAAAAATGCATAAAGGCGAACAAAAAGATAGACCAAAGACTTTAGCTGAGTTTCCAGACCATATCTCGATTGACTATGCTGTAATGGATCGTACAACAAGGCCGTTAAATTTCACTCACGGTGTTAAATCCCTTATTACACGAGTAAACATTGATTAACCTTCTTGATAACTCTTCGACAATGAGATAAATTTTTTTAACTAAATTAATTGAAAGATAAATTTCATAAATCAAAAATCAAAAATCAAAACACTCATCAGTAAAAACTTAAATTTCTGTGGCTTCATGGGCCTGGTTCAAGAGTAAAGGCCGGGTTATTTAATCTAAATAGCACGTACCACAAAGCCGTGAATGTAAACAAAAACAACAAACATATACAAGGAAACAAAATTCTGATTACAAAAATTGTGGATTGTGGATTCTTTAATGTCTTTTTTTTTTTTTTTAATATTTGTTCCGGTAGCCTAAAACTTCAAAGAACATAAAGATAGTGCTGTACAAATATCTAACAGTTAAATTATTATTTATTGATGTCATAGAACGAACTGCTGGTATAGTTATATGTATTACAGAGTATACGAGTTTTTGTACTTCATGGGATAACGTCCATGCTTTGCATAGTTTGGATAGATGGAGCTACGTTAAGCTGCCCGTAATGAAAGCAACCTATCTAGGAGCTGATATAGTCTCTGACATAAAGAAACTCTGTTGCCTAGCAGGTTGACTTGTTTGGTCATAGACTAGGAGTGGTGATCTATACTGATATAAGGGTACCTTTGCTGTCTTAAAAGTAGACCTTGTTTGGTCATAGACTATTGTCGTTGAATTCACAACCAATAACGTTGAAAGAAGGAGGAGCATCTGGTTGTAAAATTTTGCTCTAAACCGCTTGTTGTTGTTTTTACTGCATCTCTTTCATTGCAGCATTGTGAAAGTTGTTTTTTTCACGGGTGTTTGAATGACGTATCTGTTGACGTATCTAGAGCGAATATAGTATAGTTTAAGTGGGCTTACCTCAAAATGTTGAGTGTGTCGAGGCGATCTCCCCGCGTGAAACTGACAGTTGCGACACTCAACATTTTGAGGTAAGCCCACTTAAACTATACTAATATATATATATATATATATATATATAAATATATAAATCAATGCAATGCTCACTACCCTTGTGGAAGTTTGAGCACTCTGGGCCCATGCGCACTTCACGCTATCTAAATGTATTTCACCGATGCTGTCCCACATGCGGTTGTCACCGACGATCGCATGTGTATAAGTAATTGATGAAATTCATTCAGATTGTTCCAAGCTACACTGATGAGCTGTTGTACAGCGAAACACCGTGTCTGTAGATTGAACTATATATATATATATATATATATATATATTTAAATATATATATTATATATATATGTGGATTTTTATGGGGTTATTTCAGTCGCTATATATATATATATATAAATATATATAGCGACTGAAATAACCCCATAATATATATATATATATATATATATATATTATATATATATATGTGGATTTTTATGGGGTTATTTCAGTCGCTTTGTATTGTAAAGAGTAATATAAATATGTAAACTGAGTAATAGAACTTATGTAAAGATTCTGTGACTTGTTCTCAACCTAACATAACGTAACATGGTGGTCTATCTTGCATATACTGTAGACTGGGATAGAATTATAGCTATCCCCTATGGGTATATAGTGACGACCTAGCTGTTATAGGATATCTCTTCTGCGTGTGGTCTCTCATTAAATAATAATAGTCTTTATTTATTAAAAATGCTAAAACTTTTTTTTACAATGTATTATAAATTATCAATGTATAACTCTTACATTAGAAATACATAAAATATCAATCATAATAATATACAGGGCAAAATTACTTGAATATGATTGGCTAATAAAGAGGGCATTTTTTTGTAATTCAGGGCAAAATTACTTGCACTTGATTGGTTCCTTGGTCAGCAGTACTTGCATGTCATTGGTTGCTTTGTTACTTAGCAACAGTGAACCTCAGAGAACTGACTTTTTTTCAACAAATCTGCAAGGTTTTTCGGTCTTAAAATGCTTTTTTGTTTACTTTGAACTAATTTTAACTATTGAAGGAGTGTAAACTATTAGTGAAAATGAATACACTAGAAAATTTACGAACTTCTGCCTGTGATACAAAAAGAAAGCAACAGGCACTGCGATAAAGCGAGGAAAATTGGAATGTTGCCGAGCACCGACCGTGATAAGGTACATGTACTTCGACATTTTCTGGACATAACATGACATAGCTCTTGACTAATTTTGCCCGCTATATTATTAACACCTAATCGCATGAGTTCTCGTAAAATATTTTTGAAAACACGCGTGAAATTAAACCTTAATCAGTTCCTCGGCCCCATGCGATTACCTACACAAGTTAAAGAGGCATCTATTTACAAACACGTGTGGTTAGCGCTGTCCTTCAAGATGTGAAGAGTTAACTAGAATCCATTTTACTTGCCCGCATCCTCCCCGTTGGCTGACCACCTTTATATGCCGTTTGGCCGCTATTATAATTAAGGACGCCTAAAAAATTTTCTTCCGTCTAAATTTAAATAATGCAATTGAGCAAGACTTAATGTTCTCATCAACAGAATTCCACACCGTTGCACCTTGTTGTTTGTAAACACTTGTAAACGAGAAACGAAACGTTCGTATTAAACGAGCTGGCTGCAATATTTTTAATCTTGCAGATAACAATGCAGATATAGAACAATGGATTTGAAAAGGGTCAGTATAATTATGTATAGGTTTGTTACCGAACCCGAGGCGAGGTTGAGGTAACTAACCTACTTAGTTCACGATCACAGAAGTTGCCTAAGAAAACTGAGATACTGAGTTCGTTATCACAGAGGTTATCTAAAAAAACACTTCGGTCGCGATGATAAATCCTGTATCACATTTGTGACCAAGATTATTTTCCCAACCACGCATAAATCAAGTTAATTGCCCCGGACTAATATATATTAGCCCGGGGCAATTAACTTGATTTATGCGTGGTTGGGAGTAATTATTATAAATAGAAAACCGCGGTACATCAAAGAAAACCGAGGTGATCGTGAACTAAATACAAATAACTAATGACCCTTATCATAGTTTCTGTTTGGTAAAATCAATTAAATCTCAAATGTCATCAATAAAACATTAAAGAAACGCTGATTTTAAACCATTGTAAACGAGCTGTCGGATTTCTTGCTGAAATCCCTAAACATGCTGAAATCGTTGATATAATGCAGACAGGGAACAATGCGATTTGATAAATTCAATAATTATACGCCATCAGCTAGCTGCAATATATATTCAATAATGACGTTGGCCTCAGTAGTTATGCACAAATCTTTTTTTTTTTTAAAAAGACATAAAAGAATCCACAAGAAATTTCACGTTTTACTTTCAATCTCGTACCCAGAGCCTGCGACCCTTTTGGTCATTACCAAGGAACGGAGGCTCTGGGAAACTCCAATGAAAAAGACCCCAAAATTGGGTTTTTGTTCCCAGTCCTCTGGTTCCCAGTTCCCTATAATTTGTTACTGTCATCAACGATTTTTAGCTTGTTCCGAAGACCAGGGAAAATATTTGTTTACCGATAAAGAATGGCCCAGTATGTTTTACAAAGCTCTTGACAAAGCGTTGTGATACAAATGGTCTTTCTTAGCTTTTTTCTGAATCGTCGACTGGACGATTTGACGAGAGTGTTTTATATGTCCGCGTCGCCGTTGGCACTCGGCAGTGATCGGCTCAGCCGCTCAGGTAAGGAATTGTACTTTCTGTCAGGAATTTTGGCTAAACTACATCGACCTTGTATTCTCTAATATAATTTTAAAGTTCTGCGACGAAACTGCGAAGAAACACGAGACGAGTCAGACGATGGATGTTTGTTTGTCGACGAAGCGAGAATAATAATAGTTTTAACTTGTAAATTGTCGGGATTTTTGCTGTTTTGAATTATTTCATGTGTTCAATTGTATTAGGGTCTGTCTTGTATAATTATATGTTACAGAACGTCGAGAAATCGCTTAAACAAGTTAGCAACGTGCACATTTTTTGAAATTTTACTGTTTTAAAACTAACCAATTAGATGACAAGTTTCATTGGAGTTCCCCAGAGCCTCTGTTTCTTGGTAATGACTAAAAGGATCGCAGGCTCTGGGTACGAGATTGGTTTTACCGTCGGCTAAACGGCATACGCCCTCAGCTGGCTGCCATCTATTCAATAATGCCGTTGGCCTCAGTAATTATCTATGAAATATTTGGCGTATTTTTTGCCTTCACCTTTACTGGGCTCAGTCATCTATTTGAACTATGGAAAATATTAGATAAATTAATTATGAATTTTAAATAAACGCGGCTTTGGCCCAGGGGTTCATAGCCATATTTACATTTCGTTTGTGTAAACTTTCTTTATTAATTGCCCAGTAAGCAGAGCTCAGGTAATGCAGTGCACCTATTAATCAGAAACTCGATGAAAAGGAATAAAAAATCTTGAGATCATCAGTATGTATATGTTTTTATATACTTATATAGAAAAAATATAATTTGCTCATTACTATTTCTAACGCACCCGACGCTATTTAATTAGAAACAAATCAATAAGTATCTCAATTTATTAAACGTATCAAACGTTTTTACATTTTAGTTAAGCAAAGTCAATTCCACAATTAACCCTTTCCACCACCACCACCACCGATTTGGTATCGTGGACAGGCGACTCCTTTGCCTTTAACGGTGTAGTAATTACAGCATTTGGATGTCCTTGTGTTGTAATAGAAGTAACCACAGCAATTGAAGGTAAGCTTCTTGTCATGAATTTTACCACAGCAGCACACTTGTTTCAATGGGTTGTAAATTTCGTTACCACAGTCTAGAAAAGTTATATATTAAATAATTATAAATTTAAAGAATAAAAAATTAAACAAATAAATTCCCAACGCAGCCATGTAAAGAATCAGACATACTGTAGTTTAACGCTACTCGGCTTAAAAGTTTTTTTAATGTAGCTTAAAAAGTTATAGTGTTCATGACCCAACGTTTCGACACTCGGTCACACTCCGGTCTAGTGTCTTCATCAGGGGTGATCGTTGTGAAGACAGGTTCCATATTTATACTCTCGTAGAACAATTGATGACGTTATCTATCAACAAGATACAAATAGGCTTCGGGCAATAGACCACCGTCATCACGACGGCGGTCTATATAACGTCATCAATAGTTCTATGAGAGTATAAATATGGTACCTGTCTTCACAACGATAACCCCTGATAAATACACTAGATCGGAGTGTCGAAACGTTGGGTCATGAACAGTAACTTTTTAAGCTACGTTGAAAATACTTTTAAGCCAGAGTAGAGTTAAACTTAGCTATGTCTAAAAATTAAAGTTAAACATTTCAAAGGAAGTTTTAGTCATTTTTTCCGAGAAGTGTATTACTCGCAAAAAAGCTTGCGAGATTTTTGGGATTAAAATACTATATGAGATTTCGGGATTTTTAACGAGGTGTACGAATTTTGTTTAAGTAAAATACCCTCTTCTAAATTAGGTCTATTTTATGCAGTTTGTTTTTTTTCTGACAAAGTCTAAATTTTTGATAATGTTATTAGTGATTAAAGTTTTGTCTCGAGATCACAGTATTTATGTGGATAAAGTGTATCTGAAGTAAAACCGGTTTCGTCTAATATTCTTGATTCTTGTTATGCATAGTTGTACACATTTATACTGTACCTTATCGACGTTCTAAGCAAGCGCTCAAATTTCCCAAAAGAATGAGAACATGACAATCAATCAATCAATCAATCCATCAATCAATCAATCAATCAATCAATCAATCAAACAATCAATCGATCAAACAATCAATCAATTAATCAATCAATCAATCAGTACGCACATGCATAAGTATACACTTACAGTAGTATGGACAGTAAGCGAAGTGGTAGACACAGCGCCATCTTCCACGTTGACAACCACTAAAAACACCAGAAACAACAATGGCATCATTATTGGGAAAGTTTGAGCAATTAAAACGGAACGTTTTTTTATTGACTGATTGCTTGCCTTTATTGTATAAAAATACACAAATTCAGAAAATGCACAAACTGTCATAAAGGTAAACGTAAACAGAAAACAAAGACTTTTGAAAACTTTACAAACTATTTTCGTTTTCTATGGTTAACACTATTTATGATAACTCTTCATAAAATAACGAACAACACATTGTTTATTATTGCGAGCATTAAATAAAACTACACACAAACTCTTACCATTTCATACAGCTACATCGGATTTGATGTCCAGGACGATACCAGGAATTTACACCCCAATGACACCCTAAAAGTACATAACAATAATGTAATGCAATGCAATGCAATGCAATGCAATGTAATGTAATGTAATGTAATGTAATGTAATGTAATGTGATGTGATGTGATGTGATGTGATGTGATGTGATGTGATGTGATGTGATGTGATGTAATGTAATGTAATAATAAAAGAAACTTTGTTTCAGTATCAATGTATTTAGCTGTACTAACTAATTAGGGACACTATTTAACTATTACAGTTTAAGAAGATTAAAGTATAATAAATAATCTATTACAACATATATTGCAATGCAATGCAATGCAATGCGATGCAATGTAATGTAATGTAATGTAATGTAATGTAATAATAAAATAAACTTTATTACAGTATCAATGTATTTAGCTGTACAAACTAATTAATTAGGGACACTATTTAACTATTACAGTTTAAGAATATTAAAGCATAATTAATTATATATTACAACATATATTGTAATATAACTATATATATTACAATATAAGAAAATTAATAAGTTATATAAATTACAAGAACATTATAATTATAAAAAGAATAATATTAATATTTACTCATATATTTGTATAGTCTATTAACTCTTTATTCTAAGCTATAGCGATTAAGGTTTACTTGAATTTTCTAGAAACAACTTACATCCATTTTTCTTGTATGTCTGCTCTTGATCACTTTCTATCATGGACGTTTCGGTTTTGAGATCCTCTACGATGGTTTTCACAACTGGAGCTTTTTTCTCGACAGGGCTTTCTACATTCTCAGTCTGTGGCCTTGTTTCTTCAGAATAGCTCTCACTTTCGGGAGATTGATATTCATCTAATCGTGCAGCAAGAAAAAAACAACAACAATTCACATTATGGTTTTCATTAAACGCAGCTTATTATTAATGGAGGACAGTTTTTACTCTAACTGATATATATAATTTTAAACTTAAGAACATTGTAATTTGTTGGGCTTATGCTATTGTTGATGTTATTCAAATGTTACATTAATTATAAGGATAGACCATATTTACAATATCCACTGTAATATAATTATTGAATAGTCTTTACAGCCTTCGTCTTTCAGATCAATTGTTTTGACGTCATCTGCAAAGGATCTATTGACACGATCGGGTGGCTTGATTTGATATAACTATATTTCAAACAACCATTTGAAAAGCGTCGAGCTGCAGCATTCAATACAGTTTCGAGGTCGCAAGTTTAAGAAGTTTATCAACTTCTTCCGAAAATTGTGAGTTTTCTGCTGTTACTCGGATGTATTCTATATATATGCAGCCCTTTGCCTGCATATAGGAATATATCCAAGTACCAACAGAAAACTCACAATTGGATGGTTTAAGCTAGATTAATAATTTGGAAAGTAATCTTAATGGGGGGAAATTGTAAATATAGATATGTAGGCTAGATAGTTGAGGTTATTATTGTATATTATTAGTTCATTCATATGCGTCGATCCTCTTTGATGTGTCACGGTTATTATATAGGTTAGTTTTCTAAACCTGTAGAATTATACTATATTTTTGTTAAATAACGACAGATATCATGTAAATATATCATAAATAGCTAAGTGTAGATTTTTGTGTGCCTTGGCAACTAGTAACTAGCTTAGTGCCTCCGTCTCGGTGACTCCGAGTTGAAGAAATCTATAATTTTTTGTAAACTGCTATCAAAAATGAAAAACTTAAGGCTTTTATATACGCTAATTTATCTACAGTGTTACCTGCTCTAGCAAGGCAGCATACCAAGGCCAGAAAAAATAAAATTTTCATTTTCATTTTCTAAATCGTGTATCAGTCAGCTTCAAACGCAACTTCTGAGTAACCAAATACGAGTGGAAAATATCACCGATCTTTATATGTACGCTCAACACCGATGAAATAGGACGTTTCCTGTTTTTTTTGTTTCAATGCTGCATAGGACAAAGATTATTTATCTTGTTCTTCTTGTGTTCAAACATTCTTTATTCCAATTCTTAATAAAATCCTTTGTTAACTGATCAGCTCAAGTCTATACAGCGAAGCAATTAACCATGACATATAACAGTTTCTAGATTTGCACTGTAATTTCTTACAACTGTTATATTGTTTTTCTTTTGTTTGTATATAGTTTGTATATAGTTTCCATGCTGTAGTGCGGTTGGGTTTGTTTGTATTTTTTTTATTTAGACCCTATAACAAAATTAAAATAACTATAGTATGGTTGTATTAATATTTACATTATCATGTATGCATACATTATATTATGACATAATAAGATATATTGTTAAATATATACAGTATTACTATATATTATGTACACTACATGTATACAATTAAGATGTTAAGATTACGTATTAAGACATATTACTAGATACATATATACATGCAGTTAAATTAGCTTTATTATATTCTATTGTGTTTTGCCGTGTTGTGAAATCCCTGTTGCTTTTTCAAACCAGTCTGACTAAACTAAGCAGTAAGCAAATATTTTCTATAATGCATATGCTATGGATTTGTTGGAATCTAGTAGAACATATTATTATCGCTTAGCAAAATTTGTTATTATCTCATTGTATTTTATATATAACTCATAAACGTTTATTAACATATTTGCATTATGCAGTATATATAAATATTTTTTCTTAGTTAGCATATATAGCTAGACTATTTATCCCATGTTTGAACTGATTTTCTGTAAATAATAAGATATAATTCCAACTAGGGTTCTTAACAAAAAACCTGTTAATTTTTTAGTAGCTTCCCGGGTCGACTCGTGTAATTTAAAAATGGTAAAAAATATTAGTAAAAAAAATATAGCTCATATAAATATTGGGAAAATAAATAAACAAACAAAACTAAATAAAAAAGTACTTTTAGGACATATTTCTTAACTGGCAAAGTTAAATTGGAAATCAGAACAACGAAGCTGAAATATAAATAATTTATCTAATAATAACAAAGATAATTTATCTTTTGGAGAAAACATTATTATTGCAAACAAAAATGTCTTTATTTTAGACGTTTAAAACCGCGGCTAAATTTGATATTGGACTTGAAAAGAGTAAAAAATACGTTTTTGTTCATATATAACTTGAAGACAATTGTTATTATGGCTGAACAACATTGTTGGACAAGCAATATAATTATATTGTTCAGCATTGTTTCGACAAAATTATTTTGCAGCAATGATAAAGTAACATGCAAGGTTGTTATGGATGTTTGGGGAAATTTGTATAAACTTTATAAAAAACATTCATGTTTACTAATTGTTATTCCCCTTCCAACTTGTTCACAAGCAATTCCAGCACTATACTGATGACTCATGACTGATGTTGTTAGAACCTTGTGTTACCTTGGCTGAACAAGATGCATTATTGACACATTAGTCGTGGTCAAACACAATGTTCTTTATGCTTGTTAGCACAATATTCATGCTGGCCAGCACACCGTTGCTCGTGTTCAATTTTGTTAACAAGCCGCAGCAATGATGTATTTGTATACGTTAGACTAAAGAATCAGATAAGTTTTGTGACAAAAGTATTTTATAAACTAATAACTAAGGTAATTTATCTAATTTTGATGTAATTCTTCTTTTGAGACGAAGACGATTTATTTATTACAAGTTGTGTTAAAGTTTCTTTATTTTGGTCTGTAAATTCATTATTAAAATAAAGATTGCATGCAACCAAGTTTGACACGTAATATTTATTTTTGATAGAACTCGTGAAAAGAATTAGAATGTTTTGTAACCTAAATAATAAGTGTTTTTCGTTTAAAATATATCTTCGTGCGTCAAAGGGGAATTTGAAGTACTTTAAAATTGGCATAATATGGACAGTTGCACTACAAAAGTCCAGACAGGAAATCTAGTAGGTCGGAACCATACAAAGCTATTTTATACCAAGAACTGAAAGAAGGAAAAACATCAGTTAAAACGTTTTGACCACATGAGTGACTATATAGCACGAGCTCTTTATTAATATTAGTTGGTTACATGATCTCTCAGAAAATACAATACAGATTTATAATATATAATATCAATTTCTTATTTTACCGCGTACCTTAGATAGAGGTTAACGCGTGCAAGTCGTATGAAATTAGCTCAATGTTATGAAAAGTAAAAAACGTCGGGCCTCTGGCTTGGAGGAATGAGCAACCACTTCATGCGGTCAGGATACAATGTTAAATAAATTAAACTTAAGTTCTATTTTTTTAATAAAAGACTTTTATCCATCTATTCTCAAGTTCTTCAGAAGCTACTTAAGAGTGTACACATGCAGCCACTGACGAGAGAAAAAGGTTTTATCAATAATAATTAATTTTAAACTAAGTGTGAGTTTTGCCTGTACTTTAAATTCTTCATCAACATACAATGATATGCTGTACGTAATAAGTCCAAAACACCTATTTAAATACAAAGCATTTTGTGTCTGCATGTATGAACCTAACAATAAAAAATCACTGTGTATATTTCGGTGTAGGTATTAGTTTAAACAAAAGATTTACAAAAGTTTTAATACAATAAGTTATTTTTGTATTAGAATGTTGTCGTTTCCTGTGAGCGCTTTTCCACTTTTCCAGAACACATACAGTACATACGGAGACTTTTTCATACATGTTACAACAGTTCTCGAGTTTCGTTTGAAGTGGCCCATTACAAGATCTGGAAATGAAGTTTCGAGCTTTAGTTCTACTGGTTTTGGTATTCTGCTTGGCCAGAGCAGGTATATATAACACTGTGGAGCAATTAGTAACCATTGTTCATTTTTCACAAGCTGTTCAGTAAAAACCATATATTCTGCTAATTATATTATATTACCGACATTAATTAATTAGTTTTTGTTATATAATTAGATGAATACAACTCTCCCGAAAACGAGAAATATTCTGAAGAAGCAAATTCACAGACTGAAACTGTCGAAAGCCCTGCAGAGAAACCGAAAGATTCAGATATTGTACAGGAAGACACCAAAAGTCAAACAGCTTTGGTATAAAATGATCATATACAACAGAATATAAAAAATGGACGTAAGTTCTTTACTGCGAATTTAAGCAAATGTAAACGAGGTAGAGAATAATGAAAAATAAATTAATTTCTTCTGCCATTCTTTTACTTTTAGTTTGTCAATTGCAGGTAAAACGGTGGTTTGCTTCTGGAGCTAGCGTCCGATGTAGCTGTATGAGATAGTAAATGTAGTTCTTGTTTGAAAACATCTATATGCGTGTTGAAACCGAAAATAATTGTTACTGAAAGAATTGTTACTCACTCACTCACTCACTCACTCACTCACTCACTCACTCACTCACTCACTCACTCACCTTGATGACGCTAAACGTGATAACCTGGAACTGCGGAGGTATTTATGGGAACTTCAGGTATGCTAAAGATTTATTTAAAAAGTGTGATGTTCTGGCTGTTACGGAACATTTGTTATATCCGGATGAGTTGTCTTTTCTTGAGACCTTGGATGGCAGTTTCAAATGTTATTCCTCATCTAGTTCAAAAAATGATTTGAATTACAGATGGAGAAGGGGTCAAGGAGGGTTAGCAATTTTATGGAGAGACGGAATTTATATTGGACAAAAAATATTAATACAATCTGATGGTATGATTGCAGTGAGAATTACAAATAAGAGAAATCAGTCTATAAAACTATTGATTTGTTGTGTCTATTTACCTTCGACGAATAACAGTTTGGCGGAGTTCAAGAAAGCATTAGAGGAAATTGAACTGTTTCGCCTTACAAGACGAAGTATGGGGGATACATTAGTTGTTCTTGGGGATTTTAATGCTCACATGGAGGACGAAAGATCTGGGCAAAAAGAAAATTCTCGTGGAAAGATGGTTAGAAATGTTTTAGATAAACTTCAAATGTGCACAGTAAACGTAGGACACGAGTGCGGAGGGCCAATATATACTTATGTATCTTCACTGGGGTGTAGTGTTGTGGATTACATTTTTCTCGACAGTATATTACTACATAAGGTAAGAAATGTTAAGGTAATGGATGAACATCCAAATAATACAGCGTATCATCTACCAGTAAAGGCAGAGATTGCGGTTAATGGTAGTCATTGTCACAGGGCCGCAATACTGACTCATGGGAAAAAGGTAACAAAGTAAACAATATTATTGCTTGGAGAAAATGTACCGAATATCAATTGACAGTGTATGCACAAACATTAACGGAAATACTATCTGTACATTTCAGTCAAATGTTTGATATTAGACACGATTCCGATATTGATAAGATGGTGGATAAACTAAGTGAATCGTTGAAAGAAGCTTCTAGAAATCTTCCAAAAGTAAAATATCGACGACATATTAAACCATATTGGAGTGAAGAGCTTAATACACTAAAAAAGTTTTCAAAGACTGCCTGGTACGAGTGGACTACGGAGGGAAGGCCTAGAGGAATTGAGAATGAATTGTATCAGAACTACAAAGAAGCTAAAAAAGCATTTCGCAGAGAACTTAGAAAAACAAGACAAATATACCAAAAAGAAGAATTTGAGAAAATATCAGGAATGGAGGAAGTAGATCAGTTTAAGTTTTGGAGATACGTAAATAGAAAGATGGGACGAAGCGTAAGAAGATCAACATATCTACAGAAAGACGAAGAGCTGGTAGAGGATGAATCGAACAAAAGCAGGCTGAGTTCTGGGCTGACTATTATGAGAAATTATTCTCACCGCTACAAAATGATGATTTTATGGAAGAGGTTTCGCTATTTGTCGAAAGTGAAGTTAAAGAGTTAAAACACAAGTCGTTGATGGATACTGATGATCATTTTGACACACCATTCACCTTCGAGGAAGTATCCAGAATTATTCAAACCCTTCCAAATGGGAAAGCTTCTGGTTTTGATGGCATTACATACGAGCATATAAAGAATGGAGGCAGCAAGTTAATTGAAAGTCTGGTGTATTTATACAGGAATATAATAGACAAAGAATATGTTCCCCGTGCATTTAAGCTGGCCGTTAAAGTACCCATCCCAAAAGGTAGAAAATCACAGATGACGTTTGATGATTCCCGTGGGATCAACTTACTTCCAGTATTGGATAAAGTACTTGAGCGACTTGTATTGGATCGAATAAAGTGTAAACATTACAATAGTCTTCACAAATTGCAAGGAGCATATCAGACTAAACAGGATACGCTGAGCACGGCTTTTATGATTGACGAGGTAATAAATCAGTGCTGTGAAGCTGGGGACAAGGCGTATGTTGGCTACGTGGATGTGAAAAAGGCTTTCGATACCGTGTGGATTGATGGTATGCTCTACAAGCTCTATTATATGGGTGTAACTGGCAAGGCTTGGAGAATTGTAAGTAGTTGGTACGTAGATATGAAGGAGTATGTTGTAATTGCAGGTTGCAAATCAAGAGAGTATAAAATCACTCAAGGAACCAGACAGGGGGGTGTCTTATCACCATGGTTGTATCTTGTGTATGTTAACGATCTTATTAATTTGCTAGAGTCAACCAAACGTGGCGTCGTAATCAGTAATATATACTTTGGATCACCTATGTTCGCTCATGATCTAATGATGATTTCCCGAATGAAATCTGGTCTGGACATGATGTTGGAAGAAGTAAATACTTATGGCAAGAAATGGAGAATGATGTTTAGTTATAATAAAACTGTTGTCATGGTATTCGGAGAAAAGAAAGCGGATCATAAAATGAATTTAGATAAGAGAAGTTGGAATCTGGGAATAGTGAAGCTTAAAGAGGTAGAGACATGGAAAAATCTTGGAAAGATTTGGTGTTTGGAGGGAACGTGTATGCAAGTCATTAAAGATGCAACAACCAAAGCGTGGGATTCCTGTTTTGGCATAATAGGAGCGGGAGGTCGTCATTTAGGACTTAATCCCATCATATCATTGAAACTCTGGAAAACAATTGGTATGGAAAAATTATTGTATGGTTGTGAACTATGGAGAGTAAATGGAGTGTTGATAAAACAACTGGAGAAGGTGCAAAATCAAATTATCAGAATCATTCAAGGATTTTTGCCAGGAACCTCTGGAACAGCATGTAGGGGACTACTTGGGTTGTGGGATGTCGCAACGGAAATTGACAAACGGCAGCTGTATCTTCTTGGTAGAATAATCAGGTCAGGAGATTGTTTGGCATACAAACGGATGTTTAGAAGAAGACTTATACGCTGGAAATGGAAAGTTGACAATAGGGCAACAGGATTTATTCCTGATGTAATAAAAATTTTAAGACGTTATGATCTATTTAATTACATCGAGGATTTTTACAACGAGGATGTATCAAGGTGGAAGATTATAGTAAAGCTAACCATTCAAGAGGTTCATGAAAATCAATGGAGGGAAAATGTATTACGCAATCGACAGCTGAAATTATACGCAGTTGTTCACAGTAAACTCGAACCAATCTGTTGGTGGAACTTGGCAAGGCAGTATCTTGATTCGTTGGGCGAAGTAACAGATGTTCTGCGCATTTTATGTGGATCATACACCCAGAGGGGTAAACGAGTAGAGGACATTCATATCAGTAACACCGAGTGTGAAAGATGTACAAAGATGTGAACCCATTTTTCTATAATTATAGTTTCAGGGAAATACCCACTCTATGTGGTGATCCCATATATAGTTATCCCATATATCTTTTTCATATTGATTTATATTTTATTTTTATAAGAGATCTCCACAAAAGTTGCGACAAACTCAGTTTGTGCTAAAGAACTTGGCTGATTTACACCTTAAACCAGAGTAGCAATATACACCATGTCTTAAAATGAAAAATATTTTACTGTTGCATTTCACTTTACTTAACCCCTTGACTACCAGCGGTATTCCCTTGACGAGTAAAATCGTCTGGCGTTAGCCAGCTTGGGAGTCAAAAGGTTAAGGTGTTGTTTGTCTGCGCCGATAGACAAATTGAACAGAGAATCGAATTATGTTTAATAAACAAAGACATATATAAGAGACATGTGGTGTATAGTATTAGTGTGTTTAGTACTCGTGTGAGAAAAATTATGATACTTCAGGGTAAAAAAAGTGTTAGCTTTTGGCTCGCTAGTCTCCACTATAATATTTCGTAAACATCTTAAAAACAATTATAGTGTTAAATAAATTCAATTTTGCCTTCGTTAAAAACGAAATTATTTTACAAAAATAATTACTTTGCAATGTTTTACTTTTCTAGACTGTGGTGGCCAAATCTACAACCCACACACACAACTCTGCTGCTGTGGTAAAATTTACACCAAGAGAGCCGCCTACAATTGCTGTGGTTACTTCTATTACAATGTCAGGACATCCAAATGTTGTAACTACTACACCGTCAAGCCTAAATCTAGTAACTGCCCACGATTCCAAATCACTAAAGGATAATTGTGGAGTTCATGACTTTGATCAGATACATGTGCTACCGTTGCAAATCAGGGGTTGCTCACGTAGCTAGACAAGTGAAACATGTATGACTACATTGTAATTTTCCGTTTAATGAATTGAAATAAATCAGATTAAAAAAACTTATCGCCTTCTTTGTATTTACACTTAATATCTAATTAGTGATAAACAAATCAGACTCTTTTTATTAGATAGACGTAAGCGCCCTCTGCCCACCAGGATTTTTTATTACTGACCAAAATATACAATTTCCATCAAAGGATAATTTAGGCTTGGACTGGCCATTTGCCTTGGAAATTGGAACAATGGACAGCATGTCCAATACCTAGGCATTGCTCTATAGCGAGATGATGACACAATGGCTAGTCCAAACCTCTGCAGTGATTTGTATTTACATAGTTCGCCAGTATACAATTGGCTAATGAGATTGGCTATATGTATGACAGGAATTACCGACAGAGAAGACTCCTGAGTGGAAAATACGAGACACTGAGTGGAAAATACGAGTTAACAACAACTCTGAATACGTAATGCTTTACAAAAGTATTATTTGAAAACACATAGCCATTTTAGTGTATTTACATGTACTCGTTGAGTATGTTTAAGAAAAATAGATTATATTGAAAATTTTTGTTTATTGGTTGGTTAATAATTGGTATCATTTTTGGTTATAAGTATTAGTCTTTTAGCTTGAAGTTTGTAAAATTTTCTTAGTTAATTGTTGATGTGTACTGAAGTTGTCGTAAATTGCCAATACTTTGAAAACTTTGAGCTCTAGTCATCGCTTGACTCTGCTGAGTAACGTAAACAATGCCGTAAACAACGTTGGTTTGCCATTTGAGTTCTAGTGGCTCAACGATTAAATGGTCTGGCTTGCATTCGAAGTGGAGGGTGGGGACGGTGCTCGGCATAAAGCCTAGTATAGAGTTAAGTTTTCTGAATATTCCTAAACACGACCAAAGTTGTCTAAACGTTGAAAGGACTAAAGCTCAGCTACAATAAATCCTTAAAACATGCTGTCTCCGCAATTAATTATTTTCCGAATTAAAACAGTTTCTCCAGCAAGGACTAACAAAAACTTTGAACTCCAAACTGAAACACTAATATATACTTAAAACTATATAATACAACATTTAACTGGAAATTAACTGACACAAAACGACTTGTATAACCCAACAAGTATATACTTGTGACACACGTATGTGTAATATAAATTATTATAGGTATAAATACTGCGTATAAATAACCTCGTACGACTATAGTTCTCCTCTCCAACAGTCTGGTTATTGATTGACGGTAAAAATTTCAAATGATTAAAGTGGCACTATGACAAGAAAATCGGGTATCTAATTTTGATTTCAGTAAAATATAATTTCCAAATGATAATCATATCGGTGTTCTCAGTTTCTCAAGTATATTGTCTCTTTCTCGAGATATTCAGGTTTCTGAAACAGGTAAATTAGGTGCCTTGTGGACATCATTTATTACACACACAGAAAAAATGAGATGAACAAAATGACTAATATTATGCAAATACCAGGGAGAAATAATTCAAACTTTACACAAGCATAGTTATAATAAAAGTACACTCCACTGTGCGCATCATGTTGTCAATGGAAACCATTTAGAAACACGAGCCTCTTTACTAAAAAAATTAAAATATTAATTGTATGTTTCTAATTTTCAAAAGAATATGATGATTGAAACATCCGAAACACAATATCTGTGTGTCTACAAATATTCATGTCAATGTATTGCAGTAAAAGTTGTTTTATGAAGAAAAAATAAACATTTTTGTTTTACAAATGGAAGGCGCCTGTTTGCAAGGTTCTCAATTCCGATACCACACTCTGGCATGTTGCTTCCAAAGGTCTTTGTAGACCTTATACAGAGACTCTGCGTTGTTATCGTAAACGGTTTCTCCAGCGAATTCGATTTGTAGGCGTGACACGATATTTTTTGATAAATTGTTTAGAAACCATGATTTAGCGTTTTTATTCTTGAAGTCAAATACTAACAGCCACAGAAATAATTTAAATTTATGAAGTTTTTTTAATTTTTTTTTTTTTTTAATTTTAGGAACTTTTAAAAAATCAGACTTTTTAGAATATTTTTTTATAATTTATTCAAATTTATCATACTATTTTTATTTGTAATTTAACTATATTTGTGTCAAAATAACTAGAAGATATACATACATACAGGTCGACCGCAGTCGGAGGAGCCGAAGGCCCCTCTTTCGTTTAGCTGCTACCCTAAGGCAGGGGTGGGCGCCTTTGCGGAGGGAGGAAAACCGGAGAACCCGGTGAAAACCCTCGGAGCAAAGGAGAGACCAACTAAACTCTACTCACCTGGTCCAAGCTCGAGAACAGGGCTGTTCCCAAACGGTCACCCATCCAAGTACTAACCCCGTCCAACCTGGCTTTAACTATTGTTGAGAGGCAGCGCCCTAACAGCACGCGCTACCCGTGCTCCCCTTAAGAAGTTTTTAAATATTTAACTAGAATGTAAATTAGACAAGGTATTTTAATAAAGTTTTTATATATTTTTCAATTAAAATTTTTTTTAGTCAAATACTAGGTTCATAGGAACAACATAATGTGAACGTTGGAGTGTATTTTCCCCATAACTATACTTGTGCAAAGTTTGAATATTTCTACCACTTAGTTTCAGATTTATTACTCATTTTGTAAATCTTATTTAGCCTGTGTGAGTAAATTACGTCACCTAATTTACATGTTTCAGGAACCTGAATATTTCGACTAAGAGACAATATATTGAGAAACTGAAAACGCCGGTATTCATAATTTGGAAATTATATTTTACTGAAATCAAAATTAGATACACAGTTTTCTTCTCCTAGTGCCACTTTAAATATTTTTCCATCTCATTAATTATCAGTTTGTTTGTCCCAAAAAATTTGATAGGCTACTTTTTATATACCTCTTACTTTTGGCATATCAGTCTTGCTTTACTTTATTTCATCACATTTTACACTAAAAAAAGGGTTTACTCGAAAAGTCAGTATTCCGTTACTAAAAATCTCGGCAGTTTACCACGTTTTTACTTTGCTCGATATATTCACAAAAATAACCTTTGTCTGCCACCATGACATCTGAGTTTTCCTTCTGGAGATATTGAGATTTGTTTGATATGGAAATTTAACCCCTTGACGTCACAAGTGCAAATAACCTATTGGAAAATGTTATATAGCTTAGCTGTACTTGTTAAACGAAATCATTCAAAACTAATTGTCTTGTACGTGTAAGCCTCCCACAACCCTGTATATAATCATATAATAAAGTTTCAAGCTAGTAATTTCGTTCCCTTTTTTTCGTTATTTTTTTTTTTTTTTTTTTTTAGTGTATGAGCCAGACGGTTGTTGGTTACCAATCTAGGTGGGACAAAGGATTGCGTGCATTTTTGAAAAGGTCTTTATGCGTAGTACATGAATATGTGCCAAAGTGTCATCTTCTATCATTTTTCAGAAATGTCGGTTTAGCACATTATTTTGCCTTACGCCGTCATGTTAGATAGATCATTCTATTAACTTATATTTTGCGATCTAGGGTCTACAAGATATTTTGCAAAATATATTCATTCTCATTCATTCTCAAATGGCAATTATCATATATCATTGCGTCGTTCTTTAAAAACCTCAAAGCGCTGGGTATTTCCCCGATATTAAAAGCATCAGATATTATGGTTTTCAGACCCTAAAAATGTTTAATATAATATATTATAATATTATAAAAGTTTAGTATATTAAAACAAATTATAAATTGCGATGTAATGACATTTCTAGCTCTCATGCTGGAAAACTGCCTCTTGGGGTCAGGGTCAGAAAACTATAAAGCTATTTCCCCCTGAAAATGACACATCTGGAAATGTTATCATCCAAAAATGTAAACTAGGGATGTTGACCTCCATCACCATGAACATTAGCTTTGTCACAAAGGCTAATGTTCAAGGTGATGGAGTCCCCCTCCCTCCTCAAGTGGTACCAATCGGTAAATTTTGGGATGTTGGTCCAAGCCCTATAGGGTTAAATTTCCATACCAAACAAATTTTAATGCCTTAAGAACGAAGTAAAAATATGAAAACGTCAATCTTTCTAATTGTAAGATTACTTTCATGAAAGTCTAATTCTGACTCAATTTTTCGTTTCATGGGCACTTTTAATAATGTTGACGTCAGCATAGTTTTTAACGGTCGTGTAAAGCTATTTCTTTCACACATAACAGATGAGGTGCATATATATATATTATAGATATATTTTACTAGTCATGTCTTAGACATTTGAGTTTCAATCTTACCACTTTTAATTAAAATTCGAATAATTGGACCGTTTGGTTTTTTTTTGACCACCATGTACCAAAGTGATCAACTTTGTCTTTGCTTATTTAACATGGCGCTAGTTCCCGTGTTAATCATGTATTTTACATTTAATTTTTTTAATAGTTCAGCTATATTAACGCCCTATACCGCTTCTAAATTTTTGCAAAGCATAGTAACTCTTTATTAAGCACATTTCAATACCAAATCAGTATAGCTAATGATAATTAGGTGCTTGTGTAGTACATTATAATTCACTAGTTATGAAAAGGTCTTAAAAGATAAAACACTTTTATCTAAGTCATAAAAATGGAATTTGGAATCAACAGTTACTATATATCTTTGTAAGTTGCTTTGTTACAAGTCAACTTTGCACCTAGCTATAATAGAACGAGCTCTTGCACATGACATCAAAATGGTTCATCTTAAGTTCAACAGACTTATTACAACTAGACTGATCAGAATTTCATCGTCATTAAAGAAACAAGTCTATAGTATTTGCACCACTTGCTCTAGTAGATTGAGACTATCTTGCAAGAAGATATTCGTAACAAAGTTGTTGCGGTTCAAAATCCTGTCGCACATTCTTCCAACAAATTGCTGCACTATTGTTTGTAACAATTTATTGCTATAAGATTGACAATAACAAGCTTGTAACCGTTTCATAAAATAATGCATTTTGTTTTGCTTCATCACTATCGTCATCATTATTTTTTATCAAGCACTTTTAAAGCACATTTAACATTTTTTTAATTTTTAATAAATAGACTTACATCACAAAGATATAACCAGAAATATACTAAAAGTGTCATTAAATTTTAATTTAAAAATTAAATTAAACTTTCGAGTTAAAAAAGGTAGCCAAGAGAATAAGTATATAAAATAGAGTTAATTTCAGTGAGGGTTACTTAGAGCTAAGCCAGTTATGTGTATAATTTATAAATATTCAACTCATTCCTGTCCGATGGCTTCTCCAGAGGTGAATAAAATCGTCTGGCGTTAGCCAGAATAAAATATCAAAGACCGATTCGGACAGGAAAGAGTTAGCGGCATATTTAAAGAATAGCATGACTGCAAAATATAAAGTCATGCATACGGGGAATCGTGATAACAATATTATAATAATGTTTGTACAAAGAAATTATCACATTAATATGTTTCTAACATTCATGATTTGTACGGTAAGGTTTATATTGCTCTTTGAAAGATTTAAGGGGGTAAATTTTTTAAATAGGTCTTAATGTTAGAATAAAACGTTTTATTTTGCTAAGAGCAACTTATCAGCTGACAAAATTTGTCACATGCATGAAAAATTAAGTATGGACTGCGAAACTTGCAGCAAAATAAAACTTTTTATTCTCACATTAAGTGCCAGTGCTGAAAAATAATCTATATAACAAGAAAATGCAACCTCTTTAATAAATCTAATTTTGAGGTAAGAACCATGTGTTTTATTTTCAAAGCATTGAAAAAAAAAAACACATAGTGCTTATACCTCAAAATTAGATTTATTAATAATTACTCATCACCAGGCAGACGAAACGAAAAGACGATGTCTTTTAAATCATTGGCAACAACCTCTTTACTTGGAACAATGAAATGCATTATCGCAATTCAAGTCAAAGACATAGTCTAGATAGATAACAATAAATAAATTGTTATTTATGATCATTTAAAGTTTTGTATGGTGATATACTATTTAGAAAATAACTTTTGGCGAGACATTTTTCTATCAAATCACAGGCTGAATGATAATTAGTAGTACAAAATTTTGAAACTTAATCCCCCTCTGCCTTCGTAATTCCTTCAAAAACTATAACAATACAAAAGCATATTTTAATAACTTTATTACTTGTTTCAATTTTGAATCCCGATAATTAACAAACTCATTAAAATATAATAATCCATGAAGAAAAGATCGACAAAAGTCTGAAGAGATGAATGTTTAGACAACATTTACAAAATAATGCGGATGGATAATAGTACACTAATGCTAATTTAGTGGGTCAGTTAACTGAGTTAAATTAAGTTATTTGTTTCTATGCCATTTTTACAACTTTTTAACAGAGTATTCACTATATATAGACTCAATCTAAATGTCAGGATTGGCCGCTTATATTTCATTTATTACTTAATAAATGCAGTAGTTGACTAAACATGTAGCTCGGTGTATTTAAAGTATTGTGTATATATAGTGTTTTGTATGTATACTTTTCTAACTCTAATTTAGTTGCGAATTACAGTATATTTTGTGTCAATTGTAAGCCATGCATATATAGGCCTCTAGCTATGATGGTTTATTTGTATCATAAACTTCTTTGTGTGTTAATAAATCCATGACAAGCTTCAACTATTTAATTAATATATAAAGTTCTTTATACAATCTCTCCAGAATTCATCGGAAACTATACATAAGTACATTATTTTGTAAACACTGACACAAAAGAGTTTTATCAATAATTCAGGACATAATCTTAATGACATTTCTTCCGTATTTCAAATTATTTATCTTCATACAAAGATTTACTGTAAATTGTATTCAAAACACCAATTTAAATACAAAGGCATTTTGCTTCTATTTCAAATCAACAATCGAAATCCACTGTAGACGTCTGCGTGTATTTCAATGTAAAATTCTTTGTTTAAACCAAGATCATATATAAATTAAAAACAAAAAACTTTTAATACAAGCTGTAAATTAAATAAATTATCTTTGTGTCAGAGTTTTGTCGTTTCCTGTCGTGTATTGGTGTTGAAAACACATAAATACGGAGAGTTTTCCATGCAAGTTACAGCAGTTCTCGAGTTGCATTTGAAGTTGACTAATCACAAGATCTGAAAATGAAGATTCAAGCTTTAGTTCTACTGGTCTTGGCATTCTGCCTTGTCAGAGCAGGTAACATTACTATAGTTCAGTTGGTGTGCAAACTGCACGTTGTGTTTTTCTAGTAATCTGAATCATATAGGGTCAATTGCAGTAACGGTGATTTAGTTAAACATGCAGTGTAATAAAGGATTAGACAGTTGTTAGTTAAACAAGGTTTGACTGTTGTGATCATTGCATAAAAGCACTATAGAGGCGTAGAGAATACTTCTTATGCATATTGTTTAATATGCATGCATAGTAAGCATTTTTGTTAGGCACCTATATGTATTTTAAATCTCGTTTAAACACTATTTATCGTAAACAACGGTAAACTGCAATCGACCCATATTGTTTATTAATTACCATGATAGCTTTGGTTGATCGATTTCTTGTTGTTCTTTGCACGATTAGACGAATACGAATCTCAGGAAGGCGAAAGCTACCCCGACGAAGCAAATTCACCGCAGACTCAGAATGTGGAAAAAGTGAATGATGCACCAAAAGAGCCAAAAGAGCCAAAAGAGCCAAGCGTGATTGCGGTACAGGAAGACATTAAAACCGAAACGTCTTTGGAAGAAACTGATGATGTAATAGCGCAAAAGAGGAAGAACGGATGTAAGATATTATCTGAAATTTAAGAAAGTGTATAAGTAAATGATGTATTATTTAATGAAGGCCGTGAATAAAGCGATATGCTATTCTATTTTTCAGTTTGTCAGTGGGGTCCACATCTATGGCACAACTCTGGATCTAGCGTCCGATGTTCCTGTATGAAATGGTAAGAGTACATTTAGATTTAGATTTAGATTTAATGACTTTATTGCCTATAGCAACTGGTGGTCAAACAGAGCGAAATGCCCCAATTGAACATGACTACCATGATGTAAGTGTTGGTTTTGCGGAGGGAGAAAAATCGGAGACCTCGGCGAAAACCCCTCGAACGACAGGAGAGATCAACTACAACTCTACTCACATTAGTTTCCAGCTTGACAACGGGGTCATTCCCAAGCGGTCACCCATCCAAGTACTAACCCCGTCTAACCGGGCTTAACTTTTGGTGAGAGGCAGCGCCCTAACAGCACACGCCAACCGTGCTTCCCTACATGCTGCCTTTTAGAATTTATTTCTATATGTTTCTAATTATTTATTTATTTATTTATTTATTTATTTCTATTTTTTAATTCATTTTTTGAGTGCATGTTTTAGAAGGCTTTCTTCTGTTAAAACGTACAGTCTCTTTATTTTATTACCAAATGGCTAAATATAGCTTCAAACTTATTTCAAACCACATGACACTACTGTTTCTTTATTTTTCTCTCAAAGGTGTATAGGGTTATTATTCCAACCATTATCGTTATTGTATTATCGTAATCGTATATTTAAGTTATTGTATTCATCGTAATCGTACTATATATATCGTTATTGTATTATCGTATATGTTATTTGTTAATGTTATCATGTTATTGTTATCGTATTAGCGTTATCGTATATATTATCATTATTGTATTATTGTTATCGTATTGCTGTTATCGTGTTATTCTTATTGTATCGTTATTATCGCGTTATTGTTATCCTATTATTGTTATCGTATTATTGTTATCATGTTATTGTCACCGTACTATATATATCGATACGATACGATATCACTAGAATAACTAAGAATAACTAGCTAATATAAGATTCATGATATTTTGCTTACAGTACTTGTCGCCGTGGAAATTGGGGATGTGTCTATTTCTTCTCTTACTGCCCATACTACTGTAAGTATCTATATTTGTAAAGAAAAGTAATAAAAAATAATATAACAATAGATAAAATTATTATAATAAATTTTTTTCTGTGTTTTTTTTGTCATTTCTTATTTCCTTTTCTCTCCTTCAAAGATAAAACGCAAAGAATTTTAATTTATATACTCCTAAATTTGACTAAAATTTTAGAGGATATATTAAACTAGCACTGGGCGAAGTTTGAAATATCAAAATATTTTTATATATTTGAATAATAAAATCTTGATTTGGGAGGGAGATCACAATTGGTGAGATTTTCTTCACATTTAAAAAAATTGTACATGCAATAAATATATTTTTTGAATATAAACTATTTAATTTAATTTAATAAAGCTCTTAAAATAATATAGGTTTAAGATCGATATTGCCATTTATAACTCTTTTATATTACACTTCGTTCTTGAGATGTTGTTTCATATGTGAATGATCATAATTTTGACGTCACACTATGTAACAACCATATCGGTTTGGGATTATGTAAGACGCTTGAGATTGCTTACATGCCTGTATATATGTGAATACATGATCAATGTGTGAACTGAGCTTCGAGTCATTTAGTATAAATCACATTGAAAACGTATTAGACATTGAAAACGTAAAAGTTATATTTGGATATCAGACAAATATTAGTACTGCAAGAACGACTAGTGAAGTAGGGAAGAGTTGTAAATGTGAATCTTATATCATTTCAAGAGTTGTTTTGAGTCAAATGGTTTATCTTGAACTGAGTTTTTTACTGCATGTACACTTTAATGGACTGAACGATAATTCTAACTATATAATGCCTCTGTTTTTCTAGACTGCGGTGGCCAAATCTACAACCCCCACACACAACTCTGCTGCTGTGGTAAAATTTACACCAAGAGACGCGCCTACAATTGCTGTGGTTACTACTATTACAACGCGAGGACATCCAAATGTTGTAATTACTACACCGTCAAGCCTAAAGCTGGTAACTGCCCACGATACCAAATCAAAGGATGATTGTGGAATTGACTTTGATCAGATCTATGTGTTACCCTTAGAAATGGGTTCCTCACTTATGTCTATCTTTCGCTTTGTATAATTGAATTGTAAAAACGTTAATACGTTTAATGAATTGAAATACATTAGATTGAAAATCCTATTGTCTTCTCTGTATTTAAACTTAATATCTAATTAATTATTTATTAGTAATAATTGTAAGTCAGATCCTAATTACTCGGGCTACCTGTGGTAGACCGAGTCTACATTTCGGCTCCGGTTTTATTTTTATTTTTTGGCAATTATTGCATCATCACGTCAGGCTTTGCGAAACTGATGCGTGATAAAGCTAATCCTCATGATTCATGCTTTCTTTCTTCGCCTCCTTGTTGTCTGACCAAGTTGTTCGAAGTGAAGTGTTGTTTCTTGGACGTATTTACAGTCATAGTTATTCTTGGTGCACAGAAACAATGAAATGGCGGCCATATTGGTCCACAATCTTTATCCTACATGAAAACCGCTCTCGTTTAATGTCATTGAATTGCTCAAATGCTGTGTGGAAGCACAAGGAACGTTGATGAAGTGAACTTGTAAGTGACAACATGATGCATTGTGTTTTGTCTCGTAACGCTTTGTCTCCGAAAACGGAACACCTGCTACCGACCGTACTATACGCAAGCTATGCGAGCATCTCCGTACTCACTGAGATTTTGCAGTTACTATTAGACTGAGCCCCGGCCGACCAGAATTTTTGTGACTGGCCTAAAAAAAAAAATTTTATATTTTCCAAGACTTGGATTCCAACTCAAACTTAATTTGACTAACTACCTGCGCGTCTCTCTGTGTTATTCTTCGTTTTTGCTAGTGTGGTTAAAACTTAGCCAAAACCGCCCGGTGTTTTTCTATTCTACACTCGCCAGAGAGTACTATTGCAAATATTTTGTAACGAACGAACGAACGAACGAACGAACGAACGAACGAACGAACCAGAAGAAAAAAAATCTTACCGTCAAAATGGAAATACCTTCCCATTTCCGCTTCTGTAATTTGTTGTGTATTACTGAATTTCTGTAGTCGCCGTGAGGAAAATTTTTTGTCGAAAAATGCGAATAAAATGTATAATTTAACTTTCATGGAATTTAATCATTATACAACAAATGTTTCTCCCAAATCGATACCAACAAACAAATATAAATCAAGAATAAGTGACTTTATATCGCTAGAGTTTCTATAGCAGCTACAGAAATACAGTAATACACAACAAACTACAGAAGCATGGGTTCCTCACTAGACAAGTGAAATAATTATGTCCATCTTTTGCTTTGTATAATTGAATTGTAAAAACGTTAATACTGTACGCATCATGTTGTCAATGGAAACCATTTAGAAACACGAACGTCTTTACTAAAAAAATAAAATATTAATTGTATTTCTCTAATTTTCAAAAGAATATGATGATTGAAACATTCGAAACAATATCTGTGTGTCTACAAATATTCATGTCAATGTATTGCAGTAAAAGTTGTTTTATGAAGAAAAAATAAACATTTTTGTCTTACAAATGGAAGGCGCCTGTTTGCAAACGGTAACCATATAAGGTTCTCAATTGCAATACCATACTCTGGCATGCTGTTGCTTCCAAAAGTCTTTGTAGACCTCATACAGAAACTCTGCGTTGTTATCGTAAACGGTTTCTCCAGCGAATTCGATTTGTAGGCGTGACACGATATTTTTTGATAAATTGTTTAGGAACCATGATTTTTTTTTTAAATTTTATGAACTTTTAAAAAATCTTTTTAGAACATTTTTTTATAATTTATTCCAATTTATCATACTATTTTTATTTGTAATTTAACTATATTTGTGTCAAAATAACTAGAAGATCCGCAAGAAGTACGCTGCTCTAAAAAAATTTCGACTCGATAAAACTCCTGAGCGCAAGCTAAAGCTACGCTCTCTGTGTCAGAACATTAAATACGCTATCAAAGTTAAACACCGAAACTACGTAGCCAAAGTTGAAGCCTCGTTTAAAGACAATCCTAAAACGTTCTGGAGCTATCACAAAGCTATACTTCACCATCGTTCTGCTCTGAATCCTGTCATATCCTACCAAGGTCAAAAGGCTACCACTCCTGCTGAGAAAGTGGAACTTTTTAATTCCTATTTCTCTTCAGTTTTCCGACCCACCAGACAGCCAAACCATACCATACCGAAACCTATACATTTTCACTAACACCTGAAACACAAATATCTGACATTTCTCTCTGTGAGGATGAAGTTGCTTCTGGCCTATCAAATCTGGATCCAACAAAAGCTACCGGCCCCGACGGAATTTCTAGTCGCCTCCTCAAGGAATGCAGTGCACAGATCGCGCCAAGCCTCTGCGCACTGTTTAACCACTCTTTAAATTCAGGACATGTTCCATCGGAATGGAAATCAGCCGACGTCACTCCAATCCATAAAAAAGATTTGAAGGAACCTGCAAGCAACTACAGACCCATATCTCTATTGTCCATTGTCAGCAAAGTCTTGGAATGGTGTGTCTGCAACAGACTTTACAACCACGTAAGGTATTTGATCAGCCGGTTACAACATGGTTTCCTTGGTGGACGTTCTTGTGTCACACAGCTACTAACAACTCTACACTCTATTGGACAATTACTTGACAAAAATACTCAGACGGACGTTATTTATTTGGACTTCGCCAAGGCCTTCGACTCTGTGGATCATGCCATCCTCTTAGAAAAACTCAAGGGCTATGGTCTATCTGGTAATCTCCATCAGTGGTCCACAGATTATCTACGTGGTCGTACTCAACGTGTCGTTGTAGAGGGCGCAGCTTCGTGTTTGTCTCCCGTCACTTCTGGTGTGCCACAGGGAAGTATCTTGGGGCCAATGCTTTTCCTACTTTTCATCAACGATATTCCAGATGTGGTACGTGCTGGCACTTCAATGGCGCTGTATGCCGATGACGCGAAGCTGTACAGGGGAATCAGATCTGTCAACGACTGTGTCCACCTGCAGGAGACCTTATCATGCGCTGAACACTGGAGCCAAGACTCAAACATTAATTTTAACTCTTCCAAATGTAAAGTTCTGACAGTTTCCCGCAAGAAAACTCCTCTGCTGTTTGATTACTATCTAGGAGCTTATAAATTGTCACGTGTAGAAAAGGAAATCGATCTCGGAATCACAGTAACCAATAACCTCTCCTGGGATTCCCACATTAATTCTATTGTCGCTAAGGCCAACAAGTTGCTGGGCCTACTTAGAAGAACTTGTCCTCTTTTAACAGATTGCTACGTTCGACGAACATTATATTTATCCCTGGTGAAATCACAGCTTTGCTACGCCACGGAGGTCTGGTCACCGTCTCTGAGCACCCACAAGACAAAACTTGAGCGCGTTCAGAGACGTGCTACGAGATGGATCCTACAATCCAAGATCGGGGGCATGACATACTAGGAGCGGCTATTGGCTCTTAACTTATTACCCTTGTCTTACGACAGGGAAATTAAGGATTTAACTTTTTTCTATAAAGCTTTGTATGGACTTTCTGATCTGAATGTTTCTAACTTTGTTTCGTTTGTTAGTCATAGTCGTACCCGCATTTGTAGAAACCCTAATCTTATACTTAAAGTTCCGTCCTGTAAAACAAGTACTTTTCAAGCATCCTACTTTAACCGAATTGTCCCCCTCTGGAATTTTGTTTGTAAAATAGCAGCACCTAATAGTCTCTGTAGTCTAGCCACATTCAAATAATTTTTATCTGCTACATATTCATCTTTATTGACATCTACTTTTGACATTCACTCGACCTGTACATATGGTCACTACATCGTAACTGTTCCTGTCACTAATGGCAGTTTTTTAATGCACCAACTACTAACTCCATGATACGTCACCTAGCGAGCCAACCGCCTTTGTTCCTTTTTTGAATTCTAATCAGTTATATTGTTCTTAGCTATGTTATTCTATGAGGTTATGTGCGCGTATGGTGGTGCGTTTTGGTGTTTATGTAGTTGGTATAAGTCTAGTTGATTCATATATTTATGTATTTTTAATTTCTATGGGGGAGCGCCTCGCATGGGTCCTCGAGTCTCGTTCGCGCTCTTCCCATGTGGATATTAGTATATTATTATACATCCATTAAAGTTGTTAAAAAAATATATACATACATACAGGTCGACCGCAGTCGGAGGAGCCGAAGGCCCCTCTTTCGTTTACCTGCTACCCTAAGGCAGGGGTGGGCGCAATCGCGTCCCCAGGGCCATTTGTGGGGGCTGGGGCAAGATGGCGGCCAAAAACAAAATGGCGGGAACAAATGGCCCTGGCACAGGCTGCAAAAAAATGAGCCATATTTTGACTCATTTTTGACTCGGACCCAGTCTTCACTAAGCTTACCGCGCCTAGTCAGGCTCAATTTTTTCTGAATATTTTAGTTCAGCTTGACTGACCCAAACTGAAAACAATCAAAACATTCATTTCCAAATACATTGTCGAATTATTAAAATAAATAGACTTTTAATAAATATCTGTAAATGCTTAGTATTTATCATTTGCTTCACCGTTGTACCAAATTCGCAAGAAACTGGATTGCGTTGTCTGGCCGGGCCGCATTGATTTCGTGAGTTTTCGGTGGATTCAATTCAGCGTTTTGATAAACATTTAGGCTTCGTTTAGTCGAGAATTCCTGTTTGAAAAAAGCCTGCTTCTCAACGGCCAAACACGTAAATTCTGCCCTGTGGTGTACTTTCCTTTCGCAGCCAAAATACTTTTTGACTTTGTTCACCAAGTCTTTTGTTCGCCTGATTTAGAAAACACTCTAAATTGCCGTCCCATGGACTTCGTTGTATGGTAGCCAGGGCACAGAGATGACACGACCCATCATTACATATTCTTCCGACGTTTTTATGGGTGTTTCGCCAGCTTTTCATTCATTTTGAAGTTGTTTTTAACAGCCGGCAATTCTGGTATCACATATTTAATATAATTTGAGCCCTATAAACAAATGCCCGCGAGCTAGCCTGCCGCTCGCCTTGTTTCCACCAATCAGAATACCTAAAACATCCAATGTTATCTCGACCAATCAGATGTGGTGATAGCTCAGCCTGTGCCAGGGCCATTTGTTCTTGGCCGCCATCTTGGCCCAGCCCCTACAAATGGCCCTGGGGACGAGGTTGGGGTGGGCGCCACTCCTATCCCAGATTGTGTTGATTTTGCGGAGGGAGGAAAACCGGAGAACCCGGTAAAAAACCCTCGGAGCACAGGAGAGACCAACTAAACTCTACTCACATGGTCCAAGCTCGAGAACGGGGCTGTTCCCAAACGGTCACCCATTCAAGTACTAACCCCGTCCAAACGGGCTTTTAACTATTGGTGATAGGCAGCGCGCTAACAGCACGCGCCACCCGTGCTCCCCTTAAGAAGTTTTTAAATATTTAACTAGAATGTAAATTAGACAAGTATTAGTCAAATACTATATGTTCATAGGAACAACATAATGTGAACGTTGGAGTGTATTTTCCCCATACCTATACTTGTGCAAAGTTTGAATATTTCTACCTCTTAGTTTCAGATTTATTACTCATTTTGTAAATCTTATTTAGCCTGTGTGAGTAAATTACGTCACCTAATTTACATGTTTCAGGAACCTGAATATCTCGACTAAGGGGGCTTTCCATTTACACGTACGGTTAGACTGGTCGGTCCGGTTAAATGGAACACGATTCGTTTGAGGCATGGGATGGTCTGACTGGAGAATTTGGTCCTAATCAAAAGCAAGTCCATTCTGGCCGGACTGACCGGTCTAACCTTGTCAATTGGAAAGCGCCCTAAGAGACAATATATTGAGAAACTGAAAACGCCGGTATTCATCATTTGGAAATTATATTTTACTGAATTCAAAATTAGATACACGGTTTTCTTGTCCTAGTGCCACTTTAAATATTTTTCCATCTCATTAATTATCAGTTTGTTTGTCCCAAAAATTTTGGTTGGCTACTTTTTATATACCTCTTACTTTTGGCATATCAGTCTTGCTTTACTTTATTTCATCACGCTTTACTCTAAAAAATGGGTTTACTCGAAAAGTCAGTATTCCGTTACTAAAAATCTCGGCAGTTTACCACGTTTTTACTTTGCTCGATATCTTCACAAAAATAACCTTTGTCTGCCACCATGACATCTGAGTTTTCCTTCTTGAGATATTGAGATTTGTTTGATATGGAAATTTAACCCCTTGACGTCACAAGTGAATAATAACCTATTGGAAAATGTTATATAGCTCAGCTGTAATTGTTAAACAAAATAATTCAAAACTAATTGTCTTGTACGTGTGAGCCTCCCACAACTCTATATATAACCATATAATATTGTTTCAAGCTAGTAATTTCGTTCGCTATTTTTCTTAATAGTGTATGAGCCAGACGGTTTGTTGGTTACCAATCTAGGTGGGACAAAGGGTTGCGTGCATTTTTGAAAAGTTCTTTATGCGTAGTACATGAATATGGGCCAAAGTGTCATCTTCTATCATTTTTCAGAAATGTCGGTTTAGCACATTATTTTGCCTTACGCCGTCATGTTAGATAGATCATTCTATTAACTTCTATTTCGTGATCTAGGGTCTAGAAGATATTTTGCAAAATATGGACAAAAATGGCTCCCTTTTTGTATCTATATATTCATTCTCATTCATTCTCAAATGGCAATTATCATATATCATTGCGTCGTTCTTTAAAAACCTCAAAGCGCTGGGTATTTCCCCGATACTAAAAGCATAAAATATTATGGTTTTCAGACCCCAAAAATGTTTAATATAATATATTATAGTATTATAAAAGTTTAGTATATTAAAACAAATTATAAATAGCGATGTAATGACATTTCTAGCTCTCATGCTGGAAAGCTGCCTGTTGGGGTTAGGATCAGAAAACTATAAAGCTATTTCCCCCTGAAAATGACACATCTGGAAATGTTATCATCCAAAAATGTAAACTAGGGATGTTGACATCCATCACCATGAACATTAGCTTTGTCACAAAGGATAATGTTCAAGGTGATGGAGTCTCCCTCCCCCCTCAAGTGGTACCAATTGATAAATTTTGGGATGTTGGTCCAAGCGCTATAGGGTTAAATTTCCATACCAAACAAATTTTAATGCCTTAAGAACGAAGTAAAATATATGAAAACGTCAATCTTTCTAATTGTAAGATTACTTTCATGAAATTCTAATTCTGACTCAATTTTTCGTTTCATTGGCATTTTAATAATGTTGACGTCAGCATAGTTTTTAACGGTCGTGTAAAGCTATTTCTTTCACACATAACAGATGAGGTGCATATATATATTATAGTTATATTATACTAGTCATGTCGTAGACATTTGAGTTTAAATCTTACCACTTTTAATTAACATTCGAATAATTGGACCGTTTGGGGTTTTTTTTACCACCATGTACCAAAGTGATCAACTTTGTCTTTGCCTATCAAATCAGTATAGCTAATGATAATTAGGTGCTTGTGTAGTACATTATAATTCACTAGTTATGAAAAGGTCTTAAAAGATAAAACACTTTTATCTAAGTCATAAAAATGGAATTTGGAATCAACAGTTACTATATATCTTTGTAAGTTGCTTTGTTACAAGTCAACTTTGCACCCAGCTATAATAGAACGAGCTCTTGGACATGACATCAAAACGGTTCATCTTAAGTTCAACAGACTTATTACAACTAGACTGATCAGAATTTCATCGTCATTAAAGAAACAAGTCTATAGTATTTGCACCACTTGCTGTAGTAGATTGAGACTATCTTGCAAGAAGATATTCGTAACAAAGCTGTTGCGGTTCAAAATCCTGTCGCACATTCTTCCAACAAATTGCTGCAGTATTGTTTGTAACAATTTATTGCTATAAGATTGACAACAACAAGCTTGTAACCGTTTCATATAATAATACATTTTGTTTTGCTTCATCACTATCGTCATTATCATTATTTTTTATTAAGCACTTTTAAAGCACATTTAACATTTTTTTAACTTTTTAATAAATAGACTTACATCACAAAGATATAACCAGAAATATACTAAAAGTGTCATTAAATTTTAATTTAAAAATTAAATTAAACTTTCGAGTTAAAAATGGTAGTCAAGAGAATAAGTATTAAATAGAGTTAATTTCAGTGAGGGTTACTTAGAGCTAAGCCAGTTATGTGTATAATTTATAAATATTCAACTCATTCCTGTCCGACGGCTTCTCCAGAGCTGAATAAAATCGTCTGGCGTTAGCCAGAATAAAATATCAAAGACCGATTCGGACAGGAAAGAGTTAGCGGCATATTTAAAGAATAGCATGAATGCAAAATATAAAGTCATGCATACGGGGAATACGTGATAACAATATTATAATAATGCTTCTACAAAAAAATTATCACATTAATATGTTTCTAACATTCATGATTTATACGGTAACGTTTATATTGCTCTTTGAAAGATTTAAGGGGGTAAATTTTTTAAATAGCTCTTAATGTTAGAATAAAACGTTTTATTTGCTAAGAGCAACTTATCAGCTGACAAAATTTGTCATATGCATGACAAATTAAGTACGGACTGCGAAACTCGCAGCAAAATAAAACTTTTTATTCTCACATTAAGTGCCAGTGCTGAAAAATAATCTATATAACAAGAAAATGCAACCTCTTTAATAAATCTAATTTTGAGGTAAGCACCATGTGTTTTATTTTCAAAGCATTGAAAAAAAACACATAGTCCTTATACCTCAAAATTAGATTTATTAGTTACTCATCACCATGCAGAAATCATTGGCAACAACCTCTTTACTTGGAACAATGAAATGCATTATCGCAATTCAAGTCAAAGACATAGTCTAGATAGATAACAATAAATAAATTGTTATTTATGATCATTTAAAGTTTTGTATGGTGATATACTATTTAGATAATAATTTTTGGCGAGACATTTTTCTATCAAATCACAAGCTGAATGATAATTAGTAGTACAAAATTTTGAAACTTAATCCCCCTCTGCCTTCGCAATTCCTTCAAAAACTATAACAATACAAAAGCATATTTTAATAACTTTATTACTTGTTTCAATTTTGAATCCCGATAATTAACAAACTCATTAATATATAATAATCCATAAAGAAAAGATCGACAAAAGTCCGAAGAGATGAATGTTTAGACAACATTTACAAAATAATGCGGATGGATAATAGTACACTAATGCTAATTTAGTGGGTCAGTTAACTGAGTTAAAGTTATTTGTTTCTATGCCATTTTTACAACTTTTTAACAGAGTATTCACGATATATAGACTCAATCTAAATGTCAGGATTGGCCGCTTATATTTCATTTATTACTTAATAAATGCAGTAGTTGACTAAACATGTAGCTCGGTGTATTTAAAGTATTGTGTATATATACTGTTTTGTATGTATACTCTTCTAACTCTAATTTAGTTGCGAATTACAGTATATTTTGTGTCAATTGTAAGCCATGCATATATAGGCCTCTAGCTATGATGGTTTATTTGTATCATAAACTTCTTTGTGTGTTAATAAATCCATGACAAGCTTCAACTATTTAATTAATATATAAAGTTCTTTATACAATCTCTCCAGAATTCATCGGAAACTATACATAAGTACATTATTTTGTAAACACTGACACAAAAGAGTTTTATCAATAATTCTCGACATAATCTTAATGACATTTCTTCCGTATTTCAAATTCTTTTTCTTCATACAAAGATCTACTGTAAATTGTATTCAAAACACCAATTTAAATACAAAAGTTTTTGCTTCTATTTCGAATCAACAATCGAAATCCACTGTAGACGTCTGCGTGTATTTCGATGTATGATCTTGGTTTAAACAAAGAATTTTATATATAAATTAAAAACACAAGAATTTTAATACAATCTGCAATTAAATAAAATATCTTTGTGTCAGAATTTTGTCGTTTCCTGTCGTGTATTGGTGTTGAAAACACATAAATACGGAGAGTTTTCCATGCAAGTTACAGCAGTTCTCGAGTTGCATTTGAAGTTGACTAATCACAAGATCTGAAAATGAAGATTCAAGCTTTAGTTCTACTGGTCTTGGCATTCTGCCTTGTCAGAGCAGGTAACATTATTACAGTTGGTGTGCAAACTGCGCTTTGTGTTTTTCTAATAATCTGAATCATATAGGGTCAATTGCAGAAACGGTGATTTAGTTAAACATGCAGTGTAATTAAAGATTAGACAGTTGTTAGTTAAACAAGGTTTGACTGCTGTCGATCATTGCATAAAAGCACTATAGAGGCGTTGTGAATACTTCTTATGCATATTGTTTAATATGCATGCATAGTAAGCATTTTTGCTAGGCATCTATAGGTATTTTAAATCTCGTTTAAACACTTTTTATCGTAAACAACGGTAAACTGCAATCGACCCATATTGTCTATTAATTACCATGATAGCTTTGGTTGATCGATTTCTTGTTGTTCTTTGCACGATTAGACGAATACGAATCTCAGGAAGGCGAAAGCTACCCCGAGGAAGCAAATTCACCGCAGACTCAGAAGGTGGAAAAAGCGAATGATGCACCAAAAGAGCCAAAAGAGCCAAATGTGATTGCGTTACAGGAAGACGTTAAAACCGGAACGTCTTTGGAAGAAACTGATGATGTAATAGCGCAAAAGAGGAAGAACGGATGTAAGATATTATCTGAAATTTAAGAAAGTGTATAAGTAAATGATGTATTATTTAATGAAGGCCGTGAATAAAGTGATATGCTATTCTATTTTTCAGTTTGTCAGTGGGGTCCACATCTATGGCACAGATCTGGATCTAGCATCCGATGTTCCTGTATGAAATGGTAAGAGTATACATGCTGCCTTTTAGAATTTATTTCTATATGTTTCTAATTATTTATTTATTTATTTATTTACATATTTATATTTATTAATTCATTTTTTGAGTGCATGTTTTAGAAGGCTTTCTTCTGTTAAAACGTACGGTCTCTCTATTTTATTACCAAATGGCTAAATATAGCTTCAAACTTATTTCAAACCACATGACACTATACTGTTTCTTTATTTTTCTCTCAATGGTGTATTGGGTTATTATTATATTCCAACCATTACCGTTATTGTATTATCGTAATCGTATATTGAAGTTATTGTATTCATCGTAATCGTACTATATCGTTATTGTATTATCGTATTATTGTTATTTGTTAATGTTATCATGTTATTGTTATCGTATTAGCGTTATCGTATATATTATCGTTATTGTATTATTGTTATCGTATTGCTGTTATCGTGTTATTGTTATTGTATCGTTATTACCGCGTTATTGTTATCGTATTATCGTTATCGTATTATTGTTATCATGTTATTGTTACCGTGTTATTGTTATCGTATTTTGTTATTGTATTATTGTTATCGTATCAGTTGTTATCGTGTTATTGTTATCGTATTATTGTTATCGTGTTATCGTGTTATTGATACCGTGTTATTGTTATCGTGTTATTGATATCGTGTTATTGTTATCGTATTATTGTTAACGTGTTATTGTTACCGTGTTATTGTTATCGTATTTTGTTATTGTATTATCGTTATCGTACTATATCGTTATCGTCTTATTGTTATCGTATTATCGAGTATCGTGTTGTTATTATCATATTATTGTTATCGTGTTGTTATTATCGTATTATCGTTATTGTAATCGTAATATCGTTCTTCTATTGTCGTTATCGTGTTGTTGTCGTGTTATCGATAATTTTATAAAAAAATCACTAGAATCACTAAGAATAACTAGCTAATTTAAGATTCATGATATTTTGCTTACAGTACTTGTCGCCGTGGAAATTGGGGATGTGTCTATTTCTTCGGTTACTGCCCATACTACTGTAAGTATCTATATTTGTAAAGAAAAGTAACAAAAAATAATATAACAATAGATAAAATTATTATAATAAATTTTTTTCTGTGTTTTGTTTTGTCATTTCTTATTTCCTTTTCTCTCCTTCAAAGATAAAACGCAAAGAATTTTAATTTATATACTCCTAAATTTGACTAAAATTTTAGAGGATATATTAAACTAGCACTGGGCGAAGTTTGAAATATCAAAATATTTTTATATATTTGAATAATAAAATCTTGATTTGGGAGGGAGATGACAATTGGTGAGATTTTCTTCACATTTAAAAAAATTGTACATGCAATAAATATTTTTTTTGAATATAAACTATTTAATTTAATTTAATAAAGCTCTTAAAATAATATTGCCATTTATAACTCTTTTATATTACACTTCGTTCTTGAGATGTTGTTTCATATGTGAATGATCATAATTTTGACGTCACACTATGTAACAACCATATCGGTTTGGGATTATGTAAGACGCTTGAGATTGCTTACATGCCTGTATATATGTGAATACATGATCAATGTGTGAACTGAGCTTCGAGTCATTTAGTATAAATCACATTGAAAACGTATAAGACATTGAAAACGTAAAAGTTATATTTGGATATCAGACAAATATTAGTGGACTGAACGATAATTCTAACTATATAATGCCTCTGTTTTTCTAGACTGCGGCGGCCAAATCTACAACCCATACACACAACTCTGCTGCTGTGGTAAAATTTACACCAAGAGACGCGCCTACAATTGCTGTGGTTACTACTATTACAACGCGAGGACATCCAAATGTTGTAATTACTACACCGTCAAGCCTAAAGCTGGTAACTGCCCACGATACCAAATTAAAGGATGATTGTGGAATTGACTTTGATCAGATCTATGTGTTACCCTTAGAAATGGGTTCCTCACTTATGTCTATCTTTCGCTTTGTATAATTGAATTGTAAAAACGTTAATACGTTTAATGAATTGAAATACATTAGATTGAAAATCCTATTGTCTTCTCTGTATTTAAACTTAATATCTAATTAATTATATATAGGATAAAAACCTCATGGGAGGTCTTTCACTGAAATTCTCAAAATCATTAATAATTCATAAGGAAAATACAAAAGAAATTAATGTTTAATCAGTGTTTTGAAACTGGAGGAAGAACCATCTTGAAAGCAGGTGGCGGATTTGAATATCTCCCAGGGGACAGCGGGGCTGATTGAAATATTCATTTCAATTGTACTAGTACCTTGAAATATTTCAAGGTACTAGTACTTTTGAAATATTTCAAGGTACTAGTACCTTTCAAATAATTCAAGGTACCTTTTCGTTCAAAAATATACCCAGTCTAACAAAAATATACACAGTAAAACAAATTGAACAACACGTTTGCAATTCTTAAGTTCAAGTTAAGTCTCAAGTTCTTAATCCCTTCCCGATGAACATCTTTCATTTCGGCATCCAAAATTTGACGCAATCCACCAAACCTGTAGAAAAAAGTAGACAAATTATATCAAAACAAATGTGATTACTACAACGTGCACCTTAGATGAAAGCAATATGTTCAACAACGCCTACCGGCTATCAATCTTGCTCAGCATATTTCTGTCCGCCCTTTCCTATCCAAATGTCGCTTCAGTGCAGCAATTATTTGATATAACGTCTTTCCTGGATATCTCTGTCCTGTTTGGTCTCGTACTTCTTGCACAAACTTTCCCAACCAAAAGTTTATCGATTCTGCTTTCATTTCATTGAACGGTACATCTAAATCTTCAACAATGTCAAGTTTGGCTAATCGGAGACAGCTATATTCCTAAGAAGAATGTGTGTTATCTCGTTGGCTTTTCCAGTGTTCAAACAACTTGACCGCCCATTTATTCTTATACTCCGTCGATTTCGGAACCGCTGCAGCTAAAAGTTTACTTTCTTCTTCAAGGCTTCGAGCTCGACAAAAACGTTTATTTGGCTGAAAGACAACATCTTCATCGTTCTCTTCCATTGTCACGTTGCAACGCTATATTCTATGACTAACCTTAACATGCAAATTCAAAACCTCATTTGCAAATTAAAAGTATTCTAGCGTATCGATGCTCACATTTTTACGCCCCTAGGGAAATTAAATACACTGTGGTGAGTTTGAGAAGTCAGTTCAAATACTCGACGTCGGACTTTACCGGGATTCCAAAGCCCTCGTGCATTAAAAAGCACTCGGACTTTGAAATCCCGGTAAAGTCCTCCGTCTCGTATTTGAACTATTACTTCAAGACCTGTACCGGGTTTTGAATTTTGAATTGAAAACCTGGTATTTTTGCATATTCAACCCCGCTCTCCCCTGTATATAATCAAAAGCCGCCACCAACTTTCAATGCGAGGTCTTGAGTCAAATACCAAAACCGATTGAGAACAATAGAAAATGGGTGTGGTGGGTATATAAATGGCATACATCCCTCGTTCTCGGGATTTATCTATTATTTACAGCCGCACGCCGATTGCGGTAAACTCTACACCAGATCTACACTATAACATTACGAGCGATTTCGAATGTATGATTCCCGAACTTACAAAACTAAACACGAATATAAACTTGAATACAATGCTATATGAAATGTCACTGAATTACTCAAATGCTGTGAATGGAAGCACAAAGGACGTTGATGAAGTGAACTTGCAAGCGACGGCTTGACAGGTAACATGCGGTGTTGATATTTACTACCCTAAGGAAACTCGACATCCGAGTGAACGCTCAAAGCTGTAAGGAAATATTAAACAGGCAATCGTGTTTTGTGTATTCCGAATTGTGTTTTCTATCGGAGAATTTGATTGTGTTTTGACTTTTGTCTGTGACCAATGTGTTTAGACTTTAATAGAGTAATAGATAGCCAGGGTCTTGGGGAGCAAGAACCTCGAGCTCCTAAGGGGGGGGGGGGAGGTGGCATGCTCCCCTGAAAATTTTTCCATTTTGGATTTCTAAAGCCAAAAATTACATAATTTTGTTGTTATCAAACCAGAACATAGAATGATGCACATCAGAATATCTTTAGATTTCTTTGTAAATGTAAAAACTTCGTAAATGTAAAAACAAGTTGGAGACATTTTATAGAGACCTTTAGTATTGTAATTCATGGGCTATAAATTATAGCATATGCAGTATTCATGTCTGCTTATATATATACATATATATATATATATATATATATAGGCCCATGCGCACTTCACGCTATCTGAATGTACTTCACCGATGCTGTCCCACATGCGGTTGTCACTGACAATCGCATGTGTATAAGTAATTGATGAAGTTCATTGAGATTGTTCCAAGCTACACTGATGAGCTGTTGTACAGCGAAACACCGTGTCTGTAGATTGAACTATATATATATATATATATATATATATATATATATATATATATATATATATATATATATATATATATATATAACACATTACTAGTCTACTCACTTTACCTTAAAACAAGTGTACCCCCCTCCTTACAAGTTTCTCCACAGAAAGGTCTTAAAGACCATGGGATAGAGACCATGGGAGGGGGTTGCCTCTTGCCCCCCCTGGCTACGCCACCGCATGTGCATGTGATAACCTGCGCATGTGTGTGATTGCAGCTTTCATAACAATTTCAGTACCTTTTATGACCGTCAGTTATCCAAAACGCCTCCACATACTCACTGCCATTTTGCAGTAGCCCGCGTCTTGTTATATGTATAAATGCTTAAACAGATTGGTTATCCCTTTGTCTTTGTCTTTGTCTACCCGATTACCCCATTTCCCCCGATTCACCCATTTCTCCCCAATTCCCCCTTTTCTCCCCGATTCCCACTTTTCTCCCCAGTTCCCCCATTCCCCGATTCCCCCATTCCCCGATTCCCCGTTCCCCCTTTTAACCTGTGAAGGATTTGGTGAAGGACCTTCTTCGCAGGGAATCTACCACAATCAGAATTGTTCCAAAGTCAAACGAGTCAATACGGGACACTGAGACAGTCAAACCGCCAGAATCGAAAACGAAAGGAAAATTATATTCCAAACAACTGTCGATGATCATCTCGTGTCCAATTCCCAAACGGCAAACTTATTAAACACATGCGCTTTAGAAAGAACACCAAAGAATCTTGGTGTTCCGGTTTTGGATTCCCAGAATGCAATACAAACTGTTATGTTGACCTAACACAAAGTAATGCGTAATAGCTGGCTCAGATTACTGGCTCAGATTCTTTCCCGCCGCCATTTTGTTTTCTTTATGAGGAAGAAAGCCATAATTCCTGACTTTTTACTAGTATACTATATTGTCAATTACGACCAAAAGATAAGCAATTTCTTGTCATGACATGCATCTTTTGGGAAGAGCTGTATTGCGCGATTATTGGGATGCTTAAAAAGCACAGTAGGAAATTACAAGAAAGAAGACTATGAAGTCCAGATTGTAAAGTTTGTTTTCAAATTTGAACTGCATCCGCGCAAAATGGGTTAAATATATCCGCATCCGCACAAAATGGGTTAAATATCCGCATCCACACAAAATTTACAAAGATATCTTGAGTAATTCGCGTATTTCGCGACAACCCGCATCGTATCCGCGCAGTTTTTACCCGCCATCCGCGCAGTTTTCACCTGCAAGCCTGCCCGTTCGCGCATTTTCCGATCCTTTGATCCGTCTTACCCGCACACTTAGCAAACTTTACAATCTGGTATGAAGTGTCCAAACTATAAATGGGTACCTTAGATTTAACTTGTGAATGGAAATAAAGGTAAGTTGCGATAGAAAACACAAATATTTTTTCTAACTTTTTACTAGCTATGAGGGTTTGAGATGAAGATATTTTTATATAATTTCATATTTTCAAAACTGGAAATATTTAAAAGTCCTTTTTGTCATTTGCGTGTCATTTCAATAATTCAATAATTTCCCTGACAATATCAAACGATCACCTTCGTTGCAGAGTTAAAACTCGTATTTGTAAACATTTTAGTCTTTTATAAGCATAGTTACATCTCCTGTGAGTGACCTCATAGTCCCTGAGGCAAAAATGACGACCGTTGGTCAAAGCTTGTCCCAAGACGCCAGCAGTCCGATGAGAGGAAGCAAACGGGAGAATCTCAATTATATTAAGAGTCCACTGAGAGTGGGACTATGGAATACAAGAACCCTGTTTAAAACAGGTAACAAAGAACAACTTGTAAATGAATTGGAACGGTACAGCATCGATATATGTGGAGTCTGTGAGACGCATCTATTGGGCACAGATATTGAGAAGATTGAGGGATGAACTCTCCTCAACTCTGGACAGGATAACAATCATGCAAAAGGAGTAGGAGTGGTAATGTCACCCAGAGTGAAATCAAGCCTAATGTCATATGAAACCATCAATGAGCGGATGATGAAAATGAGATTCTATGCAAGACAAGCGAAACTAAGCATAATAGTAGCATATGCACCAACAGAAGAAGCAGATGATGACATCAAGAAGAGTTTTTATGAAGATATGAATGCAGTTACAGATACAATCCCGAAACATGATGTAACTATAGTTATGGGAGATTTTAATGCTAAAGTGGGTAGTGATAACAGACAATGGACTGCAGTGATGGGTCCCCATGGTATTGGAGTAGGAAATGACAATGGTGGGAGACTGGTTGAGTATTGTGCAGAGAATGGCTTGCTTATAGGTGATACTCTGTTCCAACACAAGACCATACATAAAACGACATGGACATCACCTGACGGTAACACCCACAACCAGATTGACCATGTGATGATCAATGGTAAGTGGAGGAAGTCGCTGCAGGATGTGAGAGCATTCAGAGGTGCAGACATAGGGAGTGATCACGAACTAGTTATTGCTATGGTCCAATTAAAAATAGCTGCCCTGAAGAAAGACAGAACCAGACACAGAACATGAATGTCAAAGGTTCAGGAAGGAAGTATATCAAGCAGCAGAAGATACTGTCGGATACAAGGGAAAACAACATAATAAGTGGATGAGCATGGAAACTGAAAATCTCATAGAATGGAGGAGAGATGCGAAAAGAGTTAGAGACCATTCAGGCACAGAAGAGGCAAAAATCCGGTACAAATCTGGTACGGTTAGATAAGAGAGTGAAGAGATACGCAGAAAATGACTGAAAAAAATGGATAGATGTTCAAGCCAAAGAGTTGGAAATGGCAGCAAGGATGAAGAACCAGAGGGAAGTCTTTAAGAAAGTTAAGATCTTGACAGGTAAAAAGTCCAAAACTACACTACAAGTGCGGGACAAGGAAGGTAAACCTATTGGAGATGAGAAGGGTAGATTAAACAGATGGGCAGAACATTTCCGTGAACTGTTTGTTAAATGCTGAACCTCCACAAGGCGCATTAACCGAAATAGAGGCTGAGTGGGAAGAACTGGATATAGACATGAGTGATCCTAAAGAGGAGGAGATAGAGAGAGCGGTAAAGCGACTGATAAACAACAAAGCAGCAGTGTTTGATAAAATTACCGGAGAGATGCTGAAAGCAGGGGGAGGGGAGATGACTGGATGGCTCGTACGGATGTGTGTCGCAGTGTGGAGATCTGAGAACCCTGTCATAATCAAACTGCCAAAGAAAGGAGACCTGTCAATTTGTAATAACTATCGAGGAATAACGTTGTTGAGTATCACAAGCAAAGTATTTTGCACGTTGTTCCTACTACGAATTAGGGATGCTGTCGACAAACGTCTAAGGGAAAACCAAGCAGGCTTTAGAACTGGGAGATCCTGTGCAGATCAGTGTTTTGGGCTCAGGCAAGTGATTGAGAAGAGCTTAGAAATGCAACTCCCTGTGAAAATTAACTTCATCGATTTTAAAGCTGCATTTGACAGTGTTCACAGGGAATCCCTCTGGAAGGTACTGCGAGCTTATGGTATACCAGTGAAGATAGTAAACATCATGAAGAACACATATGAGGGATCTGTTTGCTGCGTGAAAGTGGATGGAAAGATGACGGATTGGTTCCCAGTGACAGCAGGAGTAAGACAGGGATGCATCTGGTCGCCACTGCTTTTCGGTGTCCTGATTTATTGCGTACTAAAGAATACATTGGACAGAAATGAAAACAAAAAAAATGATATGGGTATAGTTATAGAAGGAAGAAGAAGCTCTCGGTATAAGCAACAAAGACTCTCTGATCTTGACTACGCAGATGATATTGCCCTCATTGATGAATCAGAGACAAGGCTACAAACAGCAACATCACAAGTTGATGAGAAAAGCAGAACGGTCGGACTTGTCATCAATACAAAAAAGACTAAGGTAATGTGCATTGATAAAGAGAAGGTAGCACTGACCATCACAATGGGTAGCGATGACGACACCTTGGAGGAAACGGACAGGTTTGTGTATCTTGGCAGTACCATGACACATGATGGTGACCTCACTCCTGAATTAGACAACCGGATAGGACGTGCAGCAGATGCCTTCAGCAAGTTACAACCCATTATGCGACACTTCCCCATCAAGCTTATTACAAAGACAAAAATCTACCAGGCTGTAGTCATCTCCACCCTACTTTATGGTGCAGAAGCGTGGAATACCACAATACAGGAGGAAAAACGACTAGCAGCATTTCACAATGGATGCTTGAGAAGGATACTTGGAATAACCTGGCAGGACAGAGTTACAAATGAAGAAATATACAGAAGAACTGTACAATCCCCACTAATTAATCTCCTCCGACAGAAACGGCTGACATGGCTAGGACATATGGTCAGGATGACACCAACATGACTGACCCGCAGGTTGATATTTTGGGAGCCGAGTGGAAAAAGAAGACCTGAACGACAACGCATGCGTTGGAGGGACACAGTTGCGAGGGACCTTAAGCAACTGTCCATCTCCTTTGAGGAAGCAGTGACGGTTGCACAGGACAGAGACATGTGGTTGCAGCTCGTAATAGCGCTATGTGGTTCTACCACGACAGCATAAGAAGAAGATAAGCATAGTTACTAGGCCCTTGTTTTCCATCTGCTCGTAGTGGCTGACTCGCTGGGGTGAAGCGTTGGCGACGTGTTTCTTCTTGTTACGTCAGGGGGGCACGTTGGGAGAGAGCCTGCTCGCAGGCTCATAGTTAATAGAAACATGGTTTGGAAGCTCAACAAAAGTCATTGTTTTATGTTTTTGTTCAGGTTTATGGAAATGTGTGCACTTTCACGGTTACTGAACATATTGTGTTTTCTGTATAATGAAGCAATCATCCAATAGCAACGTTTGGGTTGAATCGCTCAACCGTACTGTTTAAATATTAATAAACCTAAAACAAAGGATTTGTGCACCTAATTCGTGTACCTTTCAACATGAATCGTAGCTTGATTGTTGACCGCTTTGAAGTTTGCCGGGTTTCCAAACCATGTTTAGAATAACTATGGTTAAACAAGGTTTGACTGTTGTCGATCATTGCATAAAAGCACTATAGAGGCGTAGAGAATACTTCTTATGCATATTGTTTAATATGCATGCATAGTAAGCATTTTTGCTAGGCACCTATATGTATTTTAAATCTCGTTTAAACACTATTTATCGCAAACAACGGTAAACTACCATCGACCCATATTGTCTATTAATTACCATGATAGCTTTGGTTGATCGATTTCTTGTTGTTCTTTGCACGATTAGACGAATACGAATCTCAGGAAGGCGAAAGCTACTCCGAGGAAGCAAATTCACCGCAGACTCAGAATGTGGAAAAAGCGAATGATGCACCAAAAGAGCCAAAAGAGCCAAAAGAGCCAAACGTGATTGCGGTACAGGAGGACGTTAAAACCGGAACGTCTTTGGCAGAAAATGATGTAATAGCGCAAAAGAGGAAGAACGGATGTAAGATATTATCTGAAATTTAAGAAAGTGTATAAGTAAATGATGTATTATTTAATGAAGGCCGTGAATAAAGTGATATGCTATTCTATTTTTCAGTTTGTCAGTGGGGTCTACATCTATGGCACAACTCTGGATCTAGCGTCCGATGTTCCTGTATGAAATGGTAAGAGTACATGCTGCCTTTTAGAATTTATTTCTATATGTTTCTAATTATTTATTTATTTATTTCTGTTTATTAAATCATTTTTTGAGTCCATGTTTTAGAAGGCTTTCTTCTGTTAAAACGTACAGTCTCCTTATTTTATTACCAAATGGCTAAATATAGCTTCAAACTTATTTCAAACCACATGACACTACTGTTTCTTTATTTTTCTCTCAAAGGTCTATACCGTTATTATTCCAACCATTATCGTTGTTGTATTATCGTAATCGTGTATTGAAATTATTGTATTATCGTAATCGTATATTGAAGTTATTGTATTCATCGTAATCGTACTATATATATCGTTATTGTATTATCGTATTATTGTTATTTGTTAATGTTATCATGTTATTGTTATCGTATTAGCGTTATCGTATATATTATCGTTATTGTATTATTGTTATCGTATTGCTGTTATCGTGTTATTGTTATCGTGTTAATGTTATCGTATTTTGTTATCGTATTATTGTTATCGTGTTATCGTGTTATTGATACCGTGTTATTGTTATCGTGTTATTGATATCGTGTTATTGTTATCGTATTATTGTTAACGTGTTATTGTTACCGTGTTACTGTTATCGTATTATGTTATTGTATTATCGTTGTCATACTATATCGTTATCGTCTTATTGTTATCGTATTATCGAGTATCGTGTTGTTATTATCATATTATTGTTATCGTGTTGTTATTATCGTATTATCGTTATTGTAATCGTAATATCGTTCTTCTATTGTCGTTATCGTGTTGTTGTCGTGTTATCGATAATTTTATAAAAAATCACTAGAATCACTAAGAATAACTAGCTAATATAAGATTCATGATATTTTGCTTACAGTACTTGTCGCCATGGAAATTGGGGATGTGTCTATTTCTTCCCTTACTGCCCATACTACTGTAAGTATCTATATTTGTAAAGAAAAGTAACAAAAAATAATATAACAATAGATAAAATTATTATAATAAATTTTTTTCTGTGTTTTTTTTGTCATTTCTTATTTCCTTTTCTCTCCTTCAAAGATAAAACGCAAAGAATTTTAATTTATATACTCCTAAATTTGACTAAAATTTTAGAGGATATATTAAACTAGCACTGAAATATCAAAATATTTTTATATATTTGAATAATAAAATCTTGATTTGGGAGGGAGGTCACAATTGGTGAGATTTTCTTCACTTTAAAAAAAATTGTACATGCAATAAATTTTTTTTTTGAAAATAAACTATTTTATTATATAAAATAGAGTGTTTTATTGGTTTTTCCGCCACTAATAAAAGTGATATTCTCACATGTGCGATTATTTATGATAATCGCACATGTGACGATTATCGCTGAATCAGCATTATAGTTTAATGCAATTTTTGCAAGGCAATAGGACAATTTTTTTATATAATAAACAGAACAATACATGGATGCTTGGAAATATGAAATTTATTTCTTGTTTTGAACAGGATATGTCACTCGTTCGCTTCGCTCACTCGTGAGATATCCTGGTCAACACTCGAAATAAATTTCATATTTCCGCACATCCATGTACTATTCTCTATTTATTTAATAAAGCTCTTAAAATAATATAGGTTTAAGATCGATATTGCCATTTATAACTCTTTTATATTACACTTCGTTCTTGAGATATTGTTTCATATGTGAATGATCATAATTTTGACGTCACACTACGTAACAACCATATCGGTTTGGGATTATGTAAGACGCTTGAGATTGCTTATATGCCTGTATATATGTGAATACATGATCAATGTGTGAACTGAGCTTCGAGTCATTTAGTATAAGTCACATTGAAAACGTATTAGACATTGAAAACGTAAAAGTTATATTTGGATATCAGACAAATATTAGTACTGCAAGAACGAGTAGTGAAGTAGGGAAGAGTTGTAAGTGTGAATCTTATATCATTTCAAGAGTTGTTTTGAGTCAAATGGTTTATCTTGAACTGAGTTTTTTACTGCATGTACACTTTAATGGACTGAACGATAATTCTAACTATATAATGCCTCTGTTTTTCTAGACTGCGGCGGCCAAATCTACAACCCATACACACAACTCTGCTGCTGTGGTAAAATTTACACCAAGAGACGCGCCTACAATTGCTGTGGTTACTACTATTACAACGCGAGGACATCCAAATGTTGTAATTACTACACCGCCAAGCCTAAAGCTAGTAACTGCCCACGATTCCAAATCAAAGGATAATTGTGGAATTGACTTTGATCAGATCCATGTGTTACCCTTAGAAATGGATTCCTCACTAGACAAATGAAATAATTATGTCTATCTTTCGCTTTGTATAATTGAATTGTAAAAACGTTAATAAGTTTAATGAATTGAAATACATTAGATTGAAAATCCTATTGTCTTTTCTGTATTTAAACTTAATATCTAATTAATTAATTATTAGTAATAATTGTAAGTCAGATCCTAATTACTTGGGCTACCTGTGGTAGACCGAGTCTACATTTCGGCTCCGGTTTTATTTTTATTTTTTGAAGATGTCGCGAATATATTGGCAATTATTGTACCACCACGTCAGGCTTTGCGAAACTGATGCTTGATAAAGCTAAGCACAAGGAACGTTGATGAAGTGAACTTGTAAGTGACATCATGATGCATTGTGTTTTGTCTCGTAACGCTTTGTCTCCGAAAACGGAAAACCAGCTACCGACCGTACTATACGCAAGCTATGCGAGCACCTCCGTACTCACTGAGATTTTGCAGTTACTATTAGACTGAGCCCCGGCCGACCTGAATTTTTATGACTGCATGGCCTAAAAAAATTTTTTTTCATATTTTCCAAGACTTGGATTTCAAACTCAAACTTCATTTGACTAACTACCTGCGCGTCTCTCTGTGTTATTCTTCGTTTTTGCTAGAGCGAGTTAAAACCTAGCCAAAACCGCCCGGTGTTTTTCTATTCTACACTCGCCAGAGAGTACTATTGCAAATATTTTGTAACGGACGAACGAACGAACGAACGAACGAACGAACGAACGAACGAACGAACGAACGAACGAACGAACGAACGAACGAACGAACAAGCAAGCAAACGAACGAACCAGAAGAAAAGAAATGCGCACATCTTACCGTCAAAATGGAAATACCTTCCCATTTCCGCTTCTGTAATTTGTTGTGTATTACTGAATTTCTGTAGTCACCGTGAGGAAAATTTTTTGTCGAAAATTGTGAATAAAAAGTATAATTTAACTCTTTCATGGAATTTAATCATAATATAACAAATGTTTCTCCCAAATCGATACCAACAAACAAATATAAATCAAGAATAGTGACTTTTTATATCGCTAGATTTTTCTCACGTTTCTATAGCAGCTACAGAAATACAGTAATACACAACAAACTACATAAACATTCTCGTCCCGAGAGCCTCTCCCGCGTGCTGGCACGCGGGCAAGGCTCTTGGGAATCCATATATCATCGCGATCTGATTGGTTGTTCAAATTCAAAGGCCTATATATAACGGAGCTTTGTGAATGTTTATAAATAAACAGTATTTGAAACACGAAAACTGACAACGAAGCACAATTCTAATCATAGTTCTAATCCGAACAATTTAATCGAACGTTTTTCAAAGCAATCAACCCGTTTCCCCTTATATAATTAAACACAGAAGACAGACACACTGCAGGCTGTTCTCGCATGGTACATATTAAGAATCTCATTGAAATATACAAGTCAAATATAAACGAACGGTGCAACAAATTAAAGAGAACTACGTTCACTAAAAGAGGCCGTAAATACGAAGAAATTCCGACGCGGCTCTTTTGCCAAGCTCTGAAGCTAAAATTTTAATGTCTTTTGCCCCGCCGAGTATTACGCGGCGATGAGCCACACTCGACAAGGACGTGAAGGACCTTCTTCGCAGGGAATCTACCACAATCAGATCGAATTGTTGCAAAGTCAAACGAGTCAATACGAGACACTAAGACAGCCAAACCGCCAGAATCGAGAACGAAAGGAAAATTATATTCCAAACAACTGTCGATGATCATCTCGTGTCCAACTCCCAAACCGCAAACTTATTAAACACACGCGCTTTATGCACTTGTCAATTGTAACCCCCCCCCCCCCCCCCCCAACCTCGGGGTTTGGTGGGGACATAGATTTTCAATTCTACGATAATGCTTAATGACACCACCCCCTGAGGACAAGTTTGCTGACAAATCCCTCACCCATGGGGAAATAATTTGACAACATTTCGACATTTTTTTGTTTATTTCAATTTAAACTCAACGCTTTCTATTTGTGCATGCATGTTGGACAAAACCATTCTCCCTCTGGAACAGATTGTGCAGTGAGTCGCACACAACTTAAATGGTACCACTTCACTGCACAATCAACAGCATCACATCCAATCATAGGCTCTACTTTGTTTGGCCTTCCACAATGACAAAGGACTTCATCTTCTGAGTCAGAGGATTGAGAGGAATCATTATCTGTAACTAATAAAATACAAAAAATAGGGTAATTTAGTGAAGTACAGTAACTTTAATTTGTCTAATTAAAGAAAATATGACACACATAAAATTGCATTGGTGTAACGTAACCAGAAAAAATAGAAGATTCACACAAACCTCAACATCCAGGACAATACCAGTTTTCATTCCGTACAGTTTCTGTATGAGCCCAACACATGAAAGGTGATACCACCCAATTTTACACTCCGCATTTCCACAAGCAATCATATTCTCATGGGGGAATGAAAATATATATGATCGACACTCTCCTTTGGTCATCACAGCGTTTAGATCCGATCCTTAGCAAGAAGAAACATTTTCGTTTTTCGATTGAAAGACCAAATTTTCACTGGCTTCATAGTTTATACCTGGCTTTTCATACGTTAATACTGTAGCCGTCAAAATTTAAAAAAGAATATGCAAATCAAATTACTATAAAACATGTCATGACCCTACTACAGGGTCAAGAGAAATATTAAAAACATTCATCAAAATGACAAATATCATTTATTTTCATCCATATTAATGCACATAAGTGACAAAAAAATCCACTTGAAACTACATTTGCACCAATACACTAAAAATATAATAAAAGCTTGCCTTTTTATAAAACTTGTACTGAAATTTTTTTGGAATCAAAGAGGAAAACCACAGTTGAGTGAATTGACCGCGTGATGCAGTGGTGAATAGAGGGGGGTAAATTTTATTGTATCAACTATCAAAAGGTCGACGCCCACATTCAAGGGTAGGGGTAACCTCGTACCCAGGCTCTTTACTCGGCGCTCCCTTGAGGTCGGGGATCAATAAAGAGAAAACCCACCACCTACACGGGCATAACTATTTGTCCAAAGGATAAACATGCCCCACATTCCCCCACCATTACCCCGAGGTTGGGGGGGGGGGGGTTATAATTGACAAGTGCATTAGAAAGAACACCAACGAATCTTGGATTCTTGGTGTTCGGTTTTGGATTCTCAGAATGCAATACAAACTATTATGTTGACCTAACACAAAGTACTGCGTAATAGCTGGCTCAGATTACTGGCTCAGATTCTTTCCCGCCGCCATTTTGTTTCCTTTTTGAGGAAGAAAGCCGATAATTACTGACTTTTTACTAGTATACTATATTGTCCATTACGACGAAAAGATAAGCAATTGCTTGTCATGACATGCATCTTTTGCCGGGAAGAGCTGTATTACGCGATCATTGGGATGCTTAAAAAGGACAGTAGGAAACAAGAAAGAAGACTATGAAGTGTCCAAACTATAAATGGGTACCTTAGATTTAACTTGTGAATGGAAATAAAGGTAAGTTGCGATAGAAAACACAAATATTTTTTCTAACATTTTACTAGCTATGAGGGTTTGAGATGAAGATATTTTTATATAATTTCATATTTTCGAAACTGGAAATATTTAAAAAGTCCTTTTTGTCATTTGCGTATCAAACAATCACCTTCGTTGCAGAGTTAAAACTCGTATTTGTAAACATTTTAGTCTTTTATAAGCATAGTTACTATGCCCTTGTTTTCCATCTGCTCGTAGTGGCTGACTCGCTGGGGTAAACGTTGGCGACGTGTTTCTTTTGTTACGGCAGGGGGGCACGTTGGGTGGAAACTGGGTATTTATTTATCTATGTAACGTTATTATATATAGTTAAAGTTTTTTTGTATTCTGTTTATAATTTTGTTTGTTTTTAACTTGTAATTCGTTTATTTTCTTGTACACATGTACATTTTTGCGGCCCCCCTAAAATATGTGAAATATGCAATGAAATTTTATTTATGAAAAGGTATTTCACATATGAAATTGATTTTACAATATGAAATTGAGAGTAATTTCACATATATTGGTTTTTGATTAAATAGATTTTCACATATGAAATAATAAATAGAAAATTTCACATGTGAAACTGTTCTAATTTCATAAGCTTGTATGGAAATATTTATATATGTTTACATTATGAAATTTGTGAATTACATTGAAATGAAGTAATTTTATATACTGATTTTTCATACATGCAGTTTTTTTTCATATGTAAAATAGATTTTCACATATGAAATAACATAATTATGTGAAAATATAGATTTTTACATATGAATAACAAAGTTAACATATGTTCACATATGAAATTTGTAAATTAAATTAAATTAAATAAAAGTAATTTTATATATTGATTTTTGATATATGTATTTGTTTTTTCATATGTAAAATGATATAGTTAACATGTGAAATGAAAAATTTCATATGTTAAAATGTTGCAATTCCTTATATGAAACTTTCTTATGTTTACATATGAAATTTGTAGATTAAATTAGATAAAAGTAATTCCATATATTGATTTTTCATATACATTATTGTATCTTTACTTTTTTATATATACTGTATGTGACATTGATTTTCACATATGAAATAATAAAGTTAACATATGAAATGGAAAATTTCATATGCGAGAATTTTCTAATTCTGTATTATGAAAATTTTATATGTTTACATATTAAGATTGCAAATTAAAAAAAAGTAATTTTATATATTAATTTTTCATATATGTAATTTCTTTCATATGTGAAATAGACTTCTACATATAAAATAATAAAGTTAACATATGAAATGAAACATTTCGTATGTCAAAATGTTGCAATTCCTTATATGAAACTTTCATATGTTTACAATTACATGTGAAATTTGTAAATTAAATAAAATTAAATAAAAGTAATTTGATGTATTGATTTTTCATATACATATATGTTTTTTTTATATGTGACGTAGATTTTCACATATGAAATAATAAAGTTAACATATGAAATGAAAAATCTCATGTTTACATATGAAACTTGTAAATTAAATATACGTAATTTTATATATTACATGTCTACTGATCCAGTGATCCTACTTTAGAAACATTTTGACCCAGCTTAGCATTAAGGTGGATCCCTACGGTAATTTTAAGAAAGGACTGGTACCAGATATGACGTCGGCACATGCATAAATAGCAATCTTGTCGAGTTGATATTTTGTCACGTCAGCAGCCGTCCGAGCGATATACAAATGCTCAAATATCACACGTTTGCTTCGGTAAATTTTTTTAAAATTTTGCGCATAGGAAAACCTTAAACAACATACTTAGTTTTTAAAAAATTTCATAAGACAGAACTCTTTTTAATCCATTAAGATTATAGCGAAAAATCTGTCTTAAGAACTTCCCCTAATATTTTGCTGTAGTGTTCTAAGTGGAAAAAACTGACCAGATGACAATTTTTAGAAATTTTAACCGAAGAAAACTGGAGATATGCGTCTAAATAGACGAAAACCGTGAAAATTTGACACATTTCAAACGCCATTATTACCATGGTAACAGCAGATATTAGCACTATTCAATAAATACTTCATAAGTGTGGTTCTCCTTCTGTAGTTCAGTTTTCAGAATAATTATGTAATAGTTATTTTAAAGACAGTAACAACCATAGACTATGACTGAACGTAACAAGCCATGAAAAAACTAAAACTCTAGGGAGCCACATTAAAAGGTCAGGTCTCAATTGGGATTGTAAGTCCAATTCCTTTTCTTCTGCATGCCACTTATATCTGGTTTTTGTTTGCATTCATGATGTTGATTCATAACTGATTTTATTATATGGCAGCAGCGCTGAGAGGTCCGAATACGGAAATCCTGTAATTTGATTGGTTCATAAGCGGTCGGATATTTCCCGTATCCGCCCGCTGAGAGCGGAATCTGCCGTTCGAGACCGTAAGTTAATTTTATAAACAAAATGGCAGTCATGTCAGTATATAGGCAACAAGATGGATTATAATTTCAGAACTACTCATTGTTGAAATATATCGTGCAGGTATGTTGTTAGAAATTTTATAAGCTTTCATTTGATGTATAGTTCGAGTTTCCACATTTGGTGAAAGTTTTTAAAATGTCCAAAACGTTCGTAACATTGTTCGTAATAACATTTACTTCTCACAAGTATTAGAATTCCAGATGATTTTTTATTCAAACTACTTAACGTACGATCTTGAGCAATATGTCAAACAAAAGCAATTGAAAATTACTATTTGGGGTAAAAAGTTCAGGATTCTAGCTCAACGGAAAATACTTTAAAAATGGGAAAATGTCTGCCATTTTCGTTTTAATAGTTCGCAAGAAAGATGGATCGAGTTTTCACAGAACGTTCACAAGATTTATGGCCATATAATAAACTACTTATTGACCTCGCTTGTTCGGTCTGTACTAGTGAAATATCGGACCTCTGTTTTTTGCACAGACCTCAACTCGCTGCGCTCGTCTCGGTCCGTACTAAAAAAACATCGGTCCGATATTTCACTAGTACAGACCTCACGCTCGGTCAATAAGTAGTTAATATTTACTGTTATGTAACAACCATTTACTTTATAATATATTGTGACAAATTCATTAAACTAAAATATATTATCTGGTTGCTGATCGTTTTGTGGGTTTTGGCGTATCAAAAACCAAAAATGTAGTACGATTGGGGTATATGTGACTGCCTGATGTGCGATAACATTCAAAGGGATCAGTACAAAAAAAAACAGTGGTACATGTATACCAGTTGGTATACCATTAGAAATTCCTATATAAGTTTTCAATAAGAAGTATGAGATAAAAATTCGGCCAAAATGTAATAGAAATTCTGTTTGCGTTCCAGTAGGAATTCCTAATAGGATTACATAGGAATTCCTATAAGATTCATAGAAACTCTTGAATTTTGTAGGGCTCAAAAGGAAATCCTAATCTAATAGGAATTCCTATAGGAAATAGGCCAAAATCTAATAGGAATTCCTATTAATAGGAATTCCTATAGGAAATGGGCCAAAATCTAATAGAATTCCTATAGGAATTCCTATAGCATTTTTTTCGTAAGGGGTGTGGGGTCAATCATGAGTTGATGGGTGATTATCTATGCCATCGTGGTGCTGCTCAGGTACAGGTACAATATTGCCCAGTGGATTTGTCCTCCAGGACAGTGGTCTGGATAGCAAAAAAGATGGACTGAGGTCTGCATACGCATTTTTACAGACCGCGAAGGCCATATAATAAAATTAAATATGCTTGTTTTCTAATGTTTTAAAGTCATTGCTTTAATATAATTACAGTATGTTGTCAGTTTTTTTTATGGCTAATGAAATTTAAATTTCACTAATCATTCTCATATTGAATTAGTCAAATTGCTAAATAACTTGTTTCCAGCTTAAAACCGGAGGAATATTTTTGTTGGCTAGGATGTCTGAAGGGTTTCTTTTTGACGAGTAAAGTCGTCTGGCGTTAGATAGAGTAAAACAATAAAAGGGGTTGTTTTTAGGCTGGCTCGGGCAGGAATGAGTTAAACAAATTCGTCACAAAATTAGAGTTTCCAATTTATTTTTTATTTAAACATAAATCTCATAGACCAAACGATTTTGGTTTTCACATAAAGTTTTCTGATTGTAAAAAGTAAAATTATTTATGTAGTTATTTAAGAAAAAAGCTTGTTTTGACGAAAAGGGCTTTTTAGATTTTGGATCGTGGGCAGTTGGCCTTCTTGGACTTGACAGAGTAATAATTACAGCATTTTGAATATCTGTAATTGTAGTAGAAGTAACCACAACAACGATTGTGAGCATTCTTGGTGTAAGTTTTACCACAACAGCAGACCTGTTTGAGTGGGTTGTAGATTTTGTTGCCACAATCTAGAAAAGACCAACCAGGCAAAGTTATTACATAGTACATTATTTATTTTTCTGAACATTCTTATAGAACAAAAGTATTCAAAAAGCTATGGGAAATGGGAAAATTAAATGGGGAATGGTTTGGGCAGCAAATATGAAAATGATAATTGGGTACTGTTTTTTTCTTGGCTTTTTTTGTTCTTTTTGTTTTTTAGTTTTTGTATTTTTTCTTTTTTTTTTCTTTTTTTTTTCAAAATAATGACAACTTTAAATTTTTGGCATCGACTTTATAGTTGCATTAAGGCGTGCAATGCAATCAATTTTGTTGCCGAATTTATCTCAATATTCTTTTATATTTAGTCATGAATAATTTTACATTGGATCATGGGTGTACTTACAGTAGTATGGGCAGTAGGCAAAATGATAAGCACAGTCCCATTTTCCACCTTTTCTGCAAGTGCTACAGATAAACAAAAATAAAATAAATCAAATTAGACATAAGTTACATATGCCGGCTGTAAACTACACTGTAGATCTTATGATTAATGAAAACGACAGCAAGAGCCGAAACAAAATCAATAGCAACAACAACAACGAAAAAACAACAACACGACGGTGACAATGAGAGCAGCAGCAGCAACAACACGACGATGACCGAATGACAGCAACAACAACAACAACAACAACAACACTAATACCAAACCAACATCACTACCAACAACAATTAAAACTAATAATAGTTCCAACTAACCACTTCATACAGCTACATCGGATTTGGTATCCAGGTTTGTACCATTTAGCAACTCCCCAGTGACAAACTAAAACAATAACAGTAAATGTTTTACAAAAATTTCTTAATTTGAAATTTGTATACCTTACATGAAAATGAGGTCATGAGGTGATCACTTACATCCAAGTTTCTTCTGGTGTTCGTCTTCGTCAATCTCTTCTAGCGAAGTGGTTTTTGTCTTTTCGTCTTCCACTATTGTCTCAGAAGCTGGAGCTTTAGCGAGAGCCTCTTCATCGCTTTGGACATTTTTGGCATTTTCGCTTTGATCAGAAAAAGTGTCTTCATATTCTTCTATATTGGTAAAATATCAATCATGTTAAAATAAATGGATATAGCTTACTCTATCAAGACAATACCATTTATTTGCACTAATTAAATAGATATAGTTAACAAACCACAGAAGAAGAATATTAATTATGTAAAATATAGAATAGGTTGCGTCTTACACACGCTCTGATTGAGTGATCAGTTACTCTTTGTTTATCGGGCAATGCAAACATGGTTTTGACGTCATGGCAAATTTTGTAGTCTTATTTCACACAAATGAAATGGAAAAAGGATGTCCTGTGTTTACATAACCTGACGCAAACACTCGGGTGAGTTTGGTAGAATTTGAAAGCAACACTCGCTTACCGTTCGGGTTCACATAAACTTTCGAATTCTCCTAACTCACTCTCGTGTTTGCATCAGGCTATATGCGGGCCGTCATTTTCTTTGTTCTATTTCCTAAATAGAAAATGTTTGACCGTGTATTGCGTAATGCAAACATGAGAGTTTATGAGAACTCGAAAGTTTATGTGAATGTAGGCGATAGTTTACATAATAGGGCCATTTATATAAACGGGATAAGTCGTGACTTAATTGAGACACGTCCTATTTAAGTCGCGAACACACTCGCATAAACGGTCAATTTCTAACTTCTGATATAACAAATTCTGAGTTTTTTGTTCAAACTAAAAGTCTTAGGCGTTAAGTACACAAGGGAACGCCCCGGTGAAAAAAAGGCGCGTCACCATCAAACAATACAAAAAAACTGTTAATTTTTAAAGAGTATCAAAGAACACTCGCGGATATTTGACTTATAAACCCTTTGCAAATGTTGGAAACAAATCCTAACATTAACCCTAATACAATTTTTTTTTATACTTGTCACAGAGGACTAGAGTTAAATGCCGGCCTTGGCACTCAACTAGTGCTTGCGTCGGTCATTGACACCCACGTCACCTGTAACGGTTATAGTCATATAGAGGAAGTAGCTGAATGCAAATGGTTTTAAAACGCTTTTATCAAAATTCTAACTATTCACTCAAAATATTCGTGAAATAATAGAGTTGCAATGCAATTTTCATGCATTGTACCAAAGTTGTCGTAAAATACGTTGTATAAACGCTTCTTTTTATTATTCAAAAATAGCTTACTAAATAATTCTTAATTGAAATAATCGATTTAATAAATATAGAACTAGATCGAAAACTTATAGGTTCTGCTGCCATTTTTTTTAAATATCTAAAAATAATCGAAATAGATCAGAGTAAAATCAAAAAGGACTATCTCACTGTACCAGATTTTCGACGTGTTTAAAAGCTTATAGCTCTTGAACTATGCTCACTTTAAGTGATTTGAAACTTTGCATGGCGATGTTTTGTTTTTATAATAAATTTACGGTAGAACCATGTGAAGAATAGTCCTGTATTATGATGAATTTCTCAACAAATCGTTTTCAACTTAGTCACTTCATTGTATACTTGATTTTGCATTTCACCTTGAATGCTTTACGTATAAGTGTTAACGTTATAGGGTTGGTATTAGTGTCGGAGTTAAGTTATGGTTAAAGATAGGGTTGGTGTCGGAATACGTAAGTTCCTCTTTGTTGATTATTTAGATTAGTTAATTATTTATCCTTAGAGATTTTGTCTGAGAGTGACATGTATCCAGATGTTATTTTATATATGTATATATATATATAATTTTATTTTTAACACAGTCAGAATTTAACACAATTTTTCTTATATTCTTTATATTATCAATATATTTCCTGACCTGTCTTACATCTTAATAGTCTACGTTAAAAATACATGAATAGTCTTACAAATGATTGCTGAATATTCTAGATCTTCTGCATCTAAGACTACTTATATACTCTTCCTACAGCAGAAACAGAGAATCTCACACTGGACTCAAGCTCTCGACGCTGGCCCACACACGCGTCAAAGTTTAATTTCCTTAACAACTTTTGCCTTCATATAAGTTTTAATATTCGCTCGTGTCACGTGTATTATACCACACAAATTGACAAGTCAATGTTTTTCCTGCATGAATAAGTTCTATTTGCTGGTGTGTACAATACACGCGAAAAATTGACAAGCTTTTCCTTACTTTATGGCAAGGAAAACTCGCTCGTGCAGTGAATGACTAATCACAAGCTATAAAAAAACAATGTAGGAAGGATTACGGAAGGAATTAGGAAGGAATATACGTCATTGCGCACTTCGTACCTCATGCATGCCGCTCGGTTTAGACGTTGAAGTTATGTCAGTCGAATTTTTATCTGTTGACTTAAATGCGACAGAATTTTGACGTGTAAAGCAGGCCTAAGGCTCAGCTTAAACCTCGGTCTTCTGTAAAGTCAAATCTAACTATAAAAAATTCGACTAAAATGCAAGTATTTCTTTGGACACCATTTCTGGGGGAAAGTTATTTTGTCAGCAAGGAAGTTTTAAAGTCAAAACATGTTAAATATGCACCTCTGGCACATTTATTTACTTTTAAGCTTTGCCAATGCATATTAGACGAGACTTAAACTATATAAAGGACACAATTTATTATATGGAACACCTATGTATATATATATACAAAGCCAAAATCTCCAATAACGGGTATACCCTTACCGTAAAAGCTCTATTAAGCCCCCTCTCTATTAAGCCCAGCTTTCTAATAAGCCCCCCTTTAAATATATCATTTTTAAATAAGCCCCCCCCCCTCTCTTTTAAACCCGCCCCTCTTGACAGCCAGATCATGTGCATCAAAAAGGGTCCTTGTCAAAAATTCTTGACTCGTCTTCAGTCTGTAGAAGTGCAAGTGGAAGAACTAGACCCATTCGACGATGTTCAAGAGGACGAGGAAGAAGTCTGTTCAGAGTCTGAAGACTCGGATAATGATGAAGGTGTCGAAGTTGTTTGAGTTAACATAACATAATATAACATAACTGAATATGATTTTACAGTTTTATTAAAAATTAAACATGTACTGGGTATGCGTGTACAGATCAAAGAAGAGCACTTTGTTCCAGTACTTTTTATTTAAAAGCTTAATAGAGCTTTTACGGTATTTAGAGTCGGTAACCGAACCCAATTATATATTTAGCGTCGCTGAGAAAGTTACTAATTGATCAGGCAGAATGTTGAGGAGGAAGGTATAGATTTACAGCGAAATACTGGCTAACCGACAAATGCAAGAGCAGCCACTTGCAGTATAGCAGCAGTCATACACAGTGAAACACCTAAGGTCTGCCTTTCTGTAATAGTTGGAAGTATTTATTGGCTGTATAGCAGTCACTGCTCATCATCAGTAGAAGTATATATGCATGGCAAGAGTTAATAAGGTCAAAGCCACGGTATAAAAATCACACTCATTTTGAAAATGGCAAAAGCCAAAATTCAATTAAGCTAGTTTAAGGAACGTTGTAAAAACTTGAAATCCTCTCCGGATGAAGGTTGAAGAACTTTTTTCCAACTCTGTCAGCTGTCATATTAAGGTGCTGATTATATGAGCCGGGTTAGCCCGGTTAGCTGGGCTGACTCGTGTCACGAAATTCTTTCCTCGACCACAAAAGGAGATTTTAATGAACGTTAGGGTTCGTTTACATCTAAACTAAACCAATTCTTCTTTGTAAATTTAGTTTATGTGAGTTTCAAATCCACAGTGAGATCCTAATCAATTGCGTGAGCCCGGTTAACCTGGCTAGCCCGGCTCATATAATCAACCCCTTATAGTTATTTCCATTCAAGTGAATGTTCCTGTTATTTGTATGACATATGGCAACTGTATAAAAATCTCAACAAAGAATTCTTCTAGTTATCTACAAAACATGAAGTATTTGTTTTTATACTCCTGAAAACCAATATGGGGTGAAGGCAAAGAATTTTTCTTCTTGAAAGATGATTGCATTTTAATTAATTGCACCTTTGACTATATATCTTTAAGAACTTTTGTAAAACACCCACGTAATCATATGCAGTATTGTAGACAGTACTTTCATTTGTTTGGTTGGATCATAGTTAATAGAACATATATACATGGTTTGGAAGCTCTATTTTCTTTCAACATGAAGCATGGTCATGTTGAACTGACAATGGAGTTATTTGGAAGTAATTTCTGTGGACACGTGGCGATGAAGCAACTCACTAATTAAACCCGAGAGTTGCTATTGGATGATTACAATACCATAAAATTGCACAAATTTCCATAAACTTGAACAAAAACATAGAACAATCACTTTGGACGAGTTTCCAAACCATGTATATGTTCTATATTAACTATGGTTGGATAATATATTTCGAGAAATCAAGGAGGGGAGAACTGAGTAAATATCGAACTAAAAAGACAGTGTTTTCTGCGAAAAAAACGCCAAGACAAACACTTTCTCGTACAGGCCGAGCAAACGAAACGCAATGTCGAATGAACTTTTCATTTTCTTAAAGTATATAATGAAGTAAGTTTGTGGACTAAGTCAAAAATAAGGAAAAATGGCCAGCAAAGCATTCCGCAAGTAAATACAATTTTTAAGCTGGTTCAAATGTGCTTGATCTTGATATTGTTGTAAGTTTGTGTTTATTCAGGTTGTGAGTCGTTCGTTCGTTCGTTCGTTCGTTCGTTCGTCTGTTGGGATATATGTGGCTGCATGCTGCGCTATAACATTCAAAGGGAGTACAAAAAAAAAGAAGTGGTATACTAGTATATCATTAGAAATTCCTATGTAAGTTTTCAGTGACAGTAAGAAGTATGAGATGAACATTCGGCTAAAATGTAATAGAAATTTTATTTGCGAAATTTTATTTGGTTAATTCCTATAGGAATTCCTATAGGAAATGGCCAAAATCTAATAGAATTCCTATAGGAATTCCTATAGAATTTTTTCGTAAGGGACGTGTGGGGTCATGCATGAGGTGATGAGTGGTTATCTATTCCATTGTGGTGCTGCTCAGGTACAACTACAATATTGCCCAGTGGATTTTTCCTCCAGGACAGTTGGTCTGGATAGCAAAAAAGTGGACTGAGGTCTGCATACGCATTTTTACAGACCGATGGCCATATATGAAATATACTTGTTTTCTAATGTTTTAAAGTCATTGCTTTAATATACATAATTACAGTGCGTTGTCAGTTTTTTTATGGCTAATGAAATTTAAATTTCACTAATCATTTTCATATTGAATTAGCCAAATTGCTAAATATCTTGTTTCCAGCTTAAAGCCGAAGGAATTTCGTTGTTGGCTAGGATGTCTGAAGGGTTTCTTTTTGACGAGTAAAGTCGTCGGGCGTTAGACAGAGTAAAACAATAAAAGGGGTTGTTTTTAGGCTGGCTCGGGTAGAAATGGGTTAAACAGATTCGTCACATAATTAGAGTTTCGAATTTATTTTTTATTTAAACACAAATCTCATAGACGAAACAATTTTGGTTTTCACGTACATTTTTCTGATTATAATAAGTAAAATTGTTTATGTAGTTATTTAAGAAAAAAGCTTGTTTTGACGAAAAAGGCTTTCTAGATTTTGGATCGTGGGCAGTTGGCCCTCTTGGACTTGACAGAGTAGTAATTACAGCATTTGGAAGATCTGTAATTGTAGTAGAAGTAACCACAACAACGATTGTGAGCATTCTTGGTGTAAGTTTTACCACAACAGCAGACTTGTTTGAGTGGGTTGTATATTTGGTTGCCACAATCTAGAAAAGACCAACCAGGCAAAGTTATTACATAGTACATTATTTATTTTTCTGAACATTCTTATAGAACAAAAGCATTCAAAAAGCTATGGGAAATGGGAAAATTAAAAGGGGAATGGTTTGGGCAGCAAATATGAAAATGATAATCGGGTACTGCTTTTTTTGTTTTTTGTTCTTTTTGTTTTTTAGTTTTTGTGTTTTTGCTTTTGTTTTTTGTTTTTTTCCAAAATAATGACAACTTTAAATTTTTGGCTTCGACTTTATAGTTGCATTAAGGCGTACAATGCAATCAATTTTGTTACCGAATTTATCTCAACATTCTTTTATCTTTAGTCCTGAATACTTTTGTATTGGATCATGGGTGTACTTACAGTAGTATGGGCAGTAGGCAAAATTATAAGCACAGTCCCATTTTCCACCTTTTCTGCAAGTGCTACAGATAAACAAAAATAAAATAAATCAAATTAGACATAACTTACATATGCTGGCTGTAAACTACACTGCAACAGCCGAAACAACATCAATAGCAACAACAACAACGAAAAAACAACAACACGACGGTGACAATGACAGCAGCAGCACCAACAACACGACGATGACAATGACAACAACAACAACAACAACACTAATACCAAACCAACATCACTACCAACAACAATTAAAACTAATAACAGTTCCAACTAACCATTTCATACAGCTACATCGGATTTGGTATCCAGGTTTGTACCATGTAGCAACTTGCCATTGACAAACTAAAACAATAACAGTAAATGTTTTACAAAAATTTCTTAATTTGAAATTTGTACACCTTGCATGAAAATGAGGTCATGAAGTGATCACTTACATCCAAGTTTCTTCTGATGTTGGTCTTCGTCAATCTCTTCTAGAGAAGTGGTTTTTGTCTTTTCGTCTTCCACTGTTGTCTCAGAAGCTGGAGCTTTAGCGAGAGCCTCTTCATCACTTTGATCGGAATAAGTTTCTTCATACTCTTCTATATTGGTAAAATATCAATCATGTTAAAAGAAATGGATATAGCTTACTCTATCAAGACAATACCATTTATTTGCACTAATTAAATAGATATAGTTAACAAACCCCAGAAGAAGAATATTAATTACGTAAAATATAGAATAGGTTGCGTCTTATACGCACGCTCTGATTGGTCACTTTGTTTATATCGGGCAATGCAAACATGGTTTTGATGTCACGGCACATTTTTTAGTCTTATGTCACACAAAAGAAATGGAAAATAGATGTCCTGTGTTTATATAACCTGATGCAAACACTCGGGTGAGTTTGGTAGAATTTGAAAGTAACTCGCTTACCGTTCGGGTTCATGGACATAAACTTTTGAATTCTCCTAACTCGCTCTCGTGTTTGCATCAGGCTATATAAACACGCGGGCGGTCATTTTCTTTGTCCTATTTCCTAAATAGAAAATGTTTGACCTTGATACAAACATGAGAGTTTATGAGAACTCGAAAGTTTATGTGAACCCGAGTTGTAGGCGATAGTTTACATAATAGGGCCATTTATATAAACGGAAGAAAATAAGTCGCGATTTAATTAAGACGCGTCCTATTTGAGTCGGGGACATACTCGCATAAACGCTCAATTTCTAATAAGTCGCCACTTATTTTGGACTAGCTTTCAACCCTCATGCATGTTCTTATTTTAGTCGCGACTTACTTTGGTCACGAACAAATTGGCCATTTATACGGGTGTGTTCGCGACTTAAATAGGATGCGTCTTAATTAAGTTGCGACTTATTTTCTTCCCTTTAAATGGCCATATTAAATACATTAGAATAAGCAAGTTTGTATTTTAGATTCTCAACTTGATGTTCCCAACAAGGAAAGTTTATTTATCACTACAACATAAATATTTGCATGATTACTCCAAGTTAGTAATTTTAATGGTGGGTCCTTCAACGACTACATATCTCAAGAAATAGTTATTCAGTTCTTACCTGCTCTGACTATGGCAAGGCCAAATGCCAACGCGAAACAAAGGAAAACTTGAATCTTCATTTTCAGGTTCTTGTGATCAGCTCCAAACTTCAACTGGAATTAGTGCTTGTGAACGAAAATGTTCTCGTATTTATATATTTAATGACAAAGAACGACAAATTCTGAGTTTTTTGTGCAAACTAAAAGTCTTAGGTGTTAAGTACCAAAGGGAACGCCCCGGTGAAAAAAAGACGCGTCACTACCAAACAATACAAAAAAAAACCTGTTAATTGTTAAAGAGTATCAGAGAACACTCGCGGATATTTCACTTATAAACCCTTTGCAAATGTCGGAAACATATACGTAAAGCATTCAAGGTGAAATGCAAAATCAAGTATACAATGAAGTAACTATGTTGAAAAGATTTGTTGAGAAATTCATCCTAGTAAAGCACTATTCTTCATATGGTTCTATGGAAAGTTTCAAATCACTTAAAATGAGCATAGTTCAAGAGCTATATAAGCTTTTAAACACGTCGAAAATCTGTTACAGTGAGATAGTCTTTTTGATTTTACTCTGATCTATTTCGATTATTTTTAGATCTTTTTAAAAAATGGCAGAAGAACCTATAAGTTTTCGATCTAGTTCTCTATTTATTAAATCGGTTATTTCAATTAAGAATTATTTAGTAAGCTATTTTTGAATAATAAAAAGAAGCGTTTACACAGCGTATTTTACGACAACTTTGGTACAATGCATGAATAGTTAGAATTTTGATAAAAGCGTTTTAAAACCATTATGAATTCAGCTACTTCCTCCATATGACAATAACCGTTTCAGGTGACGTGGGTGTCAATGACCACGCAAGCACTAGTTGAGTGCCAAGGCTGGCATTTAACTCTAGTCCTCTGTGACAACTATAAAAAAAATTGTATTAAGGTTAGGGTTAATGTTAGGGTTAGTGTTAAAGTTATAGGGTTCTTATTAGTGTCGGAGTTAAGTTATGGTTAAAGATATAGGGTTAGTGTCGGAATACGTAAGTTCCTCCTTGTTAATTATTTAGATTAGTTAAATCTAGCGTGTTATTTATCCTTACAGATGCCTTAAGGGCAGATCGACTGTGGATCACTCATCCCTAGAGTGACATGTATCCAGATGATGTCAAAATTTAACATAATTTTTCTTATATTCTTTATATTATCAATATGTTTCCTGACCTGTCTTACATCTTAATAGTCCACGTTAAAAATACAAATAGTCTTACAAATTATTGCTGAATATTCTTCTGCATCTAAGACTACTTATATACTCTTCCTACAGCAGAAACAGAGAATCTCACACTGGACTCAAGCTCTCGACGCCGGCCCACACACGTCAAAGTTTAATTTCTAAGAACTTTTCCCTTCATATAAGTTTTAATATTCGCTCGTGTATACCGCACAAATTGACAAGTCAATGTTTTTCCTGCATGAATAAGTTCTATTTGCTGGTGTGTACAACACACGCAAAAAATTGACAAGCTTTTCCTTACTTTATGGCAAGGAAAACTCGCTCGTGCAGTGAATAACTAATCACAAGCTATAAAAAAAACAATGTAGGAAGGATTACGGAAGGAATTAGGAAGGAATATACGTCATTGCGCACTTCGTACCTCATGCATGCCGCTCGGTTTAGACGTTGAAGTTATGTCAGTCGAATTTTTATCTGTTGAATTAAATGCGACAGAACTTTGACGTCTAAGGCTCAACTTAGACCTCGGTCTTCTGTAAAGTCAAATCTAACTATAAAAAATTCGACTAAAATGCAAGTATTTCTTTGGACACCATTTCTGGGGGAAAGTTATTTTGTCAGCAAGGAAGTTTTAAAGTCAAAACATGTTAAATATGCACCTCTGGCACATTTATTTACTTTTAAGCTTTGCCAATGCATATTAGACGAGACTTAAACTATATAAAGGCCACAATTTATTGCCTAGATGAATGGCATGGAACACCTATGTATATATATACAAAGCCAAAATCTCCAATAACGGGTACCCTTACCGTAAAAGCTCTATTAAGCCTCCTCTCTATTAAGCCCTGCTTTCTAATAAGCCCCCTTTTAAATATATCATTTTTAAATAACCCCCCCCCCCCCTCTTTTAAGCCCGCCCCTCCTTACAGCCTGACCATGTGCATCAGAAAGGGTCCTTGTCAAAAATTCTTGACTCGTCTTCAGTCTGTAGAAGTGCACGTGGAAGAACTAGACCCATTCGACGACGTTCAAGAGGATGAGGAAGAAGTCTGTTCAGAGTCTGAAGACTCGAATAATGATGAAGGTGTCGAATTTGTTTGAGTTAACATAACATAATACAACATAACTGAATGTGATTTTACTGTTTTATTAGAAATTAAACATGTATCGTGTTGGCGTGTTCCAGTATTTTATATTTAAAAGCTTAATAGGGCTTTTACGGTATTTATGGTCGGTAACCGAACCCAATTTAGCGTGGCTGAGAAAGTTACTAATTGATCAATGCAGGCAGAATGTTGAGGAGGAAGGTATAGATTTACAGCGAAATACTCGCTAACCGACAAATGTACGAGCCGCCACTGGCAGTATATAGCAGCAGTCATAAACAGTGAAACACCTAAGGTCTGCCTTTCCGTAATAGTTGGAAGTATTTATTGGCTGTACAGCAGTCACTGCTCATCATCAGTAGAAGTATATATGCATGGCAAGAGTTAATAGGGCAAGGTCAAAGCCACGGTATAAAAATCACACTCATTTTGAAAGTGGCAAAAGCCAAAATTCAATTAAGCTAGTTTAAGGAACGTTGTAAAAACTTGAAATCCTCTCCGGATGAAGGTTGAAGAACTTTTTTCCAACTCTGTCAGCTTAAACTTCCCTCTTATATTAAGGTGCTGATTATATGAGCCGGGCTAGCCCGGTTAGCCGCTCTGACTCGTGTCACGAAATTCTTTCCTCGGCCACAAAAGGAGATTTTAATGAACGTTAGGGTTCGTTTACATCTAAACTAAACAAATTCTTCTTTGTAAATTTAGTTTATGTGAGTTTCAAATCCACAGTGAGATCCTAATCAATTGCGTGAGCCTGGTTAACCGGGCTAGCCCGGCTCATATAATCAACCCCTTATAGTTATTTCCGCATTGCTCTAGTTTATCCAATTTTAAGTCATTAATATTCAAGTGAATGTTCCTGGTATTTGTATGACATATGGCAACTGTATAAAAATCTCAACAAAGAATTCTTCTAGTTATCTACAAAACATGAAGTATTTGTTTTTATACTCCTGAAAACCAATATGTGGTGAAGGCAAAGAATTTTTCTTCTTGAAAGATGATTGCATTTTAATTAATTGCACCTTTGACTATATATCTTTAAGAACTTTTGTGAAACACCCACGTAATCATATGCAGTATTGTAGACAGTTCTTTCATTTGTTTGTTTGGATCATAGTTAATAGAACATATATACATGGTTTGGAAGCTCTATTATCTTTCAACATGAAGCATGGTCATGTTAAACTGACAATGGAGTTATATGGAAGTAATTTCTATGGACACGTGACGAAGAACCAACTCACTAATTAAACCCGAGCGTTGCTATTGGATGATTACTATACCCTAAAATTGCACAAATTTCCATAAACTTGAACAAAAACATAGAACAATCACTTTGGACGAGTTTCCAAACCATGCATGTATATGTTCTATATTAACTATGGTTGGATAATATATTTCGAGAAATCAAGAAGGGCAGAACTGAGTAAATATCGAACTAAAAAGACAGTGTTTTCTGCGAAAAAAACGCCAAGACAAACACTTTCTCGTACAGGCCGAGCAAACGAAACGCAATGTCGAATGAACTTTTCATTTTCTTAAAGTATATAATGAAGTAAGTTTGTGGACTAAGTCAAAAATAAGGAAAAATGGCCAGCAAAGCATTCCGCAAGTAAATACAATTTTTAAGCTGGTTCAAATGTGCTTGATCTTGATATTGTTGTAAGTTTGTGTTTATTCAGGTTGTGAGTCGTTCGTTCGTTCGTTCGTCTGTTGGGGTATATGTGGCTGCATGCTGCGCTATAACATTCAAAGGGAGTACAAAAAAAAGTGGTATACTTCATTAGAAATTCCTATGTAAGTTTTCAGTGACAGTAAGAAGTATGAGATAAACATTCGGCTAAAATGTAATAGAAATTTTATTTGCGAAATTTTATTTGCTTAATTCCTATAGGAATTCCTATAGGAAATGGGCCAAAATCTAATAGGAATTCCTATATGAAATGGCCAAAATCTAATAGAATTCCTATAGGAATTCCTATAGAATTTTTTCGTAAGGGACGTGTGGGGTCATGCATGAGGTGATGGGTGGTTATCTATTCCATTGTGGTGCTGCTCAGGTACAACTACAATATTGCCCAGTGGATTTTTCCTCCAGGACAGTTGGTCTGGATAGCAAAAAAGTGGACTGAGGTCTGCATACGCATTTTTACAGACCGATGGCCATATATGAAATATACTTGTTTTCTAATGTTTTAAAGTCATTGCTTTAATATACATAATTACAGTATGTTGTCAGTTTTTTTATGGCTAATGAAATTTAAATTTCACTAATCATTTTCATATTGAATTAGCCAAATTGCTAAATATCTTGTTTCCAGCTTAAAGCCGGAGGAATTTCGTTGTTGGCTAGGATGTCTGAAGGGTTTCTTTTTGACGAGTAAAGTCGTCGGGCGTTAGACAGAGTAAAACAATAAAAGGGGTTGTTTTTAGGCTGGCTCGGGCAGGAATGGGTTAAACAAATTCGTCACAAAATTAGAGTTTCCAATTTATTTTTTATTTAAACACAAATCTCATAGACGAAACAATTTTGGTTTTCACATACAGTTTTCTGGTTATAATAAGTAAAATTATTTATGTAGTTATTTAAGAAAAAAGCTTGTTTTGACGAAAAAGGCTTTCTAGATTTTGGATCGTGGGCAGTTGGCCTTCTTGGGCTTGACAGAGTAGTAATTACAGCATTTGGAATATCTGTAATTGTAGTAGAAGTAACCACAACAACGATTGTGAGCATTCTTGGTGTAAGTTTTACCACAACAGCAGACTTGTTTGAGTGGGTTGTATATTTGGTTGCCACAATCTAGAAAAGACCAACCAGGCAAAGTTATTACATAGTACATTATTTATTTTTCTGAACATTCTTATAGAACAAAAGTATTCAAAAAGCTATGGGAAATGGGGAAATTAAATGGGGAATGGTTTGGGCAGCAAATATGAAAATGATAATCGGGTACTGTTTGTTTTTTTGTTCTTTTTGTTTTTTATTTTTTGTGTTTTTCCTTTTGTGTTTTTGTTTTTTTTCAAAATAATGACAACTTTAAATTTTTGGCATCGACTTTATAGTTGCATTAAGGCGTACAATGCAATCAATTTTGTTGCCGAATTTATCTCAACATTCTTTTCTCTTTAGTCCTGAATACTTTTATATTGGATCATGGGTGTACTTACAGTAGTATGGGCAGTAGGCAAAATGATAAGCACAGTCCCATTTTCCACCTTTTCTGCAAGTGCTACAGATAAACAAAAATAAAATCAATCAAATTAGACATAACTTACATATGCTGGCTGTAAACTACACTGTAGGTCTTATGATTAATGAAAACGACAGCAACAGCCGAAACAACATCAATAGCAACAACAACAACAACAACAACAACAACAACAACGAAAAAACAACAACACGACGGTGACAATGACAGCAGCAGCGCCAACAACACGACGATGACAATGACAGCAACAACAACAGCACTAATACCAAACCAACATCACTACCAACAACAATTAAAAGTAATAATAGTTCCAACTAACCACTTCATACAGCTACATCGGATTTGGTATCCAGGTTTGTACCATTTAGCAACTCCCCAGTGACAAACTAAAACAATAACAGTAAATGTTTTACAAATATTTCTTAATTTGAAATTTGTATACCTTGCATGAAAATGAGGTCATGAAGTGATCACTTACATCCAAGTTTCTTCTGGTGTTGGTCTTCGTCAATCTCTGCTAGAGAAGTGGTTTTTGTCTTTTCGTCTTCCACTGTTGTCTCAGAAGCTGGAGCTTTAGCGAGAGCCTCTTCATCACTTTGATCAGAATAAGTTTCTTCATACTCTTCTATATTGGTAAAATATCAATCATGTTAAAATAAATGGATATAGCTTACTCTATCAAGACAATACCATTTATTTGCACTAATTAAATAGATATAGTTAACAAACCCCAGAAGAAGAATATTAATTATGTAAAATATAGAATAGGTTGCGTCTTAGGCCCGTTCCAAACGCCGCTCTTCTCATGCGCCGAACCTAATGCAAATCAGCATAAACAAAGGATTTAGGTCATTATCATTAGGTTCGGCACATAAGAAGAGCGGCGTTTGGAACAGGCCTTATACGCACGCTCTGATTGGTCACTTTGTTTATATCGGGCAATGCAAACATGGTTTTGATGTCACGGCACATTTTGTAGTCTTATTTCACACAAGAGAAATGGAAAATGGATGTCCTGTGTTTATATAACATGATGCAAACACTCGGGTGAGTTTGGTAGAATTTGAAAGTAACTCGCTTACCGTTCGGGTTCATGGACATAAACTTTCGAATTCTCCTAACTCACTCTCATGTTTGCATCAGGCTATATAAACACACGGGCGGTCATTTTCTTTGTCCTATTTCCTAAATAGACCTAATGTTTGACCGTGTATTGCTTGATGCAAACATGAGAGTTTATGAGAACTCGAAAGTTTATGTGAACCCGAGCTGTAGGCGATAGTTTACATAATAGGACCATTTATATAAACGGAAGAAAATAAGTCGCGACTTAATTAAGACGCGTCCTATTTGAGTCGGGAACATACTCGCATAAACGGTCAATTTCTAATAAGTCGCGACTTATTTCGGACTAGCTTTCAACCCTCTTGTTATTTTAGTCGCGAGTTACTTTGGTCGCGAACAAATTGACCATTTATACGAGTGTGTTCGCGACTTAAATAGGACGCGTCTTAATTAAGTTGCGCCTTATTTTCTTCCGTTTAAATGCCCTATTAGTACTTTAGAATAAGCAAGTTTGTATTTTAGATTCTCAACTTGATGTTCCCAACAAGGAAAGTTTATTTATCACTACAACATAAATATTTGCATGATTACTCCAAGTTAGTAATTTAATGGTGGGTCCTTCAACGACTACATATCTCGAGAAATAGTTATTCAGTTCTTACCTGCTCTGACTATGGCAAGGCCAAATGCCAACGCGAAACAAAGGAAAACTTGAATCTTCATTTTCAGGTTCTTGTGATCAGCTCCAAACTTTAACTGGAATTAGTGCTTGTGAACGAAAATGTTCTCGTATTTATATATTTTATGACAAAGAACGACAAATTCTGAGTTTTTTGTGCAAACTAAAAGTCTTAGGTGTTAGCTAAGTACACAAGGGAACGCCCCAGTGAAAAAAAGGCGCGTCACTATCAAACAATACAAAAAAACTGTTAATTTTTAAAGAGTATCAAAGAACACTCGCGGATATTTGACTTTTAAACCCTTTGCAAATGTTGGAAACAAACCCTAACAATAACCCTAATACAATTTTTTTTTTATATTTGTCACAGAGGACTAGAGTTAAATGCCAGCCTTGGCACTCAACTAGTGCTTGCGTGGGTCATTGACACCCACGTCACCTGTAACGGTTATAGTCATATAGAGTAAGTAGCTGAATGCAAATGGTTTTAAAACGCTCTTATCAAAATTCTAACTATTCAGTCAAAATATTCGTGAAATAATAGAGTTGCAATGCAATTTTCATGCATTGTACCTAAGTTGTCGTAAAATACGCTGTGTAAACGCTTCTTTTTATTATTCAAAAATAGCTTACTAAATAATTCTTAATTGAAATAACGATTTAATAAATATAGAACTAGATCGAAAACGTATAGGTTCTTCTGCCATTTTTTTTAAAAGATCTAAAAATAATCGAAATAGATCAGAGTAAAATCAAAAAGACTATCTCACTGTACCAGATTTTCGACGTGTTTAAAAGCTTATAGCTCTTGAACCATGCTCACTTTAAGTGATTTGAAACTTTGCATGGCGATGTTTTGTTTTTATAATAAATTTACGGTAGAACCATGTGAAGAATAATCCTGTATTATGATGAATTTATCAACAAATCGTTTTCAACTTAGTCACTTCATTGTATACTTGATTTTGCATTTCACCTTGAATGCTTTACGTATAAGTGTTAAAGTTATAGGGTTGGTATTAGTGTCGGAGTTAAGTTATGGTTAAAGATAGGGTTGGTGTCGGAATACGTAAGTTCCTCTTTGTTAATTATTTAGATTTGTTAATTATTTATCCTTAGAGATACCTTAAAGGTCAACCATACCTTTTGAGGTTATATATATTTTCAAAGCAGTTATCATCTAATTTCCCAAAACTGAAGAAAAAAATGAATTTGGAGCAAAAGCGCATGACTTACTGGGGGGAGATTCTAAGTACCTCTTGATGCACGACCGAGTTGTTTAGAAGAATGGGTACTACATATTCGGTGACGTCATACCGGTAAGTTGCCTAATAACTGCAGAAATATTCCAATGTTCGAGCTTTGGTTTGCCACCTATTTACTCATGCGAATACGTGTATTAGCATTATTTTGGGGCATTTTAAGGTATATCTTCTTCACACTCTGTCAACGAGTCTTCTTAATTGTATTTGGGTGAGTTTTGCGATATTTAAAGTAGAAGGTGATATAGATGATGCTACGGCAGCAGATCCAATTTCGCAAAAGCAAAACTACAGTTCTGACGAACAATGTATATCCAGGCTTCTGTCAAACCAATAACTCAATAGTTAGAACTAACAATATACAGTAGTTTAAAACTCAATAGTTTTGTCTTATCAAGACAAAAATGAATCATGCCCTTCTTCCCCTCCGTACTAGGCGTAGTGTTTTTTTCTTGCGAAAACCCGTTGTACTGCTGTACCGTTTGGTAAGCTAAAATATCATAGCCATTCTTGATAAGTCGTGGAGTCGAACTTGTGAGCGGGTATCTTTTAGAAAAAATATCCTGGTTAGCATTGACAATGTTGTAGCCTTTTGCCGAAGCGAGCTGTTATACCGGTATGACGTCACAAGTTTGCTAGTGCCAGACTACCTTTTAACGCCGGTCGTGGTTTAAATATGGTTCAGAAAAATGGCCAAAACTCGATCTTTGACAGAACATAAAAACAGAACCGAGTGACCGATTTTAATTTTTTCTTCGGTTTTGGAATACACGTTTTCGAATTTAACAGAAAATATAATAACCTCAAAAGGTATAGTTGACCTTTAAGGCAGATCGACTGTGGATCACTCATCCCTGCATGGGGTCCTTAAATGGGCCAAACTTTGTCTGAGAGTGACATGTATCCAGATGTTATTTTATATATATATATATATATAATTTTATTTTTTACACAGTCAAAATTTAACACAATTTTTCTTATATTCTTTATATTATCAATATATTTCCTGACCTGTCTTACATCTTAATAGTCTACGTTAAAAATACATGAATAGTCGTACAAATGATTGCTGAATATTCTAGATCTTCTGCATCTAAGATTACTTATATACTCTTCCTACAGCAGAAACAGAGAATCTCACACTGGACTCAAGCTCTCGACGCCGGCCCACACACGCGTCAAAGTTTAATTTCCTTAACAACTTTTCCCTTCATATAAGTTTTAATATTCGCTCGTGTATACCACACAAATTGACAAGTCAATGTTTTCCCTGCATGAATAAGTTCTATTTGCTGGTGTGTACAACACACGCAAAAAATTGACAAGCTTTTCCTTACTTTATGGCAAGGAAAACTCGCTCGTGCAGTGAATGACTAATCACAAGCTATAAAAAAAACCAATGTAGGAAGGATTACGGAAGGAATTAGGAAGGAATATACGTCATTGCGCACTTCGTACCTCATGCATGCCGCTCGGTTTAGACGTTGAAGTTATGTCAGTCGAATTTTTATCTGTTGACTTAAATGCGACAGAATTTTGACGTGTAAAGCAGGCCTAAGGCTCAGCTTAAACCTCGGTCTTCTGTAAAGTCAAATCTAACTATAAAAAATTCGACTAAAATGCAAGTATTTCTTTGGACACCATTTCTGGGGGAAAGTTATTTTGTCAGCAAGGAAGTTTTAAAGTCAAAACATGTTAAATATGCACCTCTGGCACATTTATTTACTTTTAAGCTTTGCCAATGCATATTAGACGAGACTTAAACTATATAAAGGACACAATTTATTATATGGAACACCTATGTATATATATATACAAAGCCAAAATCTCCAATAACGGGTATACCCTTACCGTAAAAGCTCTATTAAGCCCCCTCTCTATTAAGCCCAGCTTTCTAATAAGCCCCCCTTTAAATATATCATTTTTAAATAAGCCCCCCCCCCCCGCTCTTTTAAAGCCGCCCCTCCTGACAGCCAGATCATGTGCATCAAAAAGGGTCCTTGTCAAAAATTCTTGACTCGTCTTCAGTCTGTAGAAGTGCAAGTGGAAGAACTAGACCCATTCGACGATGTTCAAGAGGACGAGGAAGAAGTCTGTTCAGAGTCTGAAGACTCGGATAATGATGAAGGTGTCGAAGTTGTTTGAGTTAACATAACATAATATAACATAACTGAATATGATTTTACAGTTTTATTAAAAATTAAACATGTACTGGGTATGCGTGTACAGATCAAAGAAGAGCACTTTGTTCCAGTACTTTTTATTTAAAAGCTTAATAGAGCTTTTACGGTATTTAGAGTCGGTAACCGAACCCAATTATATATTTAGCGTCGCTGAGAAAGTTACTAATTGATCAGGCAGAATGTTGAGGAGGAAGGTATAGATTTACAGCGAAATACTGGCTAACCGACAAATGCACGAGCAGCCACTTGCAGTATAGCAGCAGTCATACACAGTGAAACACCTAAGGTCTGCCTTTCTGTAATAGTTGGAAGTATTTATTGGCTGTATAGCAGTCACTGCTCATCATCAGTAGAAGTATATATGCATGGCAAGAGTTAATAAGGCAAGGTCAAAGCCACGGTATAAAAATCACACTCATTTTGAAAATGGCAAAAGCCAAAATTCAATTAAGCTAGTTTAAGGAACGTTGTAAAAACTTGAAATCCTCTCCGGATGAAGGTTGAAGAACTTTTTTCCAACTCTGTCAGCTGTCATATTAAGGTGCTGATTATATGAGCCGGGTTAGCCCGGTTAGCTGGGCTGACTCGTGTCACGAAATTCTTTCCTCGACCACAAAAGGAGATTTTAATGAACGTTAGGGTTCGTTTACATCTAAACTAAACCAATTCTTCTTTGTAAATTTAGTTTATGTGAGTTTCAAATCCACAGTGAGATCCTAATCAATTGCGTGAGCCCGGTTAACCTGGCTAGCCCGGCTCATATAATCAACCCCTTATAGTTATTTCCATTCAAGTGAATGTTCCTGTTATTTGTATGACATATGGCAACTGTATAAAAATCTCAACAAAGAATTCTTCTAGTTATCTACAAAACATGAAGTATTTGTTTTTATACTCCTGAAAACCAATATGGGGTGAAGGCAAAGAATTTTTCTTCTTGAAAGATGATTGCATTTTAATTAATTGCACCTTTGACTATATATCTTTAAGAACTTTTGTAAAACACCCACGTAATCATATGCAGTATTGTAGACAGTTCTTTCATTTGTTTGGTTGGATCATAGTTAATAGAACATATATACATGGTTTGGAAGCTCTATTTTCTTTCAACATGAAGCATGGTCATGTTGAACTGACAATGGAGTTATTTGGAAGTAATTTCTGTGGACACGTGGCGATGAAGCAACTCACTAATTAAACCCGAGAGTTGCTATTGGATGATTACAATACCATAAAATTGCACAAATTTCCATAAACTTGAACAAAAACATAGAACAATCACTTTGGACGAGTTTCCAAACCATGCATGTATATGTTCTATATTAACTATGGTTGGATAATATATTTCGAGAAATCAAGGAGGGGAGAACTGAGTAAATATCGAACTAAAAAGACAGTGTTTTCTGCGAAAAAAACGCCAAGACAAACACTTTCTCGTACAGGCCGAGCAAACGAAACGCAATGTCGAATGAACTTTTCATTTTCTTAAAGTATATAATGAAGTAAGTTTGTGGACTAAGTCAAAAATAAGGAAAAATGGCCAGCAAAGCATTCCGCAAGTAAATACAATTTTTAAGCTGGTTCAAATGTGCTTGATCTTGATATTGTTGTAAGTTTGTGTTTATTCAGGTTGTGAGTCGTTCGTTCGTTCGTTCGTTCGTTCGTCTGTTGGGATATATGTGGCTGCATGCTGCGCTATAACATTCAAAGGGAGTACAAAAAAAAAGAAGTGGTATACTAGTATATCATTAGAAATTCCTATGTAAGTTTTCAGTGACAGTAAGAAGTATGAGATAAACATTCGGCTAAAATGTAATAGAAATTTTATTTGCGAAATTTTATTTGCTTAATTCCTATAGGAATTCCTATAGGAAATGGGCCAAAATCTAATAGGAATTCCTATATGAAATGGCCAAAATCTAATAGAATTCCTATAGGAATTCCTATAGAATTTTTTCGTAAGGGACGTGTGGGGTCATGCATGAGGTGATGGGTGGTTATCTATTCCATTGTGGTGCTGCTCAGGTACAACTACAATGTTGCCCAGTGGATTTTTCCTCCAGGACAGTTGGTCTGGATAGCAAAAAAGTGGACTGAGGTCTGCATACGCATTTTTACAGACCGATGGCCATATATGAAATATACTTGTTTTCTAATGTTTTAAAGTCATTGCTTTAATATACATAATTACAGTGCGTTGTCAGTTTTTTTATGGCTAATGAAATTTAAATTTCACTAATCATTTTCATATTGAATTAGCCAAATTGCTAAATATCTTGTTTCCAGCTTAAAGCCGAAGGAATTTCGTTGTTGGCTAGGATGTCTGAAGGGTTTCTTTTTGACGAGTAAAGTCGTCGGGCGTTAGACAGAGTAAAACAATAAAAGGGGTTGTTTTTAGGCTGGCTCGGGCAGGAATGGGTTAAACAGATTCGTCACAAAATTAGAGTTTCGAATTTATTTTTTATTTAAACACAAATCTCATAGACGAAACAATTTTGGTTTTCACGTACATTTTTCTGATTATAATAAGTAAAATTGTTTATGTAGTTATTTAAGAAAAAAGCTTGTTTTGACGAAAAAGGCTTTCTAGATTTTGGATCGTGGGCAGTTGGCCTTCTTGGACTTGACAGAGTAGTAATTACAGCATTTGGAAGATCTGTAATTGTAGTAGAAGTAACCACAACAACGATTGTGAGCATTCTTGGTGTAAGTTTTACCACAACAGCAGACTTGTTTGAGTGGGTTGTATATTTGGTTGCCACAATCTAGAAAAGACCAACCAGGCAAAGTTATTACATAGTACATTATTTATTTTTCTGAACATTCTTATAGAACAAAAGCATTCAAAAAGCTATGGGAAATGGGAAAATTAAAAGGGGAATGGTTTGGGCAGCAAATATGAAAATGATAATCGGGTACTGCTTTTTTTGTTTTTTGTTCTTTTTTTTTTTTAGTTTTTGTGTTTTTGCTTTTGTTTTTTGTTTTTTTCCAAAATAATGACAACTTTAAATTTTTGGCTTCGACTTTATAGTTGCATTAAGGCGTACAATGCAATCAATTTTGTTACCGAATTTATCTCAACATTCTTTTATCTTTAGTCCTGAATACTTTTGTATTGGATCATGGGTGTACTTACAGTAGTATGGGCAGTAGGCAAAATTATAAGCACAGTCCCATTTTCCACCTTTTCTGCAAGTGCTACAGATAAACAAAAATAAAATAAATCAAATTAGACATAACTTACATATGCTGGCTGTAAACTACACTGCAACAGCCGAAACAACATCAATAGCAACAACAACAACGAAAAAAACAACAACACGACGGTGACAATGACAGCAGCAGCACCAACAACACGACGATGACAATGACAGCAACAACAACAACAACACTAATACCAAACCAACATCACTACCAACAACAATTAAAACTAATAATAGTTCCAACTAACCATTTCATACAGCTACATCGGATTTGGTATCCAGGTTTGTACCATGTACCAACTTGCCATTGACAAACTAAAACAATAACAGTAAATGTTTTACAAAAATTTCTTAATTTGAAATTTGTACACCTTGCATGAAAATGAGGTCATGAAGTGATCACTTACATCCAAGTTTCTTCTGATGTTGGTCTTCGTCAATCTCTTCTAGAGAAGTGGTTTTTGTCTTTTCGTCTTCCACTGTTGTCTCAGAAGCTGGAGGTTTAGCGAGAGCCTCTTCATCACTTTGATCGGAATAAGTTTCTTCATACTCTTCTATATTGGTAAAATATCAATCATGTTAAAAGAAATGGATATAGCTTACTCTATCAAGACAATACCATTTATTTGCACTAATTAAATAGATATAGTTAACAAACCCCAGAAGAAGAATATTAATTACGTAAAATATAGAATAGGTTGCGTCTTATACGCACGCTCTGATTGGTCACTTTGTTTATATCGGGCAATGCAAACATGGTTTTGATGTCACGGCACATTTTTTAGTCTTATGTCACACAAAAGAAATGGAAAATAGATGTCCTGTGTTTATATAACCTGATGCAAACACTCGGGTGAGTTTGGTAGAATTTGAAAGTAACTCGCTTACCGTTCGGGTTCAAGGACATAAACTTTTGAATTCTCCTAACTCGCTCTCGTGTTTGCATCAGGCTATATAAACACGCGGGCGGTCATTTTCTTTGTCCTATTTCCTAAATAGAAAATGTTTGACCTTGATGCAAACATGAGAGTTTATGAGAACTCGAAAGTTTATGTGAACCCGAGTTGTAGGCGATAGTTTACATAATAGGGCCATTTATATAAACGGAAGAAAATAAGTCGCGATTTAATTAAGACGCGTCCTATTTGAGTCGGGGACATACTCGCATAAACGCTCAATTTCTAATAAGTCGCCACTTATTTTGGACTAGCTTTCAACCCTCATGCATGTTCTTATTTTATTCGCGACTTACTTTGGTCACGAACAAATTGGCCATTTATACGGGTGTGTTCGCGACTTAAATAGGATGCGTCTTAAATAGGATGCGTCTTAATTAAGTTGCGACTTATTTTCTTCCGTTTAAATGGCCGTATTAAGTACATTAGAATAAGCAAGTTTGTATTTTAGATTCTCAACTTGATGTTCCCAACAAGGAAAGTTTATTTATCACTACAACATAAATATTTGCATGATTACTCCAAGTTAGTAATTTTAATGGTGGGTCCTTCAACGACTACATATCTCAAGAAATAGTTATTCAGTTCTTACCTGCTCTGACTATGGCAAGGCCAAATGCCAACGCGAAACAAAGGAAAACTTGAATCTTCATTTTCAGGTTCTTGTGATCAGCTCCAAACTTCAACTGGAATTAGTGCTTGTGAACGAAAATGTTCTCGTATTTATATATTTAATGACAAAGAACGACAAATTCTGAGTTTTTTGTGCAAACTAAAAGTCTTAGGTGTTAAGTACCAAAGGGAACGCCCCGGTGAAAAAAAGACGCGTCACTACCAAACAATACAAAAAAAAACCTGTTAATTGTTAAAGAGTATCAGAGAACACTCGCGGATATTTCACTTATAAACCCTTTGCAAATGTCGGAAACATATACGTAAAGCATTCAAGGTAAAATGCAAAATCAAGTATACAATGAAGTAACTATGTTGAAAAGATTTGTTGAGAAATTCATCCTAATAAAGCACTATTCTTCACATGGTTCTATGGAAAGTTTCAAATCACTTAAAATGAGCATAGTTCAAGAGCTATATAAGCTTTTAAACACGTCGAAAATCTGTTACAGTGAGATAGTCTTTTTGATTTTACTCTGATCTATTTCGATTATTTTTAGATCTTTTTAAAAAATGGCAGAAGAACCTATAAGTTTTCGATCTAGTTCTCTATTTATTAAATCGGTTATTTCAATTAAGAATTATTTAGTAAGCTATTTTTGAATAATAAAAAGAAGCGTTTACACAGCGTATTTTACGACAACTTTGGTACAATGCATGAATAGTTAGAATTTTGATAAAAGCGTTTTAAAACCATTATGAATTCAGCTACTTCCTCCATATGACAAAAACCGTTTCAGGTGACGTGGGTGTCAATGACCACGCAAGCACTAGTTGAGTGCCAAGGCTGGCATTTAACTCTAGTCCTCTGTGACAACTATAAAAAAAAATTGTATTAAGGTTAGGGTTAATGTTAGGGTTAGTGTTAAAGTTATAGGGTTCTTATTAGTGTCGGAGTTAAGTTATGGTTAAAGATATAGGGTTAGTGTCGGAATACGTAAGTTCCTCCTTGTTAATTATTTAGATTAGTTAAATCTAGCGTGTTATTTATCCTTAGAGATGCCTTAAGGGCAGATCGACTGTGGATCACTCATCCCTAGAGTGACATGTATCCAGATGATGTCAAAATTTAACATAATTTTTCTTATATTCTTTATATTATCAATATGTTTCCCGACCTGTCTTACATCTTAATAGTCCACGTTAAAAATACAAATAGTCTTACAAATTATTGCTGAATATTCTTCTGCATCTAAGACTACTTATATACTCTTCCTACAGCAGAAACAGAGAATCTCACACTGGACTCAAGCTCTCGACGCCGGCCCACACACGTCAAAGTTTAATTTCTAAGAACTTTTCCCTTCATATAAGTTTTAATATTCGCCCGTGTATACCGCACAAATTGACAAGTCAATGTTTTTCCTGCATGAATAAGTTCTATTTGCTGGTGTGTACAACACACGCAAAAAATTGACAAGCTTTTCCTTACTTTATGGCAAGGAAAACTCGCTCGTGCAGTGAATAACTAATCACAAGCTATAAAAAAAACAATGTAGGAAGGATTACGGAAGGAATTAGGAAGGAATATACGTCATTGCGCACTTCGTACCTCATGCATGCCGCTCGGTTTAGACGTTGAAGTTATGTCAGTCGAATTTTTATCTGTTGAATTAAATGCGACAGAACTTTGACGTGTAAAGCCGGCCTAAGGCTCAACTTAGACCTCGGTCTTCTGTAAAGTCAAATCTAACTATAAAAAATTCGACTAAAATGCAAGTATTTCTTTGGACACCATTTCTGGGGGAAAGTTATTTTGTCAGCAAGGAAGTTTTAAAGTCAAAACATGTTAAATATGCACCTCTGGCACATTTATTTACTTTTAAGCTTTGCCAATGCATATTAGACGAGACTTAAACTATATAAAGGCAACAATTTATTGCCTAGATGAATGGCATGGAACACCTATGTATATATATACAAAGCCAAAATCTCCAATAACGGGTACCCTTACCGTAAAAGCTCTATTAAGCCTCCTCTCTATTAAGCCCTGCTTTCTAATAAGCCCCCTTTTAAATATATCATTTTTAAATAACCCCCCCCCCCCCCTCTTTTAAGCCCGCCCCTCCTTACAGCCTGACCATGTGCATCAGAAAGGGTCCTTGTCAAAAATTCTTGACTCGTCTTCAGTCTGTAGAAGTGCACGTGGAAGAACTAGACCCATTCGACGACGTTCAAGAGGATGAGGAAGAAGTCTGTTCAGAGTCTGAAGACTCGAATAATGATGAAGGTGTCGAATTTGTTTGAGTTAACATAACATAATACAACATAACTGAATGTGATTTTACAGTTTTATTAGAAATTAAACATGTATCGTGTTGGCGTGTTCCAGTATTTTATATTTAAAAGCTTAATAGGGCTTTTACGGTATTTATGGTCGGTAACCGAACCCAATTTAGCGTGGCTGAGAAAGTTACTAATTGATCAATGCAGGCAGAATGTTGAGGAGGAAGGTATAGATTTACAGCAAAATACTCGCTAACCGACAAATGTACGAGCCGCCACTGGCAGTATATAGCAGCAGTCATAAACAGTGAAACACCTAAGGTCTGCCTTTCCGTAATAGTTGGAAGTATTTATTGGCTGTATAGCAGTCACTGCTCATCATCAGTAGAAGTATATATGCATGGCAAGAGTTAATAAGGCAAGGTCAAAGCCACGGTATAAAAATCACACTCATTTTGAAAGTGGCAAAAGCCAAAATTCAATTAAGCTAGTTTAAGGAACGTTGTAAAAACTTGAAATCCTCTCCGGATGAAGGTTGAAGAACTTTTTTCCAACTCTGTCAGCTTAAACTTCCCTCTTATATTAAGGTGCTGATTATATGAGCCGGGCTAGCCCGGTTAGCCGCGCTGACTCGTGTCACGAAATTCTTTCCTCGGCCACAAAAGGAGATTTTAATGAACGTTAGGGTTCGTTTACATCTAAACTAAACAAATTCTTCTTTGTAAATTTAGTTTATGTGAGTTTCAAATCCACAGTGAGATCCTAATCAATTGCGTGAGCCTGGTTAACCGGGCTAGCCCGGCTCATATAATCAACCCCTTATAGTTATTTCCGCATTGCTCTAGTTTATCCAATTTTAAGTCATTAATATTCAAGTGAATGTTCCTGTATAAAAATCTCAACAAAGAATTCTTCTAGTTATCTACAAAACATGAAGTATTTGTTTTTATACTCCTGAAAACCAATATGTGGTGAAGGCAAAGAATTTTTCTTCTTGAAAGATGATTGCATTTTAATTAATTGCACCTTTGACTATATATCTTTAAGGACTTTTGTGAAACACCCACGTAATCATATGCAGTATTGTAGACAGTTCTTTCATTTGTTTGTTTGGATCATAGTTAATAGAACATATATACATGGTTTGGAAGCTCTATTATCTTTCAACATGAAGCATGGTCATGTTAAACTGACAATGGAGTTATATGGAAGTAATTTCTATGGACACGTGACGAAGAACCAACTCACTAATTAAACCCGAGCGTTGCTATTGAATGATTACAATACCATAAAATTGCACAAATTTCCATAAACTTGAACAAAAACATAGAACAATCACTTTGGACGAGTTTCCAAACCATGCATGTATATGTTCTATATTAACTATGGTTGGATAATATATTTCGAGAAATCAAGGAGGGGAGAACTGAGTAAATATCGAACTAAAAAGACAGTGTTTTCTGCGAAAAAAACGCCAAGACAAACACTTTCTCGTACAGGCCGAGCAAACGAAACGCAATGTCGAATGAACTTTTCATTTTCTTAAAGTATATAATGAAGTAAGTTTGTGGACTAAGTCAAAAATAAGGAAAAATGGCCAGCAAAGCATTCCGCAAGTAAATACAATTTTTAAGCTGGTTCAAATGTGCTTGATCTTGATATTGTTGTAAGTTTGTGTTTATTCAGGTTGTGAGTCGTTCGTTCGTTCGTTCGTCTGTTGGGGTATATGTGGCTGCATGCTGCGCTATAACATTCAAAGGGAGTACAAAAAAAAAGTGGTATACTAGTATATCATTAGAAATTCCTATGTAAGTTTTCAGTGACAGTAAGAAGTATGAGATAAACATTCGGCTAAAATGTAATAGAAATTTTATTTGCGAAATTTTATTTGCTTAATTCCTATAGGAATTCCTATAGGAAATGGGCCAAAATCTAATAGGAATTCCTATATGAAATGGCCAAAATCTAATAGAATTCCTATAGGAATTCCTATAGAATTTTTTCGTAAGGGACGTGTGGGGTCATGCATGAGTTGATGGGTGGTTATCTATCCCATTGTGGTGCTGCTCAGGTACAACTACAATATTGTCCAGTGGATTTTTCCTCCAGGACAGTTGGTCTGGATAGCAAAAAACTGGACTGAGGTCTGCATACGCATTTTTACAGACCGATGGCCATATAATAAAATGAAATATACTTGTTTTCTAATGTTTTAAAGTCATTGCTTTAATATACATAATTACAGTATGTTGTCAGTTTTTTTATGGCTAATGAAATTTAAATTTCACTAATCATTTTCATATTGAATTAGCCAAATTGCTAAATATCTTGTTTCCAGCTTAAAGCCGGAGGAATTTCGTTGTTGGCTGGGATGTCTGAAGGGTTTCTTTTTGACGAGTAAAGTCGTCGGGCGTTAGACAGAGTAAAACAATAAAAGGGGTTGTTTTTAGGCTGGCTCGGGCAGGAATGGGTTAAACAAATTCGTCACAAAATTAGAGTTTCCAATTTATTTTTTATTTAAACACAAATCTCATAGACGAAACAATTTTGGTTTTCACATACAGTTTTCTGGTTATAATAAGTAAAATTATTTATGTAGTTATTTAAGAAAAAAGCTTGTTTTGACGAAAAAGGCTTTCTAGATTTTGGATCGTGGGCAGTTGGCCTTCTTGGGCTTGACAGAGTAGTAATTACAGCATTTGGAATATCTGTAATTGTAGTAGAAGTAACCACAACAACGATTGTGAGCATTCTTTGTGTAAGTTTTACCACAACAGCAGACTTGTTTGAGTGGGTTGTATATTTGGTTGCCACAATCTAGAAAAGACCAACCAGGCAAAGTTATTACATAGTACATTATTTATTTTTCTGAACATTCTTATAGAACAAAAGTATTCAAAAAGCTATGGGAAATGGGGAAATTATATGGGGAATGGTTTGGGCAGCAAATATGAAAATGATAATCGGGTACTGTTTGTTTTTTTGTTCTTTTTGTTTTTTATTTTTTGTGTTTTTGCTTTTGTGTTTTTGTTTTTTTTCAAAATAATGACAACTTTAAATTTTTGGCTTCGACTTTATAGTTGCATTAAGGCGTACAATGCAATCAATTTTGTTGCCGAATTTATCTCAACATTCTTTTCTCTTTAGTCCTGAATACTTTTATATTGGATCATGGGTGTACTTACAGTAGTATGGGCAGTAGGCAAAATGATAAGCACAGTCCCATTTTCCACCTTTTCTGCAAGTGCTACAGATAAACAAAAATAAAATCAATCAAATTAGACATAACTTACATATGCTGGCTGTAAACTACACTGTAGGTCTTATGATTAATGAAAACGACAGCAACAGCCGAAACAACATCAATAGGAACAACAACAACAACAACAACAACAACGAAAAAACAACAACACGACGGTGACAATGACAGCAGCAGCGCCAACAACACGACGATGACAATGACAGCAACAACAACAACACTAATACCAAACCAACATCACTACCAACAACAATTAAAAGTAATAATAGTTCCAACTAACCACTTCATACAGCTACATCGGATTTGGTATCCAGGTTTGTACCATTTAGCAACTCCCCAGTGACAAACTAAAACAATAACAGTAAATGTTTTACAAATATTTCTTAATTTGAAATTTGTATACCTTGCATGAAAATGAGGTCATGAAGTGATCACTTACATCCAAGTTTCTTCTGATGTTGGTCTTCGTCAATCTCTTCTAGAGAAGTGGTTTTTGTCTTTTCGTCTTCCACTGTTGTCTCAGAAGCTGGAGCTTTAGCGAGAGCCTCTTCATCACTTTGATCAGAATAAGTTTCTTCATACTCTTCTATATTGGTAAAATATCAATCATGTTAAAATAAATGGATATAGCTTACTCTATCAAGACAATACCATTTATTTGCACTAATTAAATAGATATAGTTAACAAACCCCAGAAGAAGAATATTAATTATGTAAAATATAGAATAGGTTGCGTCTTAGGCCCGTTCCAAACGCCGCTCTTCTCATGCGCCGAACCTAATGCAAATCAGCATAAACAAAGGATTTAGGTCATTATCATTAGGTTCGGCACATAAGAAGAGCGGCGTTTGGAACAGGCCTTATACGCACGCTCTGATTGGTCACTTTGTTTATATCGGGCAATGCAAACATGGTTTTGATGTCACGGCACATTTTGTAGTCTTATTTCACACAAGAGAAATCGAAAATGGATGTCCTGTGTTTATATAACATGATACAAACACTCGGGTGAGTTTGGTAGAATTTGAAAGTAACTCGCTTACCGTTCGGGTTCATGGACATAAACTTTCGAATTCTCCTAACTCACTCTCATGTTTGCATCAGGCTATATAAACACACGGGCGGTCATTTTCTTTGTCCTATTTCCTAAATAGACCTAATGTTTGACCGTGTATTGCTTGATGCAAACATGAGAGTTTATGAGAACTCGAAAGTTTATGTGAACCCGAGCTGTAGGCGATAGTTTACAAAATAGGACCATTTATATAAACGGAAGAAAATAAGTCGCGACTTAATTAAGACGCGTCCTATTTGAGTCGGGAACATACTCGCATAAACGGTCAATTTCTAATAAGTCGCAACTTATTTTGGACTAGCTTTCAACCCTGTTGTTATTTTAGTCGCGAGTTACTTTGGTCGCGAACAAATTGACCATTTATACGAGTGTGTTCGCGACTTAAATAGGACGCGTCTTAATTAAGTTGCGCCTTATTTTCTTCCGTTTAAATGCCCTATTAGTACTTTAGAATAAGCAAGTTTGTATTTTAGATTCTCAACTTGATGTTCCCAACAAGGAAAGTTTATTTATCACTACAACATAAATATTTGCATGATTACTCCAAGTTAGTAATTTAATGGTGGGTCCTTCAACGACTACATATCTCGAGAAATAGTTATTCAGTTCTTACCTGCTCTGACTATGGCAAGGCCAAATGCCAACGCGAAACAAAGGAAAACTTGAATCTTCATTTTCAGGTTCTTGTGATCAGCTCCAAACTTCAACTGGAATTAGTGCTTGTGAACGAAAATGTTCTCGTATTTATATATTTTATGACAAAGAACGACAAATTCTGAGTTTTTTGTGCAAACTAAAAGTCTTAGGTGTTAGCTAAGTACACAAGGGAACGCCCCAGTGAAAAAAAGGCGCGTCACTATCAAACAATACAAAAAAACTGTTAATTTTTAAAGAGTATCAAAGAACACTCGCGGATATTTGACTTTTAAACCCTTTGCAAATGTTGGAAACAAACCCTAACATTAACCCTAATACAATTTTTTTTTTATATTTGTCACAGAGGGCTAGAGTTAAATGCCAGCCTTGGCACTCAACTAGTGCTTGCGTGGGTCATTGACACCCACGTCACCTGTAACGGTTATAGTCATATAGAGGAAGTAGCTGAATGCAAATGGTTTTAAAACGCTCTTATCAAAATTCTAACTATTCAGTCAAAATATTCGTGAAATAATAGAGTTGCAATGCAATTTTCATGCATTGTGCCAAAGTTGTCGTAAAATACGCTGTGTAAACGCTTCTTTTTATTATTCAAAAATAGCTTACTAAATAATTCTTAATTGAAAGGACGATTTAATAAATATAGAACTAGATCGAAAACGTATAGGTTCTTCTGCCATTTTTTTTAAAAGATCTAAAAATAATCGAAATAGATCAGAGTAAAATCAAAAAGACTATCTCACTGTACCAGATTTTCGACGTGTTTAAAAGCTTATAGCTCTTGAACCATGCTCACTTTAAGTGATTTGAAACTTTGCATGGCGATGTTTTGTTTTTATAATAAATTTACGGTAGAACCATGTGAAGAATAATCCTGTATTATGATGAATTTGTCAACAAATCGTTTTCAACTTAGTCACTTCATTGTATACTTGATTTTGCATTTCACCTTGAATGCTTTACGTGTTAAAGTTATAGGGTTGGTATTAGTGTCGGAGTTAAGTTATGGTTAAAGATAGGGTTGGTGTCGGAATACGTAAGTTCCTCTTTGTTAATTATTTAGATTTGTTAATTATTTATCCTTAGAGATACCTTAAAGGTCAACTATACCTTTTGAGGTTATATATATTTTCAAAGCAGTTATCATCTAATTTCCCAAAACTGAAGAAAAAAATGAATTTGGAGCAAAAGCGCATGACTTACTGGGGGGAGATTCTAAGTACCTCTTGATGCACGACCGAGTTGTTTAGAAGAATGGGTACTACATATTCGGTGACGTCATACCGGTAAGTTGCCTAATAACTGCAGAAATATTCCAATGTTCGAGCTTTGGTTTGCCACCTATTTACTCATGCGAATACGTGTATTAGCATTATTTTGGGGCATTTTAAGGTATATCTTCTTCACACTCTGTCAACGAGTCTTCTTAATTGTATTTGGGTGAGTTTTGCGATATTTAAAGTAGAAGGTGATATAGATGATGCTACGGCAGCAGATCCAATTTCGCAAAAGCAAAACTACAGTTCTGACGAACAATGTATATCCAGGCTTCTGTCAAACCAATAACTCAATAGTTAGAACTAACAATATGCAGTAGTTTAAAACTCAATAGTTTTGTCTTATCAAGACAAAAATGAATCGTGCCCTTCTTCCCCTCCGTACTAGGCGTAGTGTTTTTTTCTTGCGAAAACCCGTTGTACTGCTGTACCGTTTGGTAAGCTAAAATATCATAGCCATTCTTGATAAGTCGTGGAGTCGAACTTGTGAGTGGGTATCTTTTAGAAAAATTATCCTGGTTAGCATTGACAATGTTGTAGCCTTTTGCCGAAGCGAGCTGTTATACCGGTATGACGTCACAAGTTTGCTAGTGCCAGACTACTTTTTAACGCCGGTCGTGGTTTAAATATGGTTCAGAAAAATGGCCAAAACTCGATCTTTGACAGAACATAAAAACAGAACCGAGTGACCGATTTTAATTTTTTCTTCGGTTTCGGAATACACGTTTTCGAATTTAACAGAAAATATAATAACCTCAAAAGGTATAGTTGACCTTTAAGGCAGATCGACTGCGGATCACTCATCCCTGCATGGGGTCCTTAAATGGGCCAAACTTTGTCTGAGAGTGACATGTATCCAGATGTTATTTTATATATATATATATATAATTTTATTTTTTACACAGTCAAAATTTAACACAATTTTTCTTATATTCTTTATATTATCAATATATTTCCTGACCTGTCTTACATCTTAATAGTCTACGTTAAAAATACATGAATAGTCTTACAAATGATTGCTGAATATTCTAGATCTTCTGCATCTAAGACTACTTATATACTCTTCTTACAGCAGAAACAGAGAATCTCACACTGGACTCAAGCTCTCGACGCCGGCCCACACACGCGTCAAAGTTTAATTTCCTTAACAACTTTTCCCTTCATATAAGTTTTAATATTCGCTCGTGTATACCACACAAATTGACAAGTCAATGTTTTTCCTGCATGAATAAGTTCTATTTGCTGGTGTGTACAACACACGCAAAAAATTGACAAGCTTTTCCTTACTTTATGGCAAGGAAAACTCGCTCGTGCAGTGAATGACTAATCACAAGCTATAAAAAAAACCAATGTAGGAAGGATTACGGAAGGAATTAGGAAGGAATATACGTCATTGCGCACTTCGTACCTCATGCATGCCGCTCGGTTTAGACGTTGAAGTTATGTCAGTCGAATTTTTATCTGTTGACTTAAATGCGACAGAATTTTGACGTGTAAAGCAGGCCTAAGGCTCAGCTTAAACCTCGGTCTTCTGTAAAGTCAAATCTAACTATAAAAAATTCGACTAAAATGCAAGTATTTCTTTGGACACCATTTCTGGGGGAAAGTTATTTTGTCAGCAAGGAAGTTTTAAAGTCAAAACATGTTAAATATGCACCTCTGGCACATTTATTTACTTTTAAGCTTTGCCAATGCATATTAGACGAGACTTAAACTATATAAAGGACACAATTTATTATATGGAACACCTATGTATATATATATACAAAGCCAAAATCTCCAATAACGGGTATACCCTTACCGTAAAAGCTCTATTAAGCCCCCTCTCTATTAAGCCCAGCTTTCTAATAAGCCCCCCTTTAAATATATCATTTTTAAATAAGCCCCCCCCCCCTCTTTTAAACCCGCCCCTCCTGACAGCCAGATCATGTGCATCAAAAAGGGTCCTTGTCAAAAATTCTTGACTCGTCTTCAGTCTGTAGAAGTGCAAGTGGAAGAACTAGACCCATTCGACGATGTTCAAGAGGACGAGGAAGAAGTCTGTTCAGAGTCTGAAGACTCGGATAATGATGAAGGTGTCGAAGTTGTTTGAGTTAACATAACATAATATAACATAACTGAATATGATTTTACAGTTTTATTAAAAATTAAACATGTACCGGGTATGCGTGTACAGATCAAAGAAGAGCACTTTGTTCCAGTACTTTTTATTTAAAAGCTTAATAGAGCTTTTACGGTATTTAGAGTCGGTAACCGAACCCAATTATATATTTAGCGTCGCTGAGAAAGTTACTAATTGATCAGGCAGAATGTTGAGGAGGAAGGTATAGATTTACAGCGAAATACTGGCTAACCGACAAATGCACGAGCAGCCACTTGCAGTATAGCAGCAGTCATACACAGTGAAACACCTAAGGTCTGCCTTTCTGTAATAGTTGGAAGTATTTATTGGCTGTATAGCAGTCACTGCTCATCATCAGTAGAAGTATATATGCATGGCAAGAGTTAATAAGGCAAGGTCAAAGCCACGGTATAAAAATCACACTCATTTTGAAAATGGCAAAAGCCAAAATTCAATTAAGCTAGTTTAAGGAACGTTGTAAAAACTTGAAATCCTCTCCGGATGAAGGTTGAAGAACTTTTTTCCAACTCTGTCAGCTGTCATATTAAGGTGCTGATTATATGAGCCGGGTTAGCCCGGTTAGCTGGGCTGACTCGTGTCACGAAATTCTTTCCTCGACCACAAAAGGAGATTTTAATGAACGTTAGGGTTCGTTTACATCTAAACTAAACCAATTCTTCTTTGTAAATTTAGTTTATGTGAGTTTCAAATCCACAGTGAGATCCTAATCAATTGCGTGAGCCCGGTTAACCTGGCTAGCCCGGCTCATATAATCAACCCCTTATAGTTATTTCCATTCAAGTGAATGTTCCTGTTATTTGTATGACATATGGCAACTGTATAAAAATCTCAACAAAGAATTCTTCTAGTTATCTACAAAACATGAAGTATTTGTTTTTATACTCCTGAAAACCAATATGGGGTGAAGGCAAAGAATTTTTCTTCTTGAAAGATGATTGCATTTTAATTAATTGCACCTTTGACTATATATCTTTAAGAACTTTTGTAAAACACCCACGTAATCATATGCAGTATTGTAGACAGTTCTTTCATTTGTTTGGTTGGATCATAGTTAATAGAACATATATACATGGTTTGGAAGCTCTATTTTCTTTCAACATGAAGCATGGTCATGTTGAACTGACAATGGAGTTATTTGGAAGTAATTTCTGTGGACACGTGGCGATGAAGCAACTCACTAATTAAACCCGAGAGTTGCTATTGGATGATTACAATACCATAAAATTGCACAAATTTCCATAAACTTGAACAAAAACATAGAACAATCACTTTGGACGAGTTTCCAAACCATGCATGTATATGTTCTATATTAACTATGGTTGGATAATATATTTCGAGAAATCAAGGAGGGGAGAACTGAGTAAATATCGAACTAAAAAGACAGTGTTTTCTGCGAAAAAAACGCCAAGACAAACACTTTCTCGTACAGGCCGAGCAAACGAAACGCAATGTTGAATGAACTTTTCATTTTCTTAAAGTATATAATGAAGTAAGTTTGTGGACTAAGTCAAAAATAAGGAAAAATGGCCAGCAAAGCATTCCGCAAGTAAATACAATTTTTAAGCTGGTTCAAATGTGCTTGATCTTGATATTGTTGTAAGTTTGTGTTTATTCAGGTTGTGAGTCGTTCGTTCGTTCGTTCGTTCGTTCGTCTGTTGGGATATATGTGGCTGCATGCTGCGCTTTAGCATTCAAAGGGAGTACAAAAAAAAAGAAGTGGTATACTAGTATATCATTAGAAATTCCTATGTAAGTTTTCAGTGACAGTAAGAAGTATGAGATAAACATTCGGCTAAAATGTAATAGAAATTTTATTTGCGAAATTTTATTTGCTTAATTCCTATAGGAATTCCTATAGGAAATGGGCCAAAATCTAATAGGAATTCCTATATGAAATGGCCAAAATCTAATAGAATTCCTATAGGAATTCCTATAGAATTTTTTCGTAAGGGACGTGTGGGATCATGCATGAGGTGATGGGTGGTTATCTATTCCATTGTGGTGCTGCTCAGGTACAACTACAATGTTGCCCAGTGGATTTTTCCTCCAGGACAGTTGGTCTGGATAGCAAAAAAGTGGACTGAGGTCTGCATACGCATTTTTACAGACCGATGGCCATATATGAAATATACTTGTTTTCTAATGTTTTAAAGTCATTGCTTTAATATACATAATTACAGTGCGTTGTCAGTTTTTTTATGGCTAATGAAATTTAAATTTCACTAATCATTTTCATATTGAATTAGCCAAATTGCTAAATATCTTGTTTCCAGCTTAAAGCCGAAGGAATTTCGTTGTTGGCTAGGATGTCTGAAGGGTTTCTTTTTGACGAGTAAAGTCGTCGGGCGTTAGACAGAATAAAACAATAAAAGGGGTTGTTTTTAGGCTGGCTCGGGCAGGAATGGGTTAAACAGATTCGTCACAAAATTAGAGTTTCGAATTTATTTTTTATTTAAACACAAATCTCATAGCCGAAACAATTTTGGTTTTCACGTACATTTTTCTGATTATAATAAGTAAAATTGTTTATGTAGTTATTTAAGAAAAAAGCTTGTTTTGACGAAAAAGGCTTTCTAGATTTTGGATCGTGGGCAGTTGGCCTTCTTGGACTTGACAGAGTAGTAATTACAGCATTTGGAAGATCTGTAATTGTAGTAGAAGTAACCACAACAACGATTGTGAGCATTCTTGGTGTAAGTTTTACCACAACAGCAGACTTGTTTGAGTGGGTTGTATATTTGGTTGCCACAATCTAGAAAAGACCAACCAGGCAAAGTTATTACATAGTACATTATTTATTTTTCTGAACATTCTTATAGAACAAAAGCATTCAAAAAGCTATGGGAAATGGGAAAATTAAAAGGGGAATGGTTTGGGCAGCAAATATGAAAATGATAATCGGGTACTGCTTTTTTTGTTTTTTGTTCTTTTTTTTTTTTAGTTTTTGTGTTTTTGCTTTTGTTTTTTGTTTTTTTTCCAAAATAATGACAACTTTAAATTTTTGGCTTCGACTTTATAGTTGCATTAAGGCGTACAATGCAATCAATTTTGTTACCGAATTTATCTCAACATTCTTTTATCTTTAGTCCTGAATACTTTTGTATTGGATCATGGGTGTACTTACAGTAGTATGGGCAGTAGGCAAAATTATAAGCACAATCCCATTTTCCACCTTTTCTGCAAGTGCTACAGATAAACAAAAATAAAATAAATCAAATTAGACATAACTTACATATGCTGGCTGTAAACTACACTGCAACAGCCGAAACAACATCAATAGCAACAACAACAACGAAAAAACAACAACACGACGGTGACAATGACAGCAGCAGCACCAACAACACGACGATGACAATGACAGCAACAACAACAACAACACTAATACCAAACCAACATCACTACCAACAACAATTAAAACTAATAATAGTTCCAACTAACCATTTCATACAGCTACATCGGATTTGGTATCCAGGTTTGTACCATGTACCAACTTGCCATTGACAAACTAAAACAATAACAGTAAATGTTTTACAAAAATTTCTTAATTTGAAATTTGTACACCTTGCATGAAAATGAGGTCATGAAGTGATCACTTACATCCAAGTTTCTTCTGATGTTGGTCTTCGTCAATCTCTTCTAGAGAAGTGGTTTTTGTCTTTTCGTCTTCCACTGTTGTCTCAGAAGCTGGAGCTTTAGCGAGAGCCTCTTCATCACTTTGATCGGAATAAGTTTCTTCATACTCTTCTATATTGGTAAAATATCAATCATGTTAAAAGAAATGGATATAGCTTACTCTATCAAGACAATACCATTTATTTGCACTAATTAAATAGATATAGTTAACAAACCCCAGAAGAAGAATATTAATTATTATAAGTAATACCATGATATGAGGGAAATTAGTGATTAAATGTCCCCGAAGCCGAGGGAGGTTTGTGGAATTCCCGAGGGCGAAGCCCGAGGGAATTCCACAAACCTCCCGAGGGTGAGGGACATTTAATCACTAATTTCCCGATATATCATGGTATTAGTTTGTAATACCATGATTAATGAGGAAATAGCATTTGAATTGTAAGGACTCGCTTGGGAATAAAGCCATCAAAAATTGATGAATACATGTGTATAAATATGAGGCACATTGGATATCGATTCAAAGTGAGTAAGGCAGGCGAGATCATGGCAGAGAACCGTTTTGCATTTGTCACAGAATACGCTTGATGGACTATTTAAGAAGATGTGCAAACAAGCTGGCTTGAAAGGGAATTATTCAAACCACTCTGGGCGAGTAACCGCTGTGACTCGTATGTATGACGCCGGCGTGCCGGAACAGGCAATTATGAAACGGAGTGGTCATAAATCGATTGAAGGCGTGAGGACGTATCAAAGAGAAGACAAGAATGAGAAAAGTGCTGTGTCAAACGTTTTGTGTGGCATTAGTGATTGCTTTGACGTAACGTCTGTTGATGACGAAGCTCTTGTAAATGCATGTATTGATTATGAAAAGACGGTGAATCCTACAGTTAATTTTGGCGGTATATTACAGGGTGCTAACGTTCAAAATGTCAGCATAAATATAAATATCAATAAATGAACTGAAGTGTGTGGGAACTGATCCTACTTTTCTAGTTGGGTAGACAATGATGAATTGTGTGCTCTTGTGTACTATATCTTAACTTAAACATGTATAATAAAGTCATTATTTTGTTGTGTGAGACGTTTATTTGTTTGGAAACTACTCATGCATACAAATTAGGGAAAATTTCTAATTTTTCCCCGTTTTGGAGGAAAAATTAGAAATTTTCCCTAATTTGTATGCATGAGTAGTTTTCAAACAAATAAACGTGGGGAATTTAGCGATTAAATTTCCCTAAGAGAACAAAAGAATCCGAGGCGATCATGGTATTACGTAAAATATAGAATAGGTTGCGTCTTATACGCACGCTCTGATTGGTCACTTTGTTTATATCGGGCAATGCAAACATGGTTTTGATGTCACGGCACATTTTTTAGTCTTATGTCACACAAAAGAAATGGAAAATAGATGTCCTGTGTTTATATAACCTGATGCAAACACTCGGGTGAGTTTGGTAGAATTTGAAAGTAACTCGCTTACCGTTCGGGTTCATGGACATAAACTTTTGAATTCTCCTAACTCGCTCTCGTGTTTGCATCAGGCTATATAAACACGCGGGCGGTCATTTTCTTTGTCCTATTTCCTAAATAGAAAATGTTTGACCGTGTATTGCGTGATGCAAACATGAGAGTTTATGAGAACTCGAAAGTTTATGTGAACCCGAGCCGTAGGCGATAGTTTACATAATAGGGCCATTTATATAAACGGGATAAGTCGTGACTTAATTGAGAGACACACGTCCTATTTAAGTAGCGAACACTCTCACATAAACGGTCAATTTCTAATACGTCGCGACTTATTTTGGACTAGCTTTCAACCCTGTTGTTATTTTAGTCGCGAGTTACTTTGGTCACGAACAAATTGACCATTTATACGAGTGTGTTAGCGACTTAAATAGGACGCGTCTTAATTCAGTTGCGCCTTATTTTCTTCCGTTTAAATGCCCTATTAAGTACTTTAGAATAAGCAAGTTTGTATTTTAGCCTTGGTGGATTCTAAACTTGATGTTCTCAACACTAGGAAAGTTTATTTATCACTACAACATAAATATTTGCATAATTACTCCAAGTTAGTGTAATTTTAATGGTGGTCCTTCAACGACTACATATCTCAAGAAAAAGTTATTCAGTTCTTACCTGCTCTGACTATGGCAAGGCCAAATGCCAACGCGAAACAAAGGAAAACTTGAATCTTCATTTTCGGGTTCTTGTGATCAGCTCCAAACTTCAACTGGAATTAGTGCTTGTGAACGAAAACGCTCTCGTATTTATATATTTTATGACAAAGAACGTCAAATTCTGAGTTTTTTGTGCAAACTAAAAATCTTAGGCGTTAAGTACCAAAGGGAACGCCCCGGTGGAAAAAAGGCGCGTCACTATCAAACAATACAAAAAAAACTGTTAATTTTTAAAGAGTCTCAGAGAATACTGGCGGATATTTGACTTATAAACCCTTTGCAAATGTTGGAAACATATACGTAAAGCATTCAAGGTGAAATGCAAAATCAAGTACATACAATGAAGTACCTAAGTTGAAAAATATTTGTTGAGAAATTCAAAGGAGTATTCCTCACATTTTTCTACCGTAAATTTATTATAATAACAAAACATCGCTATGCAAAGTTTCAAATCACTTAAATTCAGCATAATTCAAGAACTATAATTACATGCAGTGAGATACTCTTTTTGATTTTACTCCGATATATTTCGATTATTTTTTGATCTTTAAAACGGCAGAAAAGTCTAAGTTTTCGATCTAGCTCTATATCGTTATTTCAATTAAGAATTATTTAGTAGCCATTTTTGAATAATGAAGCGTTTACATGCACAGCGTATTTTTTGACAACTTTGGTGCAATGCATGAAAATTACATTAATTATTTTATAGGCCAAACTTTGTCAGAGAGTGATATGTATCCAGATGTTATTTTATATTTATTTATTTCCCAGTCAAAATTTAAGATATATTATCAGTATATTTCCTGACCTGCAGTCTTACATCTTAATATCTACGTCCAAAATACAAATAGTCTTACAAATGATTCCTGAATATTCTTCTGCATCTAAGACTACTTATACTCTTCCTACAGCAGAAACAGAGAATCTCACACTGGACACTGGCTCTCGACGCCAGCCCACACACGTCAAAGTTTAATTTCCTTAACAACATTTGCCTTAATTCATATATGTTTTAATATTCGCTCGTGTATACCACATAAATTGACAAGTCAATGTTTTTCCTGCATGAATAAGTTCTATTTGCTGGTGTGTACAACACACGCCAAAAATTGACAAGCTTTTCCTTGCTTTTTGGCAAGAAAAACTCGCCCGTGTAGTGAATGACTAATCACAAGCTATATAAAAAACAAACAATGTAGGAAGGATTACGGAAGGAATATACGTCACTGCGCACTTCGTACCTCGCTGCCGCACGGTTTAGACGTTGAAGTTATGTCAGTCGAATTTTTGTCTGTTGAATTAAATGCGACGGAACTTCGACGTCTAAATCCAACCTAAAGTTCAGCTATAGACGTCGCTCTTGTGTATAGTCAAATCTAACAATAAAAAATTCGAATAAAATGCGTCACAAGTGTGACATGCAAGTATTTATTTGGACATGCACCATGCATTTGTGGGGGAAGGTTAATTTGTCAGCAAGGAAAGTTTAAAGTCAAAACAGTTAAATATGGCACATTTATTTACTTTTAAGCTTTGCCAATACATAGCTTATTCTTGGCAAGCCAAGTTCGGATATAGACAAGACTATATAAAGTAGCTACACAATTGCAGGCGAATGGCATGGAAACTTATATGTACAGAGGCAAAACCTCCAATAACGGGTACCCTTATTTAGAGTCGGTAACCGATCGAACCCAATTTAGCGTCGGCTGAGAAAGTTACAATTTAACCAGATAGAGTGTTGAGGAGGAAGGTATTGTTTCATTGATTTTCAGCGAAACCTGGATAACCGACAAATGCTTGAGCAGCCACTGGCAGTATAGCAGCACTGGTTATGCACTGTGAAACACCTAAAGTCTGCCTTTCCGTAATAGTTGGAAGTAGTTATAGCAACATCAGTATAGGCTGTATCAGTATTTAGAAGTATATGAAAAAGCTTAAGGCAAGGTCGAAGTCAAGGTATAAAAATCACACTCATTTTGAAAGTTGCAAAAGCCAAAATTCAATTAAGCTTGTTTGAGGAACGTTGTAAAAACTTGAAATCCTCTCCGGATGAACGTTGAAGAACTTTTTTCAACAACAAGTTATTTCCGCATCGGCACTAGTTTATCCAATTTTAAGTCATTAATATTCAAGTGAATGTTCCTGTTATTTGTATGACATATGGCAACTGTATAAAAATCTCAACAAAGAATTCTTCTAGTTAACTCTATCGCGTGCCTATATCTACACCTGTATCTACAAAACATGAAGTATAATTGTTTTCATACTCCTGGCAACCAATAGGCACTGAAGGCAAAAAATTTTCTTCTTGAAAGATGATTGTATTTTAATTAATTGCATGCACCTTTGACTAATATATCTTTAAGAACTTTTGTGAAAAACCCACGTAATCATATGCAGTATTGTAGACAGTTCTTTCATTTGTTTGGTTGGTTGGTTGGATGATATATTTAGAGAAGTCAAGGAGGGGAGAACTGAGTAAATATCGAACTAACATTAGACAGTGTTTTCTGCAAAAAAACCGCCAAGACAAAAACTTTCTCGTACAGGCCGAGAAAACGAAACGCAATGTCGAATGAACTTTTCATTTTCTTAAAGTATATATATATAATGAAGTAAGTTTGTTAATAACTAGTCAAAAATGAGGAAAAATGGTCTTTACGTGTTTAGTTTCACATCTTATGCCGTTTTCGAGTTATTGAATTGCCCTGACGAGCAGCCGCTAAGCGGCTGCTATTAGGTAGCTTTGATATTCTGGGTGTCACATCTTCAGTCAGTGTTTAGTCAGTGTCTTACAATAGAGAGTGGCAAAAGAGGGCGACGAAAATTACCATACTGTGTATATCAATAACTCACTGCATGGTTAAAAGCGTTGATACTGATGGGTTAACTCAAAGCAGTTGTTTGAGATAATAAATCCTAATCACATGCAGTATTCATTTTAAATACTTTTTAATGATCATGCAAGACTATCACACGAAACATGACACAGTTGGAAGACTGCATGATTGAGTATATGCAGAATTTAATCAAATTTGCTTAAACTTTATATTCAAATTCCCTCTAACAATTACTCTCTTTTATCTACTATATATATATATTACGCTACTATGACACCAATGTGGTTATCATTACCTACTCTTAAACTTATAAATTAAAAAATAATTTTTGATAAATATTTCTAAAATTCATTAATAATTCATGAGGAAAACACAAAGAAAAATCATGAGCGTATCGGATCTATATATGTGATATAGACTCGCTCTAAGTTTCTCGCTGGTTTTTAACGGCTGAGATAAGCTTAATTTTCAAAATTACTACGCCAATGAACGTATGAAGTGATTCTTTTTAGAAGCCATTTAAAAACCTTGCAGTACGGGCTTTATCGGCTCTAAAACACTCGGCTATCGCCTCGTGTTTTATATCCGATAAAGCCCTCCTGCGCGGTTTATAAATATTACTTAAAGACTGAAGGGACTCAAAGACATACTGTTCTTTCATACTCATTTCAAATTAGACACAATGATATTACAGGGGCGGATTTAGCATACATCAGACCAGTCACGCGACTGACGTAAAAAATCACAAGAATAATTGCGCAATAAGACAATATTTTAATCTCAAGAGTCTTCTAGAAAATGTTATGGTGCGACTGCTTTGGCTGGGCCTTCAGTGATCGCAGAGATTGGGTTTTATCTTAGTTTGCGAGTCAGCAAACACCGGGCAGAGATGACAGGTGGTCAGCGTTTGCTTTGAAAGTTTTGCTGGATCTGCACCATGGCAACCACTTTTTTGCTGGATTTGCCTCAAACCTGATTGGCTCTCGCGTTAATTTCAAGCGTTTTGCTGGATCTGCACCATGGCAACCACTTTTTGCTGGATTTGCCTCAAACCTGATTGGCTCTCGCGTTGATTTCAAGCGTTTTGCTGGATCTGCACCATGGCTTGCTGAAAATTGGATTGCTGAGTCAACTGAGATACTGAGTAATTAGATTTATATTCATCGTCATCGAAGCTTCTCACTTCTCACAGCTGTGTTTCAGTCATGAGTTCTGTAAGCGTTTTCGAATGGGTTTTAGCTGCTTACACAGTCATCGATTTGTTTCAACCGAGTAACATTTAATAGACGCGATTGGAAGCATTTCGAGCTTCTCAATTTTGGCGCAGAGTCATTTATTCCCCCACTGCTGTAAGGTAAGACTGGTAAGTGAAGGTCGTCTTCTTTCATTTCAAATCTACAAACAGTCTAGTGTCGAATATATGTGTTTTGTCCAGTCTCAGTATCGTATTATTTATCATTTTGCGTCCTAGTGAAGTCTGAGTTCAGAGTTCAGACATATATTTATTTATTCAGCATGCGGCATTAGCATATTTCACGCTTGCCGGGAGCTTTTATATGAATTTGAAACTCAAAGGATCAATTGATCCTTAAGCCCAGGTTTAGTTCAACGTTAAATTGGATCTTTCTTTTCATGATTTTGAAATGAATACTGTTTTCAAAGTATTGTTAAGTCAGGTTGTCGGTAGATGACATATAATTTATTAAATTAATCTTTGAGACAATGAATAATTGCATGGGTGTTCGCTCCTGTCTCGTTTAGCTAACTAATATTATAGTTAGCTTTGTAAATATATAATTCTGTATAATTTTCTCAATAAAGTTTAAGAAACATCCAATTTGGACAAAATATTTTGCAATAATGATAAAATGTGCCATTAAAATATGTTTTAAAAGTTTCAAAATTTTGCTCAAATGTGCTGTCAGATCGCGGGAAATGCCATTTAGAGACCCCAATTTCAAAAAAGTTCCGGGAAGGCATGCCCCCGCACCCCCCTAGATCTGTGGACCATAAGTTTGACTGACATTTTCAAAATCCTAAATCCGCCCCTGGATAAAAGGTTTTGACCTATTTGTTTTATGGTTTTGTTTTATAATTTACAATACAATACAATGCAATGCAATGCAACGCAACGCAACGCAACGCAACTCAACTCAACTCAACTCAACACAACACAACACAACACAACACAATACAATAAATTTTATTTAAACACGATTGGAATTAAAGCATACAGCTTGTGGGGTCGTGTAATATTTATATCTAAGTCTATAAACTCAGTTGCACCAGGTTATATTATGTCCATAGCTAGCTTAAACTGCTATAACTGCATGTCTCCAGCTTAATTAAATGATTGTTCATCTCATTAACTCTAACGGTAATCGTACGTCATAACAATTATCTGTCTGAAAAGACATTCATGAGCTATATTCTATATGACTCTATATTTGCTTAGGAAAATCATCGAGCTTAGGAAAATCATACGAGTATAGGATAAGAATGAACATATTTTTAATTTTCTAATCTGCGTTTTTGAATTCCTCTTTGGATTGAATAAATCTTTTCAAAAATGTAATGTTCTCTCGGTCGCAACTTCAACATAACTTGCATTTTTTATCATATTTATATATTGATAATTTTGCTTTGGTTCTACTTGTATATATAGTACAATATGTTCATGAAGATCTGTTCAGTGTAAAAAACAGTTATCTTCTGTTGTTATGTGTTAAGCCAAACGTCAAACATGTTTCAATATATAACATGTTTTATTGTATAAATATCCATATTATTGAACAAATCTCTTAATGCAAACATATAGATATACATGTCTACAGGTCTTTTTTTTTTACTTCAGATTTCTTCTACGGCTCTTTGTGATTAATCTTATTAAAAAAAATCTTTTATACGGCGTAATTTACCCCACCCAATGTAAAACAAAAATTCGTATCGTAATTATACTTTTCGTATCCTCTTTTTTACTGTAAAATTAATTCCAGTTACGTCAATCGGTCCATGATATTTAAATTTTGACACGTTTCCTTTTGTTTTTTGGTATATTTCCAAGTAACTATATCAATTCTAAACTAAACTAAATTAAATTAAATTAAACAAATATATACCAACGTTTTACAGCTGTGTGTAACTAACATATAGGTATTTTTCCTTACGGAGATACTTATAATAATGTATTAGTAGACTGAATAACCTCTTAATGCGAACATAAGTGTGTCTTTATTGCCTTTATTTTATCGTTCTTTGTCAATTATCTTGACAAAGCAAAATCTTAAATTCTCGACAAGAATAATATTTACTTAATATAATAAGAATAAAACTTACTTAAAATATCAGAAGCCGTTGTATAAAGGACAAACAAGTATACTTTAGAAGTATTAAGTATTCTTTATACTTTATACTGTATTCATAAACGGAATAATCTCTTAAGGCGAACATATAAGTGTGTCTTTATTGCCTTTATTTTACATTTTCTTTTATCGTTCGTTCTTTGTCTATTATCTTGACACTGCAAAATTCAAAATTCTCGACAAGAATAAAATTTCTTATTTTACAAAGTCTAATAAAACTGAATAGGTACAGAACACTGCCCATTCAGCAGTGAAATTTCGTACAGTTTCTTATATCATAAGAAAGTTATCACTTAAATATATATTATATTATAAGTTTAAGTAAATTATTTGGTGTATGACATAGAATAAGAATACCTATTTCAAGTATTAATAACTTTCTTAGTTTCTTATAATATAATATAATATAATATAATATAATATAATATAATATAATATAATATAATATAATATAATATAATATAATATAATATAATATAATATAATATAATATAATATAATATAATATAATATAATATAATATAATATAATATATAATATAATATAATATAATATAATATAGTATAATGTAATGTAATGTAATGTAATGTAATGTAATGTAATGTCATGTCATGTCATGTCATGTCATGTCATGTCATGTCATATATTATATTATATTATATTATAAGATACTTTATTATATGGCAGTGGCGCTGAGAGTTCCGACCATACGGAAATCCTGCAATTTGATTCATAAGCCGTACGGGTATTTCCTGTATCCATCCGCTCAGCTAGCCGAAAGATATAAAAAATGGTTTATCACAGATAAAGAACCAATTACAAATGCACTTTGATTAATTAACGAAGAACTAAAGAAGCCAAACAAATTATCTTTGTTTATCTGGTGCGTTTTTTTCGTTCTGAATAAAAATAACAAATATCTGTTAAACAAAACGTTGCGAGTTTTGCAATGGCGTTTTCATGTCTCTAATAATTTTAAAAATAGTCATTATCTCAGCAAGGCCATATAATAAACTTATTGCCCTCGCTTGTTCGGTCTCTACTAGTGAAATTTCGAACCTCTGTTTTTTGCACGGACCTCAACTCGCTGCCCTGCGTTAGGTCCATACTTATAAAACATCGGTCCGATATTTCACTAGTACAGACCTCAAGCTTGGTCAATAAGTGGTTAGTACTCTTTTTCAAACTTCACTGCTGCGCAGTGTTCTGTACGACGTATTTTAAGTTATAATTTTGTAATAATATATGCAATCGTATACTCTTGTAGAGACTTTACGATTTTGCTATGCATGCATGTATTCTGTACTTATTTTAAGAAATAGTTTTCTTATAATATAGAGAATTGTACTGTTGTCAAATAACTTAGAAATAATTCTTGCCACACTTGTAAGAACTTATTTAAAATATCAAAAGCCGTTGTATAAACGACAAACAAGTATACTTTAACAAACGTGCAATATCTTAAATAGGGTTTGGATTATAATTAGGGAGCAATTGATTAATTAATGTATTTTTATTTTGTTATTTAATAGTATAATTATATATAGTATACTAAACTGGACTAAACTTAGATGAACTCAACCTAACACTTAAAACTGTCAATTCCAAAGGTCAAATGCTCTTCCTGTGATGAAAAGCAATGATCGAGTGTTGTGTAATTTATGCGGACGACAGCTTGTACAGCAAAAACATACGAAAAAATATAAACTTGTTAGTTATAGATATTAACTATAAAATATTTGACTAAAATGCGTCACAAGTGTGGCAAGTATTTATTTGGGCATCATTTGTGGAGAAGGTTAGCTTATCAGCAAGGGAGGTTTAAAGTGAAAACACTTAAACATGCACCTCTAGTACATTTATTAACTTTTAAGCTTTGCCAATACATAGACAAGACCTAAACTATATATATAGTACACAATTATACCTAGACGAATGGCAGGGAATACCTAGAAAGGTAATTTTATAAATGCAGCATTTTATATATTTGAATACTCGAAAGCTAATTTATTATGCTTTAAATAGTCTATCCATAAGTAATCTATGGTAATCTAATATGACGTAATACATACAAAAAGCGAATTCAAAAATTGATAAATATAAAAAAGAAATGTACGTTTAATGATATTGAATTCCTATTTCGAACACATATAAAATCAATGACTATCTAACAAGCTTATTCATGTTTCGATACCATTACTCAAACAACTTACAGAAATATTTACAAATTATTTTGTGGCTAATAATCAAATTTATCACCACAACACAAGAAATGCATCTAAACTTCACAAGTCTCACAAAAGAACAAATTAAAATGTAAAACAAAGTCTTTCTAACAATGGAGGTGATATTTGGAATGACCTCAAATCTTTCATCCTTTTACTTAACATTTTGAACCGATTATCTAAAGGAACAAAAACTTAAATGTAATGTAAATTCGGAGTCTTAATAAAAAGCCTGTATAGGTTTCTAGAAGGCCCCTAGCCAGGGGCGGACTGGCTACGTCAGAGGGGCCCGGGCGATTTGCTGTAAAAGGGGGCCCGGTTTCCAAATCAAGTTGTTGTGGGTCCACATATGTAGGGGGGTCCGGGGGAGCTTCCCCCGGAAATTTTTTGAAATTTGGGTCTCTGAAATGGCATTTCCCGCATTCTGACAGCAGTTTTGAGCAAACTTTTAATAGTTTTAAAACATGTTTGTTATGGCACATTTCCTCATTGTTAACAAAGATTTTGTCCAAATTAGGCTTTGAATAGTATATTAAATGTTAAAATATGCATGGACTGTAAGGGCAAAGCCTGTTAAGGCCTGAGGGTTACCAATAAAAACAAAGACGACGCAGTTCCGTACGCATTCTTTCCCATGCGCTAACCACTTATCGACTATACAACGTATATTTTAATATGATTGTAGATCAGATGTTTGAAGCGTTTCAAACTTTTTAGATCCACATTTTCTTTTTGAGTAAACTCAACAAATTATAAAGAACGACTCTATATTAGGAGGGAAAAAAGAGGAAGATTGGTACATGCACTTCCCTCCAACTCTACGGACCCTAAACCGTATTGTTCTCTTTTCAGAGAAGCTGCTTCTTGCAAGTCGTCCACCTATTTTTACGCCTTTTCTGTGCACCACGTTTACAATGAACTGGTTTTATATTAATGGAGTAATTATATTTTATTAATTGCTTTCTTCATAATTCCGGAACTCGAAATGTCGGAAGAAACTATAGCTTCCACTATAAACGCTAGATAATTATTTTATCCTAAGCATGTATTGCCTGATTGATACATCTTTTTTTACTTTTGCAAAGTCAAAAAGATTTAAGGGCCCAAAAGGGGCCCAACAGGCAAGGGGCCCACCGGTAAGCCCGACTGGCCAGTCCGCCCCTGCCCCTAGCTCTTCAATATTATAATTTAGAAATTTTATACATGTAATTTGTTAAAATGTATATATGGGCGAAAATAAATCAAATCAAATCTATAATGATGGGTATACCCCTACAGTCGGTAACCGAACTCAATTTAGCTTCGGCTGAGAAAGTTATAATTGATCAGGCAGAGTGTTGAGGAGGAAGGTATAGATTTACAGTGAAACACTGGCTTACCAACAAATGCGTACGCAGTCACTGGCAGTAGTAGCAGTCATGCATGCACAGTGAAACACCTAAAGTCTGCTGTAATAGTTGGAACAGTATAAAAAAACAGAGAGATAATTCATAGGTACAGCCCATTTATTATTTATTGCTATAAATAATATATAATAATTTATATATAATAATTTTATTTATAGCAATAAATAATAAACGTGGTGATACCACAAAATGTGCAAAAATGCAATTTTGTGACACCGAAAAAAAATCAGACACGAATTCTGTAAATGACATCTGATTTGGTAAGTTCATTGGCGCAGTAATTTTTCTAAAAAAACGTTGTCTAAGTCGAGAAAATCAAAGCTATATTTATGTAAATCAAGAGGAATCTGTATCACATATACAGGCACTCATTAAACATGGATTTTCTTTGTGTTTTCCTCATGAATTATTAATGAGTTTAGATGAACTTTTGTGAAACACCCACGTGATCATATGGAGTATTGTGAACAGTTCATTCATTTGTTTAGTTGGATGATATATTTAGTAAAATCAAGGAAGGGAGAACTGAGTAAATATCGAACACGTGTTTTGTGCGAAACAAAAACCAAGACAAGCCCTTTCTCGTACAGACCGAGCAAACGAAACGCAATGTCGAATGAACTTTTCATTTTGTTAAAGTATATACAATGAAGTAAGTTAGTCGACTAAATCAAAAATAAGGAAAAATGGCCTTCACGTGTTCAGTTTCACATCTTATCCCGTTTTCGAGTTATTGCCGTGCCGTGATGAGTAGCCGCTGGGCGGCTCACGTTAGATAGCTTTATATTCTGGGTGCCACATTTTTTTTTTGGACTCGCGGAATTGTACGCTATAGCTAGCCCGCTGAATCGTACGGAAACAGAAACGTATAGGCACTGGGAACGAGAGTGCAAACGAAATTTTTCGCGACTTTTTAACGACATATCCGAGAAGCAAAGCATTCCGCAAGTAAATATACAATTTTTACACTGGTTCAAATGTGCTTGATCATGATATTGCTGCAAATCTGTGTCTATTCAGGTTGTGAGTCGTTCGTTCGTTCGTCTGTTAATTCGTTCGTTGGTACAGTATCAATAGTAAGCGACGTTGTTGACTCCAAGCAGGGCACCGCTCTTTAGCACTGTGTCTGGTCGAATCTTGTAACTTGAGCTATGACAGCATAAAATACAATCATAAAAAAGTTGGGTGAGTTTTGGGGTGAATTTTTTTGTCGTGCACTTTAAATATGATTTTCTTAGTAATTTTCAGTTCTAAAATTAAGCAAAGCCAATGAATACAATTTAGTTATTTAGACAACTTTTATTCGGCAAGTTATAGATTACATTTTATACCACAGATCATCTCTCACAAGTATGGAACTTTATTGTCAGCTGTATGGCTTTCACATTTGACTATAATAAGTAAAATTATTCGTGTATAGTTTTTCAAGAAGAAAGTTTGTGTTGACAAAAAGGCTTTTTAGACTCTGAATCGTGGGCAATTGACCTTCTTGGATTTGACAGAGTAATAGTTACAACATTTGGATTGTCTGCGATTGTAATAGAAGTAACCACAGCAGTTGTAGTTAGAATTCTTGGTGTAAACTTTACCACAGCAGCAGATTTGTGTGTATGGGTTGTAGATTTGGTTGCCACAATCTAGTAAGAGTCAGATTATATGACAAGGTTAGTATATTGTTAATAATAAGACAAAGATTTTGTCGCGGTGATAATTTTACATATCGCTCTAAATACCCTAAATACCATTGTGAATGACAAAAAGACAAATACACTTTTAAAAATAATAAGATAGAACGAAAGACTTCCTCTTGGTCTTAAAACAATTATAGGATTTAACAGTAAAATGTAAAAACGAAATTTATGTCTACAGATGTAACAACAAATGCAGTATCTTTCAAGTTGTCTCAATGTAAATGTCACCGATTCTTAATTGGACTTCCAAAAACCAGTGTCTACAGACGAGTCTTCAGTAATTTACTTTGGATATACTCTGCGAGCAAAGTCTCATAATATCTTAGCTTGGAGTCGAGGAAAAGGAAGCTTAAGACCTCAAAACTGTTTCAACCGTGGGTACACCCAAATTCGGGTGTTTTTAGCTCTACGTGGCAGATTTTTGCCCGTTTAATATGTCAAGTGTTTTCGGATATTTAGTGACACTTAATTGACCAAAACGGTCATTGGTTTTGATTCTATAGTTGCATTAAGAGCATTAAGATAATGCTTGAAATTAATTTTTTCAGTGTCAGTCAATGTAAGTGGCATTGAATGATATAACTTTCTTCAGTTTAGCCTATACGGTCAGTTCATGGTTGTACTTACAGTAGTATGGGCAGTAACGGAAATAATAGACACAGTTCCAGTTTCCACCTTTTGCGCAAGTACTAAATAAAAAGGGCAATAAAATCTGAATTTTAGATGTCAGTTAAATCGTAACTTTTTATTCTGTATTGTGGTATAAATGACGACGACGAGGACCAATGACGACGAGTGCCACAGCAGCAGCAAGACCAGCAGCAGTAGCAACAACAATGATAACAACGGCGCCGACAACGACAACAAAAAACTCCAGCTAATAATAATTACTACTTACCATTTCATACAGCCACAACGGATTTGGTATCCAGGCTTGAACCATGCAGTAATATGCCAATGACAATCTAAAACACACAACAAACGTTTTATTTACCACACACCCTTGATTTCCCGAGCAATTTTACAAACTCATTTTCAATTGATACTTACATCCCAACTTTCTGTGTTTGTCTTCTGCATCATTTTCCACCAGTGACGTGGTTTCAGTCTCAGCATCTTCTACGATCTTTTTTGCTGGTGCTGGTGCTTTGGGAGCCGTTTCAGAGTCGCTTTGGCTTTGCTCGGTTTTCTCGTTCGACATGTCATCCTTGTATGTACTGTCGGATTGTTCAATTTTGTCTTCAGAATAGCTTTCCTCGTAGTCATCTGTCAAAAAGTTAGAAACATGAAATTAAACATCGGAATAATATATAATTACCTGCATTGTACAAACTAAAGTCATATTTTATGATATATAATTATTACCTGCTTGGACCATGGCAAGGCTGAATGCCAACACAAGGCAAAATAGAAATTGAATCTTCATTTTTCTGGTTCGTTGTAGGTAATCGTGTTCTGCTTCCAACTCTGACTGGAACTATGACTTGAAATGAAATCTGTCGGCATATTTATATACTTTATGTTACTGCGTGTTTTAGCTTCAAACGGAAATAACCTAACAAAGACTTGTAAAGTTTCTCAATTTGCGTAGGATAAACGAGTTTTTGTTCTTTTATCAGGGCAAAGTTTCTTGTTTAACTATAAAACAACAAACAGAGTCAGTAATATCGAAGGAAGTCAATATTTTGTAAAGCTTTTTTACATTAATTTGGAATATAATTACCCAACACCCATGCATGCAGAAGGAATTCTTAAGGATTATGGTATACAAAAAAACAAACATCTTGTGTATCCAAGATATTAGTCAAAACAATAAAACATGATATCAAGTATCACTTATAGCTACTACGATAAAACATGATATTATAAGTAAAACTTGGAAAGGCTCAGCGTTTAGTCAGTGTCTTACAATAGAGAGTGGCAAAAGAGGGCGACGAAAATTACTATGCTGTGTATACCAATAACTCCGATCACTGCATGGTTAAAAGCGTTGATATACTGATGGGTTAACTCAAAGCAGTTGTTTGAGATAATAAATCCTAATCACATGCCGGATTCATTTCAAATACTTTTTAATGATCATACAAGACTATCACAAGAAACATGACAGAGTTGTCTGCAGAATTTCATTTGATAAAACTTATACAGTCTGTGATTATTGAAAGATAATTCTTGATAAACATTCAGAAAAAAGGACTCACAGTGTTCTTTCATACTCATTTCAAATTAGACACAATGATAAAATGTTTTGACCTATCTATTTCATGGTTTTATTTTATGTTTTATTTTTTTATACTGCCAATTGTCCCCAACTTAATTAAATATGATGTTTATCTCGACAACTCTTACGTAAAATGTACGACATAACCGTCTAGCTATGTTGACGTAGCTCGGAAAAAACGAACATTTCTCTACAGCGCCGCAATTCTCTTTAACGCCTTAGATAGTGATTGCAAACAGCTTCTTTTTTTTTTCTTTTTTTTTTTAACAACTTTAATGGATGTATAATAATATACCAATATCCACATGGGAAGAGCGCGAACGAGACTCGAGGACCCATGCGAGGCGCCCCCCCGTAGAAATTAAAAATACATAATATATGAATCAACTAGACTTATACCAACTACATAAACACTAAAACGCACCACCATACGCGCACATAACCTCATAGAAACATAGCTAAGAACAATATAACTGATTAGAATTCAAAAAAGGAACCAAGGCGGTTGGCCCGCAAGGTGACGTATCATGGAGTTAGTAGTTGGTGCATTAAAAAACTGCCATTAGTGACAGGAACAGTTACGATGTAGTGACCATGTACAGGTCGAGTGAATGTCAAAAGTAGATGTCAATAAAGATGAATATGTAGCAGATAAAAATGATTTGAATGTGGCTAGACTACAGAGACTATTAGGTGCTGCTATTTTACAAACAAAATTCCAGAGGGGGACAATTCGGCTAAAGTAGGATGCTTGAAAAGTAGCTTGTCGTGTCACCTGCATGTATTTCTGATGCGTTCACGTTAAGATTAACTACTACTGAACGCAAACTCCGTAATTACTTTCTTCATAAACTTACTTGTATATTAACCATCTGGAAGACCTTTTTTGCGGCAACTGTAATTTTTTATTGAATTGTAAATGTGTTTCTACTTGACTAGTTTATCGCTTGACATTATTCCCATATATAGTGTATTAGTTATGTCTGTTGTATTTGTAAATATTGTAATATTGTGAGGGCCGTATGCATGTTAGATAACCTTTACGGTTAATACGTCTTTTCCCTCGTAAAATAAAGTTTTTTTATTCTCTCATAGCATGCAGTCTTTATTTGCTTAGGAAAATTATACGAGTGGGATAAAAATAAATATATTTTTACTTTTCTATATATACCTACGTTTTTAAATTTCTCTTTGAATTTTTTAAATGAAAAACCTTCTTATAAAATGTAATGTTTCTCTTGGTCTCAACGGCAACATAAGTTGTATTTTTTTTATCATATTTATATATTGATATAATTTTCTTTGGTTCTTGTTGTACATGATATAGTGCAAGATCTGTTCAATGTGAAAAACAGTTATGTTCTGCAGTTATATGTTAGGCAAAAAGACAAACATGCTTCAATATCTTTATTGTATAAATATATCATATTAGTGAACAAACCTCTTAATGCAAGCATATAGATATACATGTATGCCTTTATCCTTTTTATTTCAGGTTCTCCACGGCTTCTAAGTTTCTGTCTATACTGCGTAATTGACCCCACCTATTAAACAAAAATTCTTGTACTATATTTTATCAGAGCAAATTTATATATTTTTATAATTATATCTTCTATATTTTTTTCTTTTACTGTAAAATTAATTACAGTTACGTTTTTTTTTTGTCCATCATATATAAATTTTGACACGTTTCCTTTTGTTTCTTGGTGTAATATTTTCAGATTATTTTTACAATGACTATATATAAATTCTAAACTAAATTGAATTATTTAAATTCTACAAGATTTGTTAAATATAAGTACCAACGTTTTAAATCTGTATGTAGCGAAATATAAGATATAAGATATGGATATTTCTTTTAATGTATATAGAGATACTTAATATTGTATTAATAAACGGAATAGCCTCTTAAGGTGAACATAGGTGTGTCTTTATTGCCTTTGTTTTACATTTTCTTTTATCGTTCTTTGTCTATTATCTTGATACAGCAAAATTCCAAATTCTCGTCAAGAATAAAATTCCTTATTTTACAAAAATTATGACTAGTTTTTTAAAGTCTAATAAAACTTAAGTACAGAACACTGCACAGCAGTGAAGTTTCAAAAAGAGTACGATTTCTTGTAATATAGGAAAGTTGTTACTTGAATAGGTATTCTTATTCTATATGTCATATATACCAAACGTGTATATATATACCAAATATTTAATATATATATATACCATATTATACCAAATATTTAATATATATATATACCATATTATACCAAAATTATTTGGTATATGACATAGAGTAAGAATACTTAAATCTATTTCATTGAAGTAATAGCTTTCTTATAATATATAGGATACTGTACTCTTTTCGAAACGACGTATTTTAAGTAATAATTTTCTTATAATATATGCAATCGTATACTCTGTCGAGACTTTACGATTTTAATTAAGAACTTATTTAAAATACCAAAAGCCTTTGATTAAAGGACAAACAAAGTATACTTTAACAAACGTGGAATATCTTAAAAAGGGTTTAAATTTTTATTAGGGAGTAATTGATTAATTAATGTATTTTTATTTGATTATTTAAAGTACGTTATACATGCAAATAGTATACTAAACTGGACTAAACTTATCAGCTGAACTCAACTCAACTCAACACTTGAAACTGTCAACTTCAAAGGTGAAAAGCTCATCCTGTGATGAGGAGCAATCGGCTGTTGCGTTACTCCTGCGGACGACAATTGCATGTATTCGTGATGTTTAGAATTATGCGCTTGCATGCCTTTGGGGGAAAATTGCCATGTAATCTGCCAGTTAATAGATTCGTTAAAACAACATATACACTTGTTAGATAGAGATCTACACAATGCATCTTAACATATATGTTATTCAACAAAACAATTGAATCACTAACTATCCACAACGCTGTGATTATATACGTGGGCGTTTTACAAAAGTCTTAAAGATATCATTATAGTCAAGATGAATTTGATTAAAATACAATCTCTTCTTTCAACAACAAAAATTATTTGTCTTTCTTTGAATAAGACATAGTAGTTCCAAGGTTGTAAAAAAAATGCTTGTTTTGTGGATAAATGTAGATAGGCACGATTGAGTTAACTTGGAGAAGTTTTTGTAGCGATTTAATTTTTAATATAGGGTTTTGTGCCGCACGTCCGCAATATAATTACACGGCATGTCATACAAATACTATATAGAATATTACTTGAATATTGATGAATTCAAATTAGATAAATTGGAGAAGTGCGCCAGTAAGTTGATACAAGAATGATCTCAACTTAACTCAAGTTAAGTAGAACTTTTATAAGTAGAACATTTCACAAAGACATTAAAAACAGTATAGACTATACAAAGAGAACTTATAGTCACTCGAAAAAGAAGGTCAGCATTCGACACTGCCGAACTATCAATGCCGACCTGAGAGGACGTACCGAGTTTAATCAAGTTCTTTGTTTTTCTCTATGGACAAATTATATATACTTCAACATTTTGGTAAACCAAAGCAGGAATATCATGTATTTTACAACTATACTTCCCAAGCTGTTAGAATTCGTATTCAGTTTATAAAAGTACCGTACATAACTTCGTCAACTCCCGCTTTACTACCGAGGGCTGTCCAATTTTACAAGTAAAATACCAAAGTCCGCTTCGTTTGAAAACTAACGATACAAACAGTTAAAGTGATAGTTTTTAAACCGTCCTTATATAACTCATTCATTATTCCGACTACATGTACGACGGTTCTCCACTTGACGAGTAAAATCGCCGCCTGGAGTTAGACAGTAAAATGATACTAAAGTCTGCTACGTTCGAAAACGAACGATACGGTTGGCAAACAGTTAAAAGATCCTTAACTCTTCTTAACTCGTCCCTAACTCCTTCACTGCCAGTAAAATCATCTGGCTTTAGACAGAAATTCTGCTTCATTCGAAAACGAACGATGCGGTAAGCAGAGAGTTAAACGTACAAACTTGTACCAGTTTTCGATCACACATTGCTCCGTCATATAGCTACGGACTGCATGCTATATCTTTACAAAAATAAATGGTGTTTGTAATGCAGGTCTAGGCCACGATTCATACCAAATGATATAAACAAAGTCACCCATGCAATTGAAAAGCAAAGTGAAAAGGTGGCAACTAGCTGCCCAGAATAGTTTTGATAACGAAATACTGACGTTTCGAGCAAAGCCCAGAGTAAAATGTGAATCATCAATTGAAGAATTTGTTTTAAGCAAAATGTAACAAAAGATATTACGAGAGTCTCAGCTGACTACAGAATGTCTTTTGTGAAAAACATTCCACTCTGAATAAAGAAGTTCTCATCCTTTTTTCTTGTGATGATTTGAGACGTATGCCTGATTTAAGTGTCCTCGACAAAATGCCACGAGAGGTGCCGACGTGGGTAGGGTTTAGGTCGGCACTTTTCTGCCGATTCTATTTTTGAATTATTGCGGGGGTTCCTTAAGCCCCACATGCATACGACCTTGTTTTTCTTTGACAAGTTCCTTAAATAACACTGCACTTATGATTACCAGTTAATCTCCGCAATGCAGACAGCGTGTAAATAGACAATATAGCAGTATACCTCGCAGGTGAATAGTGCTTTTTACGCAATCTGAATGGGTCCTCTAGCTCGGGATATCCTGCACTATTCATGCAGCGTTCACGTCAGTAATATAAAGAAATACTAAAAAAACCAACTGAATAGTTATGTCAGTACGTCAAAACCTTTTATCTCTGTCTCTAACTTAACAGTAAAATGGATATGAAAGAACAGTCTCTATTAATGTTTATCAGGAACGTTTCTTTAACAATCGCGCATGTAGACTGTATATGAGTTTTATCCTTGTGTCTAACTTAAGAATAGATATCAAAGAACAGTCTCTTATAAGTCACTCTTTTTAAATGTTTATCAGGAATGTTTTCTTTGAAATCACAGACTGTAGGAGTTTTAATGAAGTTTATTTATATATATATATATATCAGTTCTGTACAACGTTTCGAAATCTTACTCAATCTTCCAGCTGTGTTTTGCATTTTGTGATAGTCATGATCATTAAGTCGTATATTCTTAAAAAGTGTAATGAGGATTTATATATATGAACAATAACTGAAAACCTCTGACTCAACCTGGTATAACATGTTTGAGATTCAAACCATTTACTCAAGTATCAAACGCAATGGCATTGACGACCTTTAATTACTTATCAATTGACATGCAGTTGAGAAGCAATCTGAAATTTTCATCGCCGTTTTCCCCCAATCTCAATTGGAAGACATCGCATCGCAAAGAAGCCTCTCCCATTCAAATTAAAACTTTCGTAAGTAGTTATAAGTGATACTTGATATTGTGTTTTATTGTTTTGACCTATCTTGGATCCACGAGACGTTTATTTTTGGGTTATGTTTTGTATCGCACGCAATCCTCAAGAATTCGTTTTGTATCTTCTAAGTGTCCGGAATCGGTAATTATATTTCATTTGAAAATCTGATTCACTCTCTTTGATATCACTAACTTTATTTGTTGATTTATATCGAACAAACGACTTTGACTTTATAAAAAAACAAAAAACTCGTTTATCTTACGCCAATTGAGAAACCGCACACTCTTTGTATAGGTTATTTCCGTTTGAAGCTAAAGCACGCAGTAATGATAAAGTATATAAATACGCCGAGAGATTTCATTTCAAGTCATAGTTCCAGTCAGAGTTGGAAGCTGTACACGATTACCTACAACGACCCAGAAAAATGAAGATTCAATTTCTATTTTGCCTTGTGTTGGCATTCAGCCTTGCCGTGGTCCGAGCAGGTAATAATTAATATGTATAAAATATATGCATGGCTCTTGTTTATGCAATGGTAATTAGTATTCCGATGTTTAATTTCATGTTTCTGTATCTTTCTGACAGACGACAACGAGGAAAGCTATTCTGAAGACAAAATTGAACAATCCGACAGTGCATACAAGGATGACTCGCCGAACGAGAAAACCGAGCAAACCCAAAGCGATTTTGAAACGGCTCCCAAAGCACCAGCACCAGCAAAAAAGATCGTAGAAGATGCCGAGACTGAAACCACATCACTGGTAGAAAATGATGCAGAAGACAAACACAGAAAGTTAGGATGTAAGTATCAAGGTGATTTTCTAAAATTGCTCGGGAATGCAATTAGGGTGTGTGGTAAATTAAAAGTTTGTTGTGTGTTTTAGATTGTCATTGGAGTGTTAAAACATTTACTGTTATTGTTTTAGTTTGTCACTGGGGAATTGCTAGATGGTTCAAACCTGGATACCAAATCCGTTGTAGCTGTATGAAATGGTGAGTGGTAATTATTATTAGCTGGAGTTTTTTGTTGTCGTTGTCGGCGCTATCGTCATATCTTGATATTTAACAATTAAACAACGAGCCCGAATTTTCTATGAGCGAATAGTCAACGAGGCGAAGTTTCAGTATTTTAAGTAAACTCACCACATAGCGTATTCGTTGGGGCTCGTTTATACATTTTTTAACTGCAAAAACAACAATTAATCAACAGTCATTTCGGACATTTCCTTGGTCCCGTACGGTGTGGGTAACTGATGGAAAAGTAAAGTTTTCTTGCATAATTTAGCATGGGTTTTAATGTACAATATTGCAACAATGTATTTCCACTCATTTGATATGTAAAAATGACAAAAAGTTGAATGAACCATTCATTTTAGCATGCAGTTTATCACGAAATCTTGTCAAAGCGTCTAATTTTGAAATGTGCTTTGTTTGTAGTTATTTTGTTTTAAACGAATAGAGAAACAATTTAACGACCTTATAACCATTAATAATTTCCAGTTTAACCACTTTGTAGCCGTTTTTGTTTTCTGTAGAACTTATTACTTCGCGTAAATGTTTAATCTCTCATTTGCCCACTCATTATAATTTCGGCGCCATTGTTGCTTAAACAGATCAACCGCTGGCTCTACTGATCATTGCTCGTAACATACTACACATTTTGTGATTGGTCAATTTACTTAGCTTTTATTGTCCTTTTTATTTAGTACTTGCAAAAGAGGTGGAAAATGGAACTGTGTTTATAATTTCGCTTACTGTCCATACTACTGTAAGTACATCCCTGATCTAACGCCTATGGTGTATAAAATTCAATGAAATTGATTGCATTACACGCCTTAAATTTCCGGATTTTATTATTTCCCCAAGCCGTTCCCCAATTTCATTTTGCCATTTCCCATATAGCTTTATGAATACTTTTGTTCTACAAAAATGTTCAATATATATATATTTCTCGAAGTCATTAATAATTCATGAGGAAAACATAATGGCAATCAATTACTGAGACGTTGTTGTGAAATGTGGTAATAAACGCCCATAAATTAAGACTAGTATTACCTCAATTGAGTAAAAAACTCGGCAATCGCCTCTTCTTCAACACACTTCTCGGTGTTTTCAAATCAGATAATAAACGTCTTCTCGTTTATGATATATTACATATAGTACAATATATTCAAACAATGGACGTTTAAAGGAAGAAATTACGAATATTTATTAACGTGACCGCCAACTCGATAATTATTATATCCTTTTTTCTGTCCTTATATATAAAATTCTTATAATTATTTCGAGACTAACAGCTTTTTAAACGTTTTGACACTTGTTCTGTATAAATATATTGAGAAAGATAATCAACGTAGTAACCTTGTATTATCTGACTATTTCTATAGATTGTGGCAACCAAATCTACAACCCACTCAAACAGGTCTGCTGCTGTGGTAAAGTTTACACCAAGAATGTTAACAATCGCTGCTGTGGTTACTTCTATTACAACTACAGGCATTCCAAATGCTGTAATTATTACTCTGTCAAGCCAAAGAAGGCCAACTGCCCACGATTCAAAATCTAAAACGCTTTCATTTTCCCAAAACCATTTTATACAACACATCAATCCAGTTTTATACTCGTGAGAGATCTGTGGTTTGCGTAATAAAATGTAATCTAATTTCTTTCAAAATAAAACCTGTTTATAACTAATTTGTATGTATTGAACTTATTTGATTTATTATTCATTAAATGGCTAAGTTCGTTTTCCGGTTCGTACACAAAACAATGCAAGTTGATTAGCTAAAAACGTTTTGGCGGGAAAATCTCTATCGTTGATTTGATTACACTGAAATAAAAGACTTGAGAAGTAACATGGCTCCCTAGAGTTTTAGTTTTTTGATGGCTTGTTACGTTTAGTCATAGCATAGCCACTGGAAAGGGAGAGGGCTGTGAAAGTGGGCGTGACTGAGATTTATGTTATTGTTCGCCAAATTCAAGATCACGTGACGTTGAACCTGCATGATTGAGCACTAAAAAGCAAGATTTTACATTAGAGCAGCGAGGCGCGTACCTACAAGTACTACAACGAAGTTCTTCCGTGATGGTTTCGATATAAATTCCACTTCATTTGGACATTATATGCATAGATGGTCCCTCATGAAAACTCCCTTTGCAAAGAATATTTAATAAAGTGCAGTAAATTCGAATAAACGATCAATGGTCGGACCGAACACGGTGAGAGCCGAGGTAAAATAATGATACAATACTGTTTTGCCAACAGTAAAACTAAAATTCGCTTTTGTCTTAATATGAATGGTTGTGCTAAATTATATGTCGTAAGTTGAGTTGCCTTCATTGAATATTAAATGCACTAAATGTCTGGTGTATTGCGTTTCATAAACAACGGTGAGGACTGGCAATTGTCGTATGCGTATAAGTTTATTAGAATAACTAAAGTATTAAGAAACATTGCCATCTGACAACAAAAGTGCAAAACTCCGATTTAATAATGGCACGGAGACGACAAATGCTTTTCGACTGCGTTGTTCCTTGGTTTTCTTTTATTAATAATTTGTAGACATGCGGCGATTTATGATAATTTCAATTTATTCACACTATTTTTAATACTTACAATGAAAAATACAAAGTTTACATAGTGATACATAAATAAATCCGAGTTAAATATAAAACAAAATATTTTATGAAAGAATATACATATGTGAGAGTGTAATTAAAGTATAAAGCTTTCGAGTTTAATCACTGCCTTGACATATTAATAAGTTGGGGATCAGCAGAGGATGAAATATTAAGATCGTGTCGAAGTAAGAAAATAGACATTGTATAATACGAAAATGAAATTCAGATCAACCTTGGTGACTTAATATTTTTTACATTGAAACAGACAGGGTTTTTAAATCACTGGGAATATTTTCCCAGATTTTTGTAGCTGAGAATCTTATAAATGTTTGTTTACAATAATTAGTCCGGCGGGGAGAAAATAGTTCACGCTACGGCTAATTTTCTCACAATGCCAGAGTGTGAATTATTTGAGTGAGCCATGCATGAGTTAGCGCTTGATACGATTGTGTAATGTTCAAGGGATGATCATTTTAATGTCACGATAAAGTCCATCATGAAACCGAACGCCGATCATCTACACAACGATGCACCACCATATATATTTGTTTACGTCTTATTTGAGAAATGCGCGACTTAAAAACTCTCACGGTCCTGTTAAAACCAATCCTATCTTTTTGAGGTGATTTCTTTGTGCACACAATCATATTATTGAATAAACTAATATCTAAAATTAACGCAGAATCAATGTAAAATATAAAATTTGTCATAAAAATGACGGACTACAGTATACACTATACAGCACTGTCGCTGTCTAAAGTTCGTAGGTCGTCAAAAACCGAATTCCTACCGAATTTTGTTAACGAAATACAAGGGTACTCATTTGGACTTGTAAATATCATGTTTCTTGTGGATTTTTAGAAGTCACCATAACCGACATCGTGCAGTTTAACGAAGAACAAGGTTATAATCTAATGTAAGCCATATGAAAGAATACACTGGCCATGCCGGTTCAAGATCACGTGACGCTCAGGCGTGAAATTTTTAACATCAAACCGGAAGTTCTATTGTTTCAGAGCGGAGTTTCACAGCCCTCTCCCTTTCCAGTGGCTATGCGTGAACGCTGCATGAATAGTGCAGGATATCCCGAGCTAGAGGACCCATTCAGATTGCGTAAAAAGCACTATTCACCTGCGAGGTATACTGCTATATATATATATATATATATATATATATATATATATATATATATATATATATATATATATATATATATATATATATATATATATATATACATGCTCAAAAATGATATGTCTATATACACGCGGTCTGCATTGCGCATGCAGATTAACTTGTGAAAATGACGATCATAAGTGCAGTGTTATTTAAGGAACTTGTCAAAGGAAAACAAGGTCGTATGGATATGGGGCTTAAGGAACCCCCGCAATTCAAAAATAGAATCGGCAGAAAAGTGCCGGTGTAAACCCTACCCACGTCGGCACCTCTCGTGGCATTTTGTCGAGGCCACTTAAATCAGTCCTACGTCTAAAATCATCACAAGAAAAAAGGATGAGAACTTCTTTATTCAGGGTTGAATGTTTTTCACAAAAGACATTCTGTAGTCAGCTGAGACTCTCGTAATATCTTTTGTCACATTGTGCTTAAAACAAATTCTTCAATTGATGAATGATTCACATTTTACTCTGATGAAGGGCTTTGCTCGAAACGTCAGTATTTCGTTATCAAACCTATATGAATTTTACTAGGGTTTATGCCAATATATTTTACTATAGTACCATTGTTATTTGTGAATTAATCAAACAGTCACAGAGTATCTGAACAATAATTAACGATACTGGGCGTAGTAGCCTACGGGTTTGGCAAGCAATAATGTTTGTAAGCAATTCTTTGTTTAGACAGTTGTCCCGTTTAGGGCTATATTGTCGTGCAGACAAAGAACTGGGGTTTTTTTTATGACGAGTAGCTCATACCCTTAGGACTAGTGCGGCCAGTATCGTCCATTAACTCTAATTTTTAGTGCTAAGAATTGTCATCTACCGTAGTATTACAAACAAAGTTACCACTGAACCAGCGCAAAATTTCCTAAATTATGGAGAATACTTCGTTATAAAGGTTAAATTTCGAAAGATCTAAATTAATGCATGAGCAACGTTTAAATAGTATATTTTAATAAATATGTTTTCGCTTCATCCAACGTATTAAATTATATATTTTTCGTTCTTGCGACTCCGTAAACAACTCAGGCGCATTTGTGTTACTTTGCTCCTGTATTCTAAATCTTCATAGTTTATTGATACTGTCTTTGTCTTTTAGGCAGACATTTCGTATAAACGCAAACAGACAGAAACGAAGCAAAACGCTTGAAAACATTGACAGTTTCCACAATAAAAACAACAAAGGCGAAGCGGCGGGACACAAAACGGCTAACGAAGAATTGGCGGTGTATTCGGGCAGACTTTGACGAATAAAACCCAAGACGTTAATCAACTGAAGAGATTTACACGTAAAAGCAAATCGAGACTTATTAAAGGCTTCAATCAGGACGGCGACTTCTGTTTCTACGGACAGTTTATATACAGTATCGCACAACACTGAGGAAAGCGACGTGAATAAACATCGATTTGGGCATTGCAGTCTGGCTTTCTTGAGAATTAACGTACACCTTTATATCTTAATTGTCACAATAAAATACTGTAAATCAGATTATAATTAAAAACATTGTCTGCGTGATTCAGTTTAGCCACGTTTCAAAATTACCCACCCCCAGTAAGTTATACTTTCGCCCTCGAAACACGTGACCAGCCCCAACCAGGGTCTTTTCGCAGCGCAGCGGAGATAAGACCCTGGGTACGAGGATGGTCCAATACCACAGATCGAAATATACGGAAACTTCAAAGCATACATGCAGAACTATGCTGCTCGGATTATTAGTGGACTGACTAGGAAATATGACCATGTGACACCTGTACTGAAGCAACTACGATGGATACCCGTTAAATTACAACTTTATTATCGTGACGCTATCCTTACGTTTAAATGCATGACTGGAATGGCGCCTATTTATTTAAGTTCTCAATTTTTAACTAGAGGTAGTAAGAGTGGAAGGTCAACTAGAAAAGCTAATCAATTAAACATTCCACTTTTTAAAAGCGCAACAGGTCAGAGAACCTTTCATTATCGCGCTGTAAAAATATGGAACGAATTACGTCCAGAACTAAAATTAAGCGAGACAATTCGGCAATTTAAATGTAAATTAAAAAGAGACCTACTAGATAGCTTTGTATCATAAGGCATATTATATCTTGCAGTATTCTAATTATGTTTCTTGTATCTAATTCTTAACATTGTAAATACTTTAGGTACATTGTCCCTGAAAAACCCCTATGGGGAGTGGTCAATTAAATATTGTATTGTATTGTATACAGAATAATTATGTAATAGTTAATTTAAAGACATCAATAACCATAGACTATGACCATAGTGGTTCACGTCAGTAAGATAAATAAATAAAAAGCCCAACTAAATAGTTATGTCAGTACGTCAAAACCTTTTATCTCTGTCTCTAACTTAACAGTAAAATGGTTAAGAAAGAACAATCTCTATTATAATGTTTATCAGGAATGTTTCTTTAACAATCGCGCATGTAGACTGTATATGAGTTTTATCCTTGTGTCTAACTTAAGAATGGATATCAAAGAACGGTCTCTTATACGTCCCTCTTTTTAAATGTTTATCAGGAATGTTTTCTTTGTAATCACAGACAGTAGAAGTTTTAATCAAATTTATTTATATATATATATATATATATATATATATATATATATATATATATGTACTATTTAAAAACCGAGTCAGAGTGCTTTATCATTGTATATAGACGCGAGCCGAAGGCGAGCGGCTATATATATAGGTTAAAGCACGATGACGAGGTTTTTAAAAGGCTTCTAAAATCACCTTTTGTCTTATATAAATGAATAGAACAATAAAGTTGAATTTTCCAATGTAGTCATGTGTTTATGTTTTAACTGACCTGGGAATAGTTAACAATTTTTTATGGTAATGAACATGAAAGCAGTATGAAGTGGGTTTGAAATATTCAAATTTACTCTTTTGAGGATGTGTTCATGGCTCGTTTTCGAAGTTCACGAAGCACTGAGGAAGAGCGATAATTATTTAAAAAGTCCACTCCTCCTAGCACAAGATACGCCACGAAGTGGGCAATTAAGATTTTTAACGAATGGAGGGGAGCCAGGGAAGTGAAAGAGGTGGAGACAAACGATGTTGGCTTCGGAATTGACGATGGTAGTTCAATACAGTCGTTATGCATCCCACTGCAAGAGATGGGTGCGGTGTCCTTGGCCTTTTGGCTAAGGAAACTTGTTGGAGAAGTGGCTAATGCAAATGGAGAGCACGTACTTTGTACTGTTTGATATGTGGTTTAAATCGGTTTCTATCAGACGTTAAGGGAACTGATACAATAAACATTTTGGACAAGAAAGATCGAAGGTAGGTTTATTCATGCTTGCATGTCGTTGAGGAACTGCATAGCAGTAGTGGACATTGTTATATTTGTTATTTACTGTAGGTTTATATGGTTCCGTAAGGCATTGGACGCTGAAATGAAGGACGCTGAAATGAAGGACGCTACAGGCTCTGGCATCGCTGTGGCAACGAAGAAGAAAGAGCGTAATGAAATTACGGAAGAAGAGGAAAAAGTTCTTTGGGAGAAGAAACTACTGGGAGGACATACAGCCGAATCGCTATTGCACACGGTGTATTTCTACAATGGAAAGCTATTCGCAATAAGAGCTGGTGAGCACCGGCTGTTGCGGTTGAAGAACTTCTCATTGTCGGACAATTCTATAATATTTAACGAAAGTATGTCAAAGACTTTTCATGGTGGTTTAAACGATCTTAAGTATACACCTCGTAGTGTAGAGCATGTGTGTCATAAGTCAGGAGAGAAGCACGAGCATTGTATTTTGTCACTGTACAAGTTGTATTTCTCCAAAGTTGATAAATTAGCGGAAGGAAAAGAGTCGTTTTACTTTAAGCCGCACCGAAATAAGTTTGTGTTTGGTTATGAAAACAGTGTGGTTGGTATGAATATGTTGAACAGTATTCTTCCTGAAAAGCTTTGTGTAAGGGCTGGTCTTGAACGTAAGACGGCTCATAGTTTAAGAGTGACGTGTGCCAGTCGTTTGTACCAAAATTGCATAGATGATAAACGAATTCGTGAACGTACAGGCCACAAGTCAAATGCACTACAGAGGTACGAGAGAACTTGTAGAGAACAAATATGTCAAGTAAGTGAATGTCTCGGAGTACCAAAGATGTTGAATTTGTCAACCAGCATTGGTGACCCAGACGACGGTGTTAGTAATGTTACATTAATGCAGCAGAGAGCAAAATCAGATGATTTTAATTTCAGTGAGTTTGATGATGATGTTTCGGATGAGGTTTTGGCGAATATTGATGAGAGTTTTTTGTGTGAGGATATGTCAGATAATATGTGTGGTGGAAACGCCAATTGTGTTGTAAGTCCTGTATTTAATAATTGTAACATTACGATTAATTTTGGAAAATAAAGAGAATTTGCTATGGTTTAATTTCGGTAACTAGAAGAATGACACGAGCCAATAAATATCATAAAGGCACATGTGATTTATATCATAAAGGTACGTGTGATCTATATACGCATATTAAATGAATACGCGGTAGTCTATATCACGGTATAAAGAGGTCTTCATGTGACGTATTGTGATGAATTTTATTGGACGATTATCTCATGAATTATTCATGAATTTTAGAAATATATATATATATATATATATATATATATATATATATATTATATATATATATATATATATATATCAGTTCTACATACAACGTTTCGAAATCTTACTCAATCTTCCAGCTGTGTTTTGCATTTTGTGATAGTCATGATCATTAAGTCGTATATTCTTAAAAAGTGTAATGAGGATTTATATATATGAACAGTAGGCCTAACTGAAAACTTCTGACTCAACCTGGTATAACATGTTTGAGATTCAAACCATTTACTCAAGTGTCAAACTCAATGGCATTGACAACCTTTAATTATACTTATCAATTGACATGCAGTTGAGAAGCAATCTGAAATTTTCATCGCCGTTTTTCCCCAATCTCAATTGGAAGACATCGCATCGCAAAGAAGCATCTCCCATTCAAATTAAGACTTTCGTAAGTAGTTATAAGTGATACTTGATATTATTGTGTTTTATTGTTTTGACCTATCTTGGATACACGAGACGTTTATTTTTGGGTTATGTTTTGTATCGCACGCAATCCTCAAGAATTCGTTTTGCATCTTCTAAGTGTCCGGAATCGGTAATTATATTTCATTCGAAAATCTGATTCACTCTCTTTGATATCACTAACTTTATTTGTTGATTTATATCGAACAAACGACTTTGACTTTATAAAAAAACAAAAAACTCGTTTATCTTACGCCAATTGAGAAACTTTACAACTCTTTGTATAGGTTATTTCCGTTTCAAGCTAAAACACGCAGTAAATGAGTATAAATAAAGTATAAATAAAGTATATAAATACGCCGATAGATTTCATTTCAAGTCATAGTTCCAGTCAGAGTTGGAAGCTGTACACGATTACCTACAACGACCCAGAAAAATGAAGATTCAATTTCTATTTTGCCTTGTGTTGGCATTCAGCCTTGCCATGGTCCGAGCAGGTAATAATTACTATATAGTATAAAATATATATATATGCATGGCTCTTGTTTATGCAATGGTAATTAGTATTCCGATGTTTAATTTCATGTTTCTGTATCTTTCTGACAGATGACAACGAGGAAAGCTATTCTGAAGACAAAATTGAACAATCCGACAGTGCATACAAGGATGACTCGCCGAACGAGAAAACCGAGCAAACCCAAAGCGATTTTGAAACGGCTCCCAAAGCACCAGCACCAGCAAAAAAGATCGTAGAAGATGCCGAGACTGAAACCACATAACTGGTAGAAAATGATGCAGAAGACAAACACAGAAAGTTAGGATGTAAGTATCAAAGTGATTTTCTAAAATTGCTCGGGAATGCAATTAGGGTGTGTGGTAAATTAAAAGTTTGTTGTTTGTTTTAGATTGTCATTAGAGTGTTAAAACATTTACTGTTATTGTTTTAGTTTGTCACTGGGGAGTTGCTAAATGGTTCAAACCTGGATACCAAATCCGTTGTAGCTGTATGAAATGGTGAGTGGTAATTATTGTTAGCTGGAGTTTTTTGTTGTTGTCGTTGTCGGCGCTATCATACCTTGATATTTAACAATTAAACAACGAGCCCGAATTTTCTATGAGCGAATAGTCAACGAGGCGAAGTTTTAGTATTTTAAGTAAATTCACCACAAAGCGTATTCGTTGAGGCTCGTTTATACATTTTTTAACTGCAAAAACAACAATTAAGGTGGTAGTCTACCCTAAATTCCCCAAAACACTATTTTTGCTCTAGTTTCATAACAATTTAATCAATCATCACAAAAATTGGCACAAAGCAAGATCTAGTTAGTATACAAATTTTAAGACTACCTAAAGTGAACTACACTAAATAGTTGCCATGGTAACAACAGAAAACTACGATACAAACAGGAATTTGCGGAAACAATATCTCAAGAAGAAAAATAACTATTAACTCCAAATTTTGTGTGGTTAGTTCTTATGTCCTGTAGTATGGGTTAAGTAGACAGAATTTCATTCGACCAAATATTTCTGTCCGAACGCTGAAAAAGCACTGTTTCCATGGTAACCATGGCAAAACTGCAAATTTTAGAAAACTGTTTATTTAACCCATAAAGTACTATAAGATACACCTACAGTCCAAAAATGAAGGCAAAACATCAAATCCCCTTCATTTTAGACTTTCCACAAATTTGATAAATCAAAACTCTTTCGTTTTGAGAATATCGAGGTTAAAGATGAACTAATGTTTCGTAGCAACTCTCGACCATGTCCAGCATACAAATTCTACAAAAAATGTTATTTGTGTATTCAAGGAGATGCAGTAAGATACAAAAATATTTTTTTTAAATTCCAACTTTTGATCGAAATTTAGGGTAGAGGTGGCTTAACGTTCAACAGTCATTTCGGACATTTCCTTGGTCCCATACGGTGTGGGTAGTTAGAAAAGCAAAGTTTTCTTGCATAATTTAGCATGGGTTTTAATGTACAATATTGCAACAATGTATTTCCATTCATTTGATATGTAAAAATGACAAAAAGTTGAAAGAACCATTCATTTTAGCATGCAGTTTATCACGAAATCTTGTCAAAGCGTCTAATTTTGAATGTGTTTTGTTTGTAGTTATTTTGTTTTAAACGAATAGAGAAACAATTTAACGATCTTATAACCATTAATAATTTCCAGTTTAACCACTTTGTAGCCGTTTTTGTTTTCTGTAGAACTTATTACTTCGCGTAAATGTTTAATCTGTCATTTTAATTTTGCCCACTCATTATAATTTCGGCGCCATTGTTGCTTAAGGTGGCTCCACACAGTTTCTTGAAAAATGGAAAATACAAGTGTGAGAGTCCAAAACACGTGCATAAACAATTCGGGAAAATAATAAAACTATATGTTCTGCATAGTTAAAAGGTCTGACAATCAAAAACTGTTACCAAATAAATAGCAACAGTTGTTGCTATGGCAACAATGGCGTTTCAAAATGGCTGCCAATTACCCTTCAAACTAATTTAATTCGAAAAAAACTTTGGTGACCTCCAATTTTTTTTTCATTACAAATTTTCTTGAAGTATGAGTAATCAATAGACCGATTTAAAAAAAATTCTGTAGAACAAATAGTTTTTTCCGGAAATATCATGTTTGTTAATTTTTTTTAAATTTCGTTGTACAGAATTTTTTTTAAATCGGCCTATTGATTACTCATACTTCAAGAAATGTTTTAAAGAAAAAAAAATTGGGGTCACCAAAGTTTTTTTCGAATTAAACTAGTTTGAAGGGTAACTGGCAGCCATTTTGAAACGTCATTGTTGCCATAGCAACAACTGTTGCTGTTTATTTGGCAATAGTTTTTGATTGTCAGACTGTTTAGCTATGCATGACATTTAGTTTTATTCTCCATATTGTTTAATCACCCGTATTGGACTGTCAAACTTGTATATTTTCCATTTTTCAAGAAACTGTATGGAGCCACCTTAAACAGAGCAACCGCTGGCTCTACTGATTATTGCTCGTAACATACTACGCATTTTGTGATTGGTCAATTTAGTTAAAAGAAAGCTTGTCATTGGCCTATCGCCAGAGGTTTATATCACCAATTAGTATAAATTTACAAGTTTATAATGCAAATTCTCGAATTTCATTGGCTATTGGAGGAGTTTATTATTAACAATTAGACAACGAGACCGAGTTTTCTATTTAACAATTAGTCACCGAAGTCGAGGTGACTATCGGTAAATACACCGATAGTCACCAAGACTGAGGTGACAAATTGTTTTAGTATAATTTTAGACGTTGATAAAAAACCAATCACGTTGAAACAAAAACTTTTAAACAACTGCTTTCATTTTAACAGTGGTGATTCTGTTTATTCACAGACGATGTTAGCAAGCCACAATCGTTGTCAGTAAATAATTTCAAAAAAAGAGTAAACAACATCCTACTTTGGAATTGAACTTGTACATACATTCAAATATATGCTAAAAAGACTTTTATTCTGGTGTTTTGGATCCTGTGTTACAGCTTTTTTGCACTTAATTATTCATGTTCAATATGTTCTTCACTTATGACGAAGTTTTCGCCACATCGCTACGACCAAAATCTAGCCAAAACATACAAAAAATACGAAGAAATATAGAAAATATTCTTCCTTACCTTTATAAAGTTTTGTTTTTACGATATTTGATATCCACAACATCTCAGTGATAAATGTTTTCAGTATTATGCTCTTTTGTTTGTCTCAAAAACTACAGACCCCATTTTGATAAAAAAAAGTCAACAGTTCAATGAATCAACAAATTCTAAAATCTCATACTTCAAAATGACAACTCCGAGGGGGAGACTGAAACGAGTAAAGTCAGTGCAGTGTTGAATAAGTACCAGTCTCTTTTCCAAAACTACTTTTGAAGAACAATTTCTTGTGATGTAATAGTCACCGCGCTAGGCGGTGACTATCACCTCAGATTCACCGCTGAGCGGACCAATCAGAAAGCTGGAAAGCCTCTTTTCCACTATGAAATTATACTAAGAGCGAATAGTCAACGAGGCGAAGCCGAGTTGACTATCGCTCATAGAAAACGAGGGCGAGTTGTCTAATTGTTTTAGTATAAATTTACCAACAAAAGTTAAATATAAAATTCTCGACAATAACGTATTCTTTGAGGCTCGTTCAATACATTTGTAACTGCCAACAATAAACGTTCAACAGTCATTTCGGACATCTCATTGGTCCCGTACAGTAACTGATGGAAAAGTAAAGTTTTCCTGCATAATTTAGCATGGATTTTCATGTACAATATTGAAACAATATATATCCACTCATTTGTTTTGTAAAAGTGACAAAAAGTTGAAAGAAACATTCAATTTAGCATATAGTTTACATCACGAAATCTTGTCAACAGCAAGTGTATTTTGAAATGTGTTTTGTTTGCAGTTATTTCGCTTTAAACGAACACAGATAAACAATTTAACGATCTTACCATTAATAATTTCCATTCTAACCATTTTGTAGCCATTTTTGTTTTCTATAGAACTTATTGCTTCGCTTAAATGTTCAATTTCTTCTTTCACTTGCCCACTCCGTTATAATTTCGGCGCCATTGTTGCTTAACAGAACAACCGCTGGCTCTAATGATCATTGCTCGTGCTACACTACGCATTTTAATTTGTCACTGGTCAATTTCGTTAAAAGAAGGACTTTCATTGGTTTACCCCAGAGGTTTATATCACCAATTAGTATAAATTTACAAGTTTATAATGCAAATCCTCGAATTTCATTGGCTATTGCAGGAGTTTGTAATTGGTGATACAAACCTCTGGGATAAACCAATGAAAGTCATTCTTTTAAAAAAATTGACCAATGACAAAATGCGTAGTATAGCACGAACAGTGATCATTAGAGCCAGCGGTTGTTCTGTTAAGCAACAATGGCGCCGAAATTATAACGGAGTGGGCAAATGAAAGAAGAAATTGGACATTTAGCCGAAACAATACGTTCTACAGAAATCAAAAACGGCTACAAAATGGTTAGAATGGAAATTAGTAATGGTAAGATCGTTAAATTGTTTATCTGTGTTCGTTTAAAACGAAATAACTGCAAACAAAATACATTTCAAAATTACGCTAGCTGTTGACAAGATTTCGTGATGTAAACTATATGCTAAATTGAATGTTTCTTTCAACTTTTTGTCACTCTTACAAAACAAATGAGTGGATATATATTGTTTCAATATTGTACATGAAAATCCATGCTAAATTATGCAGGAAAACTTTTCTTTTCCATCAATTACTGTACGGCCCAAGCAGATGTCCGAAATGACTGTTGAACGTTTGTTGTTGGCTGTTAAAAAATGTATTAAACGAGCCTCAAAGAATATGTTATGGTCGAGAATATATTTAACTTTTGTTGGTAAATTTATACTAAAACAATTAAACAACTCGCCCTCGTTTTCTATGAGCGATAGTCAACTCGGCTTCGCCTCGTTGACTATTCGCTCTTAGTATAATTTCATAGTGGAAAAGAGGCTTTCCAGCTTTCTGATTGGTCCGCTCAGCGGTGAATCTGAGGTGATAGTAGGGAGCTTAAGCAAGCGGCGTTTTTGACAACACGGACGTCAACCGGAAGTAAATTGTCGTTGTTTTCGCGGGGTTTGAGGACATCACGTCCGTGAAGTCAAGTCAGCGACGCCAAACCTCAAGTTTTGCCGTACGTGTTGAAGGTCAAGAACGTCTCAAGGTAAGTGTAATTTCTGGACCAAATTTTACATCTTTTGCAGTAAAACGTTTATAGATAGTGTTCTCAAATGCATATTTTACCGAATCTTTAGAAACAAATTCATGTCAACTATTTTTACGGCAGATATAGCTTCGGTTAATAAACCGATGTTTTACAGTAGATGTCTTCTGTTTTTAGTTCCTCCAAAAGCGTTTTCATTCATACATATATTTCATTTAAAAGCTGGTGTATTGGTCGTTTTACTCATTTATCCGTCTTTACTGCTTGTGTAACGCTTGTTAGCAAGACCTTTTGAAATGAAATTGTGGTCACAAGATCATGCATTTTGTTTGAGATATCATTTCGATAATTTAATTCAGAATTTCCCACAGCGAATGTTATTATTTTTACAAACAAGTTTCATGCAGTTGTGATTTCTAATAGTTTATCAAAAATTTTGAAACTTTTTACCCGCTATCGAAATAATCTAGAAGAGTATTAAAAACTATTTTTCTGGGCATACAGTTTTGTTTGCTTGGAAGCGTCGAGTCCTTTTGAGCAAAGCAAAACGACAGCTATATAAGTTTTCAAAGTTATCTTGTTGCATAAGATCATGCAGAAGCTGGCGGAAATTTTGGGGTTTTAGCAAATCACAGGTTACATTGTCTTGGAAGAATCTCTGATTTTAAGATGTCCAATAACAATTGCATTTCACAATTGTCTAATCGATAAAATGCAGTCCGTATATTCTATATTTTACAAGCACAATCAAACTTTATTTTTTAGTGTCCAAATGCTTGTCCGGCCTCGAGCATTTCATAAGGAAATATCAACTAGTTATAGTTTATCCTGATTCATTAAAAACTGCAGTCGAGCTCTCAATAGTTTCTGAATTTTAACTTCATTTTAATACACTTCAGTTGTTTTACTTGATATCCTAAGTTCATGCACATTCTAAGTTACATTTTCTGATGGTATTTCATTAGTGTAGCTTGTAATATATTTTTTGTATATTTATAATAACAGCTAATACAACAAAGGAAAATCTAAAAGAAGTGGATGGAAACAGCTAGAGTAAGCTATAATTAAAAGGCTGGACTACATGGGTAAACAACTGTTATGCAATTTATATTTACACAGGGCAAAATCAAGATTATGGCACTGCAAGTGATAATATATTGGACTTTATTTTCTGTAGTCTTTTAAATAACTGTCATATAGTCTGTTGTTCAAACATTGTATTACTGTATTATTCAAATAAACATTTATTGTAACATAAAAATCTAGCTTTATAACCTTTCAGGATTATACCCTTTGTGGGCATTCATGAAGTAAACTATTTTTGTTGTACTTTTTTGGTTTTCGAATTAGGCCATGACCCCCTTTATTCCACTTCTGAAACTGTTTTATACCTCTTCATTAGCTGGGCGGAAAGAGTTTGCTTACATACTTGTTTGCACAGATGATTATTGGTTTGTTTAAAAAGTAAAAACAACTATAGTCTACAGTATAAACGTTTTTGCCATCAAGAACGCGAGTTGCTTAACGTAAAGACGCGACGTCACGAACGCCGCTTTAGATCCAGTCTACTCGCGGACATCTGACGTCCGTGTTGTCAAAAACGCCGCTTGCTTAAGCTCTCTAATCACCGCCTAGCGCGGTGACTATCGCATCACAAGAAATTGTTCTTCAAAAGTAGTCTTGGAAAAGAGACTGGTACTTATTCAACACTGCACTGACTTTACTCGTTTCAGTCTCCTCCTCGGAGTTGTCATTTTGAAGTATGAGATTTTAGAATTTGTTGGTCCATTGAACTGTTGATTATTTTTTTTCAAAATGGGGTCTGTAGTTTTTGAGACAAACAAAAGAGCATAATACTGAAAACATTTATCACTGAGATGTTGTACATATCAAATATCGTGAAAACAAAACTTTATAAAGGTAAGGAAGTATATTTTCTATAATTCTTCGTATTTTTTGTATGTTTTGGCTAGGTTTTGGTCGTAGCGATGTGGCGAAAACTTCGTCATGAGTGAAGAACATAAGATTGAACATGAATTAAGTGCAAAAAAGCCATAACACAGGATCCAAAACACCAGAATAAAAGTCTTTTTAGCATATATTTGAATGTATGTACAAGTTCAATTCCAAAGTAGGATGTTGTTTACTCTTTTTTTGAAATTATTTACTGACAAAGACTGTGGCTTGCTAGCATCGTCTGTGAATAAACAGAATCACCACTGTTAAAATGAAAGCAGTTGTTTAAAAGTTTTTGTTTCAACGTGATTGGTTTTTTATCAACCTCTGAAATTATACTAAAACAATTAGTCACCTCAGTCTCGGTGACTATCGGTGTATTTACCGATAGTCACCTCGACTTCGGTGACTAATTGTTAAATAGTAAAATCAGGCTCGTTGTCTAATTGTTAATAATAAATTCCTGCAATAGCCAATAAAATTTGAGGATTTGCATTATAAATTTGTAAATTTATACTAATTGCAATTATTTAATCTCGGGGAGATTAAGCAGTGACCCCATTTTCTCTATAATTCTTAATTCCGGGGAAATACGCACTTTATGTAGTGACGCCATATAGTTCTTTTTACCTTATTTTCACAAGTGTTGTGATAACTTTAGTTTCTAATAGTAAACTTAACTTGTTTTTACCTTAACTCAGAGTAGCACTATTGTCCACAAAAACGATTTACTTAGCTTTTATTGTCCTTTTTTATTTGGTACTTGCAAAAGAGGTGGAAAATGGAACTGTGTTTATCATTTCCCTTACTGTCCATACTACTGTAAGTACAACCATGATCTAACGCCTATGGTGTATACAATTACTCATGACTAAGGGTAAAAGAATGTTGAGATAAATTCAATGAAATTGATTGCATTACACGCCTTAAATTTCCGTATTTGCTCCCCAAGCCGTTCCCAAATTTCATTTTGCCATTTCCTATATAGCTTTATGAATACTTTTGTTCTACAAAAATGTTCAATATATATATATTTCTCGAAGTCATTAATAATTCATGAGGAAAACATAATGGCAATCAGTTACTGAGACGTTGTGAAATGTGGTAATAAACGCCCATAAATTAAGACAAGTTTTACCTCGAGTGAGTAAAAAACTCGGCTATCGCCTCTTCTTCAGCACACTTCTCGGTGTTTCAGTTCAAATCAGATAATAAACGTCTTCTCGTTTATGATATATTACATATAGTACAATATATTCAAACAATGGACGTTTAAAGGAAGAAATTACGAATATTTATTAACGTGACCGCCAACTCGATAATTATTATATCCTTTTTTCTGTCCTTATATATAAAATTCTTATAATTATTTCGAGACTAACAGCTTTTTAAACGTTTTGACACTTGTTCTGTATAAATATATTGAGAAAGATAATCAACGTAGTAACCTTGTATTATCTGACTATTTCTATAGATTGTGGCAACCAAATCTACAACCCACTCAAACAGGTCTGCTGCTGTGGTAAAGTTTACACCAAGAATGTTAACAATCGCTGCTGTGGTTACTTCTATTACAACTACAGGCATTCCAAATGCTGTAATTATTTCTCTGTCAAGCCAAAGAAGGCCAACTGCCCACGATTCAAAATCGAAAACGGTTTCATTTTCCCAAAACTATTTTATACAACACATCAATCCAGTTTTATACTTGTGAGAGATCTGTGGTTTGCGTAATAAAATGTAATCTAATTTCTTTCAAAATAAAACCTGTTTATAACTAATTTGTATGTATTGAACTTGTTTGATTTATTATTCATTAAATGGCTAAGTTCGTTTTCCGGTTCGTACACAAAACAATGCAAGTTGATTAGTTAAAAACCTTTTGGGGGAAAATCTCTATAGTTGATTTGATTACACTGAAATAAAAGACTAGAGAAGTAACATGGCTCCCTAGAGTTTTATTTTTTTCATGACTTGTTACGTTTAGTCGTAGTCTATGGTTATTGATGTCTTTAAATTAACTATTACATATATAATTATTCTGTATACTGAACTGCAGAAGGAGAAACACACTTGTGAAGTATTTGTTGAATAGTGCTAATATCTGCTGTTACCATGGTAATAATGATGTTAATTTGCATGGTTTTCGTCTATGTAGACGCATATCTCCAGTTTTCGTCGGTCAAAATTTTTAAAAATTGTCATCTGGTCATTTTTTTCCAAAAGAGGTTTCGCTATAAACCAATCTCGTTCCCAGAGCCCACGTTCCCCACCCGGGAAACGGGAGACTCTGGGATAATCCGTTTCACATCGATATTTCATTGGCTGATGAACATGATTACTCTTCTTCCGGATCACAAGAATCCATTGATGGCGTGAACGGATTATCCCAGAGTCTCTCGTTTCCCGGGTGGGGAACGTGGGCTCTGGGAACGGGATTGGCTATAAACCTAATGTATTAAAAAAGTTCTGTCTTATGATTTTTTTGAAAACTAAGTATATGTTGTTTAAGTTTTTCCTTTTTCTTCATGCACAAAATTTTAAAGAATTTTACCAAAGCAAATGTGTGATATTTAGACATTAATATATTGTGAGCGATGGATCGCTGCTGACGTGACATAATATCAACTCGACAAGATTGTTATTTACGCGTGTGCAGACGTCATACTCGTTACCAGTCCCTTCTTACAATTACCGTAGGGAGCCACCTTAAGTATATTTCGAACTATATAATTTAGTGCTGGTTTTCTTTAAAGATGTTTTGTTAAGGACAGGGAAAATGTTTGGAAGATAGTTTACGTATACAATAAAATGTTCAATGGTTTGAAAAAATGTATAATGATAAGATTTGTTGATTAGGATATTGTACTGGGGTGATGAACAAGTATTAAGGTTGTTCTCCAAGTGAACGAAGCCATACCGGGCAAGCAGAAAAGTTACTTGACCACGGATGGGATTCGAACTCGCAACCTTCGGTTTACTAGTCCAAGGCACTACCAACTGAGCTTCACGGTCAAGGTCGGAGAAGGTTGAGGGAATGGGACTTAATACTAATTTCGAAACATATACTCGTTTCATGAAACGAAGACCACTTTCATAATGGCGACGTTAAAAGAATCTTTGTTTCACAACGAAGCCAGAAAGGCTCATTTAGATGCACATAAAAGATTATTTAAAGTAGTTGCCCTAATATATATGAAAGTGCATGGTCTATAGTTTGGGAGAACGAAGAATAAAACTATAAGGACAAGATCTCTCGGAGGGCGATTGTTTCCTCCAACTTTAAGTGATAACAAACTAAACCTCATTATAATTTCTGCCTACGCCAACCAAAAATAGCCTCTATTTTATTTTACTCTGTCTAACACCAGATTATTTTACTCTGTCCAATGCCAGACCATTTTGCTTGTCAATAATTAAGAGAGATATTACAGCATACGTATAGCATTATATATTATTATAGCATATGCATGCATATCAGCATAAATTTAAACAAATCGTTTAAGGTTTCTGTCAACATCGGAAATAGACATATTAGATGCATGTATATGTATATCCTTTTTTGTGTAAGAGCTTTTTTAACTGAAGTATATACATAGCGTCAGCTCTGCGCTGTCTTATGAAGTATACAAAGGTTTTTTAAAAACCTTTGTATTGTCAATTTGCATTGACTTAATTATTTGAAAGTTTGCATGGCGATAAAGTAATAAAGATTAGTTTATAAAATTATAACGTGAGCCAACAGCTTGTTGTTATTGCTCTGATGAAGGCCTGAGTCAACAGGCCGAAAGCTTAGGAAATAAAAAGTATACGTGGTGTTTCCACAAAAGTAAACTTATCAATTGCATTGCCTTATTGCAACACAAAATGTTCTTAATTGTATGTTTTCAAATTAGAGGCTGAGCTGATGGTATAAATACAATATGTATTAGACGGCCGGCCAACCTCGATAAAAGTGTCTCAAAAACACCGTTGATGGCATTTTTTGTTACAAGCAGGCAACCATGCCAGATCGTATCGGATAGTATATACTTTGAACGTGAGTGGGGTTGCCAGCCGTAATTTTGAATTTATATACTAAAATTTATGGTTTTTTAAAAACACATTGGAATGGATGGGATTTCTGTGGAGTCATGCAAACTACGTTGGTGTTCTATTTTGAATGGCTCACTTCAGAATGCATCCAATCAGCGTACGTGAAGTTATGATTAACCTAATTCGCATAACTCACAATGATAAACAAACAAGAAATATGGCGTAAATACACCTAAATATAACACTTCGAAGAAAAGCTACAACAACATAAGCTTGCAAAGAATCAGAAATTTATTGGATCTGGCAACTACAGGAAAGTCTCATATTCGTAAATTACCTCGTTTTATTTTGATAATTTGCCGATACCGCCATGCATCTACTGTTATAAAACTGAGCTTTTATACTACAGTGTAGTGTTACTTATATTGTTCCTTAGACATTTAACTCACCGGTTCTGGCGGTTCAACAGTGCTATCTTGTGATACACGAAAGGCAACCGGTCTAGTCGTCTTGATCAATGTCTAAGCTACATTTCTATGGTGGTTGCCTACTTGTAACAAAAAGTTGGCTGCTTGTTATGGCTGTTCTTCGAAGTGTTATATTTAGGTGAATTTGCGCCATGTTTCTTGTTTGTTTATCATTGTGAGTTATGCGAATTAGAATAATCAAAACTTCACGCACGCTGATTGGATGCATTCTGAATTTAGCAATTTAAATAAAACACAAACGTATATTAGACGGCTCTTTACAGATATCCCATCCATCACATTGTACTTTAAAAAAGCTCTATATTTTAGTATATAAATCAATAATTACAGATGGCAACCCCCCTCACCTTCAAAGTATGCACTATCCGATACGATTTGGCATGGTTGCCTGCTTGTAACAAAAAATGCCATCAAAAGTAATATTTTGAAGCCTTGGCCGGCCGTCTATATATATGTTACGTCATACTGTAGACTCGTATGGGTATATATAGGTTCAGCAAGTTGGTAGCAATAATATCTCTGTTTTAACGGCATAAAAGATTTTAAGCTTGGCACAGTTATATATTGTACACCGTGACTTTTTAAATTTTACTTTATTTTGCTAGTAAAACTCCATGCAGTCCTCATATATATAAGAGCAATTATGGTTGAAGTTCTTAATTGTACATGTTTTAGTATAGACAAATCTGTTAGCTTCAGATCTCTTACACAAATATGTTAAATTATCACATCGCATGTATCCACTGAATGTAAACAAATGACATGATCATATCACGATTTTACACTTTTGCCAACAACCACTTGGAAAGTTGGCCTTCTCCCGTATCCTTGGACGCCTTCCATGTATCCGACAATATAAGTGTATAGTTTAGCTTCCTGCCAAGCCTTTAATAATAAGGATAATATGTTCTTATCGTAAAAAATGACAAAACATACCATGTAAAATAAAAAATCATTCTGAAATGCATGCCGTAACGTTTCAATGTTAAATTAAAGTTCTTGCATATTAAATACTGGCGTTTCGCGCGCGAGCTGAGCCCATCATCAGTTAAATAATGACATTTTAAATTGACATTTCACCCTGATGAAGGGATCCGCTCAGAAATGACAGTATTTCGTTATCGACACTATTCTCTGCAATTTACCAACTTTACTTTTTCACTTGACTGTAATATTTTACACTCTTGCGTATTAATGCATTTTTGCTAAAATTTTTCAAACAATTATTCTACACTTTGAAACAATCTTTATTTGACACTTCGGGGACAAAACTCATTATTAATTAGAATACAATTTGGAAGCAACGCAAGTGCCATTTCCATATAACAAAAACTAATTAAAAATTAAAAATATACTAAAAATTCTCATGTTCAATCAATCAGGGTGAAACGGGTTTAATTTGTATGCCCAAAAATCTTTTCAATTCGTTGCTTGAATAATACTTGTTTACTCAAGTGTATTTATAATCATGTCTTTAATACACTTATGGCATGATTCCTCATAAAACTGTGCATATACAAATGCTCTCCAAATATCTACACGCGGGGCTCCGAATCTTCAATTCAAAAGATTTAAAAGAGAATATTTTACTAATAAATTGATCATATCACATATGGATTCAAGATTCAACTTTATTATACACTATTATACAATACAAGAAACATGAAAAAAATCGATGGTCATACGATGCACTAACATAGGCCTATATATACATATGAAGTGAAAATAATCTTACATTTGAATCCACAGTGAAAATATTCTTACATAAGAATCTATCATATAGATTACGTTACAAGTGGAAACTTTTTAAAAACCATTTGCCCAAATTTCTCTTGCTGCCCCAAAAAATCTGAGTTGTCCCCCGGCCCGTACGCCTATGGAGTTGTGAGAATTTGTCATGAAAGTGTATGTGAACCCGGCTAGTACTTACGAAAAGACTCGCCTGTACGGCTGGCTCGTATAGCCGAGTATTTTCATAAGTACTTTTGAATCCTCCCAAACTTATAAACTCGAGTGTTTGCATCAGTTTGTGGTATCAGTAATAACAGCGTGGCTTGAAATAATGCAAACAAAAATTATGCTGTCAGTTTTAATCAAAATTTTCTGGTTTTGTATTACGACAAATCACTGTATGCCGTACGACAAACCTTATACATCTGAACACTTTGAAGCCTGGCGACGAGTCTTTAAAGTTTATTCTGGCTATAACGCCAGACGATTTTATTCAGCACAGGGAAAGGTTCAACGCTCAAAGGGTTAAACACCACTTTCTATTTCTTTTATGAAATAAGAATGATTGAGAAATGTGCCGAAACGCCACAACCGTGTTTGCATAGTTTGATATAAACACGGTAACTGACCAATCACAGCATGCTTATAAGACGCAACCTATTCTGTAATATGTAATACAAAATTTCTTTATATGTTGATTGATGCATGCAACACTGACGTTTCGTGTACCTTTCAAAAAGCTTTATCAAAGTGACTATACATGCATATTTCCGTTGTTGACATCGATAACTTAATACCAAACATCTTTGTCTTATATTTGGTTTCAATTATATTTACAAGTAACCAAATCAATGATCCTTTGTATTATCAGTATATTCTTTATATAGTTGGTCAAAAATACAAAGTAATTTTAATAAATCGAAATCAATAATAATCTTTGTTCAGTATAATACTTTTTGTGTACTTGTATTATAAAAAGGAGGTGATTTGGTTTGAAGAATCATATCTAAGTAGGATAACTTTGTCTTCGGAAGAGCTGATCTACAGATTCAAGCGTGTTTTATTCACCCGAGAGTTTCGAAGAAAGCGAACAGCAGAGATATGAAGATCCAAGTTTTGATATGTTTTTTCTTTGCGCTGGGCCTTGCTATGGTCAAAGCAGGTATAGAAATTCAACATATTTTGTCATTTTCTGAAGTATATATCATGCTTTTTATTTGATTCAGTGCGTTCTGTGTGTGGTATATGGCAAAGTTTACACGATTATTGGAAAATAGGATTTTAGGAATTGTACGAAAAATTAGGTTCCATAATTTGCTAGCTTGATTTTAAACATTGCAATTAATTAGTCGTGTCGGCATGCCATTCAGTCAAACAAGGTTATAGAGTTTTATCTTTTCTAAAACGCTAATTGTGTGATTTACTATTTGCAAACTCGGTTAACAATTTCTGGATCAAATTTTTTCGGGATTTTTTAGCTGTAAAAGCTGTCGTAAGTTAAACTCAGAGAAAAAATCTTACTGAAAAAAAAAATAAAATGAAAATATGCTGACACAGTGCGACGTTGTGACACACGTACGGTTTGGCTGGTTCCCAGGAATAAATATCGAAAAACAACCGAGTTGCGGTGAGAGCGTCCAGCTGGCATTCGGAAGGTTGTGGGTTCGAGTCCCGTCTGGAGGTCAGAGTTTTTCTCAGGCGAAAACACTACTAACAACTTCTGGATCATTGATCCTATTCCCAAAATGTTTTTCTCCAATAGTATACAGTAAACTTTACAATATACCACTAACAGAAGGCCGTATATGAACTATATATATGACAGCTAGCAAGCCCATATGTTGATAATTTGTTTAATTGGCGATAGATGACTACAGTGAAGAAAATGCTGAAAGCGTGGACACGGTCACAAGTAATGTCGAAAAACCAAAAGTAAACGCTGAGAAGTATCTCGCAGAAGCCGATGAATCAACGTCTTTGGTAGAGGAAGATTCAACGCACAAAGGGTGTAAGTAATTAAGTAAACATTCGTATCAATGTCATAAAGAAATACATATAGTAATGTATTTAATATAGTTATGTAATTAATTCATCATACACTTTTTTAGTTTGCCATTGGGGTATTAAAGTTTATTTCAGACCTGGATACCAAATCCGATGTAGCTGTTTGAAATGGTAAGATTCATTACAATATATATTGTTATAGTCAAGTTATATCCAACCAACCATCAACCATGCACTCATCTAGATAAACAAACAACATGAATACGCCGCTGAACATTTTAAGCACATGTTTGCTACTTGCAATTGCCTCTTATTTAGTTACTCATTTGTTTGTTTTTTTGTTCAGTGTTTGTGCAGTTGGTGGCAATTGGAAATGTGCCTACAATTTCGCCTACTGTCCATACTACTGTAAGTATACAACTATAAGTCTCAATGATAGTGAACAAATTAATTCGATAAAACGTATAATAAGCTATATATTATTTTATGTTTGTATCATGTTTCTTATTCTTAATCTTTTCTCATCTGTCGATTCGCTGCTTTGTGACAAGTGGAATTTCATGTTAGCCAGACTACATAAGACTGCATGCGTCTGATGCCGTTAAACGTTAACTCATTCCCTGTCTTTTTTTTCCATTAATGCTTAATTCTTTCATCCTTCTTCCATCTGTCCGTCCATCCGTCTGTCCGTCCGTCCGTCTTTCTTTCTTTCTTTCCTTCCTTCCTTCCTTCCTTCCTTCCTTCCTTCCTTCCTTCCTTCCTTCCTTCCTTCCTTCCTTCCTTGCTTAACTTACTTACTTACTTACTTGCTTACTTACTTACTTACTTACTTACTTACTTACTTACTTACTTACTTACTTACTTACTTACTTACTTACTTACTTGTTTGCTTGTTTGCTTACTTACTTACTTACCTACTTACTTACTTACCTACCTACCTACCTACCTACTTACTTACTTACTTACTTACTTACTTACTTACTTACTTACTTACTTTACTTACTTACTTACTTACTTACTTACTTTACTTACTTTACTTACTTACTTACTTACTTACTTACTTACTTACTTACTTACTTAAAAGTATAAAAAACTTTAAACCCTCTACGTTGGATTGATATCGTAAACGCATTTCCCGTGTACCGAAAATAGACAAAACGTCCTATTAAACAATACTTCACCGATATCTCTTTATAGACTGTGGTGGCCGTATCTACAACCCATTCAGGCAAATCTGCTGCTGTGGTAAGATTTATACCAAGAATAATGTCTTCAGATGCTGTGGCTACTTCTACTACAATACCAGGGTAAACAAATGTTGTAAATACGACACCGTCAAGCCCAAACGTGCAAACTGCCCACGATTCAAAATCCAGGGTTAAATGTAGAGTGGACTTAAATTAATATGTGTTACATTTACAACTATGTGAATTGTGTACACAAGTGAAATTCCAATTACTCAACCCTGATATAGCATTTAATGTAAACTCGTGATCTGTGTACACTAAGTGATTAATAAATTAGATCAAAAACTTGTGTCGGAGTTGTTGTTTATTATTGACTTTCTACACACATTGGCGTCGGAAGCAAGTAAGTTGCAGACCGAACAATAGATAATTGGTTCATTTGCAATTATTCGAAAGTGAATTTTGGTTTGTTTGTCCGCATTTGGTGCTATAAATTACTATAAACGGTACGCTATTGAATTTGTGGCACTGCTCTGAGTTAGCGGGGGGGGGGGGGGGGGGGGGGGGGGAATTTCAAAAGGTACTTGAGCCTCATGCTTTATAAAAAAAATATCGCAAAACTAACGGTGCAATATGTGCAATATCCAACAGTGCCAATCTGCGACTGACCCTCTCACTTCTGTCTCAGTCTCTCTGCCTCTGTCTGTCTGTATCTGCCCATCTGTCTTCCTGTTTGTCTGTCTGCCTTTCTGTGTGGGTGTGGGTGTGGGTGGGTGTGGGTGTGTGTGTGTGTGTGTCTGTTTGTCTGTCTGTCTGTTCGTCTGCCTGCCTGCCTGCCTGCCTGTCTGTCTGTCTGTCTGTCTGTCTGTCTGTCTGTCTGTCTGTCTGTCTGTCTGTCTGTCTGTCTGTCTGTCTGTCTGTCTGTCTGTCTGTCTGTCTGTCTGTCTGTCTGTCTGTCTGTCTGTCGTTGCGCTAATCTCTAATGCCAACGTAGGCAAAACAGAGTAAATCAAACGTTTGTTCAAAGATGATAACAAGTCAAAAATATTAGCAAACTTGTATATTTACAGCAAATACTACAGATTCAGATTGACACAATCTCTCTAGGTACATGCACCTATTTAATGTTTAAATCTTCATAAATCTCTCTCGTTCGGTGGTCGATACTCCATATCAATGATATCAAACACGTCTTGTTCATTGCTTACTGCAAGGGGTTCACCAGCCGCACCTACGGTAAAAAATACAGGAAATACTATAGTTAAGTGTAGGTAGCTTAAGCTGCTGTTACACGATGCGATTTTTCTTGTAACTTGCAAAAAATTTACTCATTGAAAAAAAATCAAGTTGCTTAGAGGGGTGTTACCACTGATCTCTATATAAACTGGATAGGGCATTCCCTATGGCCAGCAGTCAACAATTTCGTGGCTACTAGAGTTGGTTTTTATGCAAATTAGTAGAACATTTTGAATTTGCGTGTGCGGATGCAGACATATAATAATCTTGTCTTTTTAGTCAACCCATTTTAACATTATTCTATAATAGATTTGAAAATTTATGTTTTAGAATGCCGTTTTCTTCTATCGCTCTACCTTTCCATGTAAGCTTGTTTTATAAAGTGCCTATGAAACGAAAATTAAGTTTGTCTTAGTTGAAAGAACTCTTAAAATGGTAGAGTAACATCTTTTGCAGATTTTCGTTTCCTTGCGTCGTTGTTAAGATATTTCAGTTTGTTTCGTATGTAAATTTGACGTATAAGATAACTTTATGTCACAGTTTGCATAATGACTTATCGCAAAGTATTAATTTTTTTGTTATTATTGAACAAAAGCACTTGGCGAATTAGGAACAATGTGCGAGTGTTTCTCTTACAAGAGTCTGTAAATTTAAGTGTTTTTGTTTGACAATAACAAAGATATATAATGTTTTGCGATAAGTCATTATGCAAAGAGTGACGTAAAGTTATCTTATAAGTTAAATTTACATATCAAACAAACTGAAATATCTCAAAAACGAAGCAAGGAAACCAAAAACTGCAAAATATGTTACACTATCATTTTAAGTGTTCTTTTAAATAAGACAAACTTAATTTTCGTTTCATAGGCACTTTAAATATCAGCTGTATTCCGTTTCGATCGTTAATAAAGTCATCATGCACCCCTAGTGGGCAATTTGCTAATTATTGGGGAAGATTTAAAAGAGAGGGAGAATTGAGGGGAAATGGCTCAGGAATAGATTAGGCATTGAAAAACGTGATGATAGCATGCATGTGCCTCGGGTTTGAATGATATGGGCCTCTCAATATTGATTGCATTATTTATTTATTTATCTATTTATTTATTTATTAAGCTTCGCCATTAGTAAATAAACATACAAAATAGAAATCTATAGCAGGGATACCACTACAGCTTACGACAATTACTGTAGGCCCGCATAAAAAAGAAAATAGAAGTGGGATCCTGGATTATGCATCGTGGGTTCCCGCCGAATCGTTGTGTAACATAAATGAACCATATGTCGTTTAGGTACCAGTAGGTACATATTTGTAACACGATTGTTGGGAGATGGGGAATCTGAGAAACAAGGCTGAGAAGCACAGTAGTACACAGAAGAGGGGTTATACGACCAGTATAGAGCTGGTAGAGTCTCTGGATATTTCGACCCGTCTATTCTGGCCCAGAGGGCGTTTTTCGAGGCCCTCGGGCCCTATCTCTTGAAAGGGGGTGCATTGAAATGCGACTTCTTGAAAGTGGATTTACACTTACCCGTAGTTCCAACAAGCCTGTAACGAGAGAAAAGAATAAATCACGCTTGCAAATTACAAAACGACTGTCTAACTGGCTTGACCTACAAATACATTCGGACGGGCAAAATTGTTGAGACAAAATGTTGTTTTTGACGATTTTCACCCCATGTCCCATTTAAGGACGTTTGGCTTGGGCGCTATGCTAAGTTTGATTGATTGATCAACGGATCGGTCAATAGGCCATTTGCACGATGACGTGAGATGGCGTTGGGTGACTACAACTACCAGAATGCTTTGCCAGTATTCTAGGGTTTCCGGCTAAGCGATGACTCAAAAGGACCCATCCATTCCTTTCGCGGCTTTTTCAAAATATGTCGTCAACTTTCAGCGAGTCTCAAGATATTAGCAATCTTTTAGATACCCTGAAAACAACAAACCCTATAACCCTAATCAGAAATCTGGTTTACCCCTTAGCTTTTTGGAAAAACATATTTGACTACATATTTTGGAAAAGCCGCGAAAGAACTGGACGGGTGCCTTTGAGTCATCCATTTAGCCGAAACCCTAGAATACTGGCAAAGCATTCTGGTAGTTGTCGTCACCCAACGGCATCTCTCACGTCATCGTGCAAATGGCTTATCGATCGATTGATTGATTGATTGTCGGGAAATAGTGAATTGAGAGTAATGGACGAAAAACAAGTTTAAATGTTGCTATTCTTGTTGCTATTCTGCACCGTTGGGACACTTTACTGTTTTTGACGATTTGTACTTGATGTGCCACGGACTGTTTACCAAGATTGTTTGCATGTATAGCTTCTGCAATGTTTTTTCACAATAATGTTTGAAAAAACTGACTTCCCACTAGTGCGTACCTTATACTGTATTCGTTCAGAGTAAATCCTTTTTCCAAGGCTTGGTGTCTCATTTGACGATTGAACTCATCGCTGCCAGTGAAGTATAAGATTCCACAGTAATATTGATCTTCAGGGATCAATCTAATGCAAAGAGAGCATATATTACTACAATTTACACAGGACACTACAAGGCGTACAATAAAGCGTGGAACACGATGCAACCAGCACAGTTCGACGCACAACAAGAATGGACAGCACAAAGCACCACGCAATTTTAACACGATGCTCAATGCAGAGCTCATGCAACAGACCGGGGTATAACGTACGCGCCAAACGGGACGCATCGCACAACCCGACGTAGAACGTAAAAGAAACAATGCTCAACAAATTCAACACGGACACCGTACAATACAATACAACGCAAAACGCTTTAGACGAAAAACGCAACAACGACGAACGTGCAGCACGATAAAGCCTGGCATTAGACGGCATAAGATTTTTAAAGATACTCCACAATTGACGTGGTTTAGTGACATTATCGGTTAAAAGTTTCTTATAATATGCATTCTTAGAGTTTTTAATGGGGTGGACTGTCCTATTTCTCCATTTTCTAAATTGAAGCCATTTTTCGTTGTTATTTGTCCGTCTAGCTTCCTTTAGAAATTTATCTCTCAATTGACGTGCAAATTCGAATTGAGTTGTTAAACCACTGGCAGGCGTTTTACTCGCACTCGCGCGTTTACTATGTATTGGAGCTTGTTATATATATACCAAAGACTTTCGTTTACCAAAGATGAAATCCTATTGGTCAAATCATGGTCACGTGTTGTTTAACAAACTCAATGTTTCCCTCTGACGTCGCTTTAATCATGCGTTGTTCACGTGAATACGCGATTATTGCATCAGATCAAGAACTTTGGACTTTTCGGAACATTTTGAAAACAAGAGCTTGTTTCGAGCTTGTCTGGTTCGAAATAGTCCATCATTTTCCAAAGGAAAGAATATCAATACATATCTTCAAAGGTCTGAAAAAAACCTGGATAAATTTAAAGCTGTTCTTTGTACTTGTTGAGTCTGGTGTATTTGTTAAGTTGAATTGAAACTACGAAGACAAAGTCAAAGTGTTTTGGTAAGTCTTTTTGCCTTTTTCAAGTTTCGAGTCATTTGGTATTTTGTATTTTAAAAGTCTTTGGTATACAACAAAACGCTTGTTGACTTTTGCCTCGAGAAACATCGAGTTTTACGGTCCCTCAGGCTTCAATGTCACCCTCGTGTCACCCTCGGGTGACATTGAAGCCTTCGGGTCCGTAAAACTCGATGTTTCCCTCGGCGCCAGTCAACAGGTGTATAATGTTTTTCTAGCACTAACAAAAAGTGTTTATGCCAAAATTTCAAAATGTTGTTAGGGTTATCAAACTTATTCCAAACATCAGAGGAAATAGATTCAAGATCCCGACAGGAACTATTAATGTCTATGTTTTTTTTTTGCTACGATATTTTATAATATTATGGCAGACACGTGGCTTAAAATTTTCCGCATTAACTTTCCTAGTTATAAATATAGGTTAAACCAATTAGTAAAACACCAGATTTAAGGACTAAATCATATAATCATTAATAGTTCCTGATACAGGTCTAGTAACTGACACGCAAACGCACTATATTCAACGCACAACACGATAGGTAACACAAACGCACGATATTCCGGCAACGCGCAACACGAAAGGTAACGCAAACGCACGACGTGTTATACAACACGACGCACACGGTGATGTGGGATGTGACACATAAAAAATACACCAAAAATCGACAATTAACTGAATTCCTATTTTTTTGCTTTACCGTATATCCAAACGTCGGTGCAACAGTTCGGAATCTTTCTTTCCTTTTGTGGTAGTTAACTTACATACACCCTGATTTCCAAAAAAGGGAAGGAAAAAAAGTCAGTCAAGAATCTGGCCTAGCAGCCATGCAAAAAAGACAAGGAAATCAAAGGCAAAGTTTACCATGAATTTGAGTTCCCCTTGTGATAACGTATCCGTGATATAACCCTTCTTCTTAAGATGCTCCACAACCTTTTCCACATGAATATCCTGAGAAAGAAATCCAGACGTTTAACCCTTTCCCTCCTACACGCGTAAAAACGCACAAATTGTTCACGGTTGTTAACAGGCGTGAACAATGTTGTGCTGCACCCCGTGAACAAGTTATCAACAAGTTGTTCACTTATAGTTCGAACAACTTGTTCACGGATAAATCAACAGTCATGAACAAGTTGTTCCAACGGCATATTTTATAGGCAACAACGTTGTTCGCACATGATACAACATGTTGTAACAGCATGACGAAATAACAACGATGAACAACAATGTTACAACGATGGTGAACATGGTTGATGTATCAACACGTGCTTCGGTTGTTACAACATGCGTGAACAACGGTTGTTGTTTCGTCAAGCAGTAACAACTTGTTGAAACAATGATGAACAATGTTGTTAATTCATCAATGTTGTTCACACATGATAACAACGTTGTTACATCATTGTTCAGGCAACAATGCTGTAACAACTTGTGAGATTTTTACGCGTGTAGGCGTTCTCACTTGACGAGTAAAATCGTCTGGCGTTAGACGGAGTAAAATAACAAAGTGGCCGGTTTGGGGCGGCCTAATAGGGGAAGGGTTAAGAGTGGTGACACGTGTGATATTACATGTGGAATTAGTCATTTCACGTGTGAAATACCTAATATATGCAAATGAACATGTCATTTTAAGTTCTACCTCTTTTTTCTTTGTTTCTGAAGTAAAGGAAGGATGGCAAATTAACATATCAACGTCGCCACTGGTTGGTTTTCCTAGGTAACACACAAACTTACGTAAGTTCGGCATTACGTGAGTGATTGTAAATTGCGCCCTTTAAAGTGCTTATGCAGCGAATATGAAGTTCAAAAGAAACTCTCTTATTTGAGAAAACGTTTGAATTTATGAAGATATCTCACTTCGTTCTTGAGATATTGATATTTGTTTTATATGTAAATAACATCACTTAGATATCACTACATAAGGACTTGTTGGAGAATCTTGAATATCAATTTGAGATTATCTAACGAAATCTCTTTTAACTGTGCATGTGCTTCTGTGTATCGCAGGACAATATACATGGAAAGTTTCAAGTGATTTACTTGAATTATTGCAAGAATAGACATGATTTTCCAACAAGTCATTATACAGTATGACGTCCAAGTGATGTTATTTGTATATCACGCAAATCTCAATATCTAAAGAACGAAGTGAGATATGGAAGAGCTGCAAACGTCAATCTTTATAGCTTCAAAAGTTATTTTAAATAAGAGAGTCTCATCCGAACTTATTTTTCGCCGCAAATGCCCTTGTTTCAAGAGGGACGATTGATATCGTATTTCCCTCATCAATACTGGATGAGGGATGTTTAGTTCCAAACGTCCCTCATCCAGTATTCATGAGGGACAATTATAGGCAACGTCCACACGTATCCGGATTTTTTTGAGAACGCAACTTTTTTGTTACGGATTGGCCTTCCGTCCACACGTAAACGATGAAGCGGTTATCAAAAACGGAACTTTTCGAACAGGGTCTCCAAAGTGGAACTTTTTTAAACGCCGTTTTGCTGTTCTCGTGTGGACGCGGATTTTTTTGAAAACGGATAAAAAAAGTTGCGTTTTCAAAAAAATCCGGATACGTGTGAACGTAGCCTTAGGGCGCTTTCTTTTGAGCAATCCAAATCCAGATTTCAAAATCGGATTTTCGATTTACTGTTCCATTTTCCAAAATCTGAAAAATGATTCGAATCTAGTGAATCGGTAGGCGAACGCGGATTTTTCGGATTTTATCTCAATCCAGATTGCGATTTTTCGTTCCTTTTGCAATTAACTTTTCTGACCGCTGACCACGGCAATTGTGAAGTCGGCTCGTGAGGTAAAATGGCGGAAAACGAACAAGGTGAGTACTTCTAGACGATGAATTTTATTAGTCTACAGTCCAAATACCATTGTTGTTGTCAATTAGCCAGTAGAGACTAATAGCTAAGATAGATAGATAGATACGTTTAATAGAAAAAACACCTTGCAGCTAAAAGCTGAATTGCGTGTAGATATATCAAAATTACATATCAAAACATTTAAAATTAACTAAAATAAACTAAACTACAGGCTACCTAAAAAAGCTAAATAACGTTACAGGGAATTTAAAAATCTGCTGCACACGCAGGTAAAAAAGATTGTTTAAATCTATTTGTTTTACACTTGGGGATGATAAAATCTCTTTGGATTCTAAGTGAATAAATAGATGAATTAACATTAGGAAGAATATCATATAATTTGTGATCTCGATTTTCCACTATACTGTTAAAAGTTTTCTTGGTCAGATGATATCGACGGTGATGAAGGCTATCCAGGTTTGTAATTGATAATCTTTCAGAGTAGGATTTTCCAGGAAGAATAATTGATAATACACGCTTTTGAAATCGTTCAATGTTATCACTCAGATATTTTGGTAACGAGAAGTGGAATACTTCACAACTATATTCTAGAATTGGACGAACGCACGTACAATAAAAGCTAATGATGGCGTTGATAGGAACATGCGCACGTTTCAATTGAATTATGAAGTATATACGTTTGTTAGCTTTCTTAATAATATTTTGGATGTGTTCATTCCATCGGAGATCACTGCTGACTGTAAGTCCTAAAATTCTTGCGTGATTTACAAGTTCTACTTGGCCAGATTCTAACATAATCGGGGGAAAGATGCTAGCATTTTTTTTAAACTGAAAAACAAGTTCCTTGCATTTTTTAGCGTTCAGTTGAAATCTGTTTATATTCGACCAGTCTTGAACAATGTTTGCTGCCAATTGTATAGAACTGTTACTATGATTATGTACGACTTCCGATACCGTGGTATCATCAACGTATATCCAGTTATCAAAATTAGAGATTTGGAGGTCATTAAGCATTAAGATAAATAACCATGGTCCCAGTTTAGTTCCTTGGGGTACCCCTGCAGGAACTGAGGCCCAATCAGAAAAATAGTTATTCGCCAATTGTTTAACTAGATATTTGAAAGTTTTGGTTATCCACGGGGGATCGTTTTGATGTAATTTAACATTTTTAATGGGCATAATTGTGTCAAGGCCAAGGTTAAGAAACGCCTCGAGTAATTTAGACTTTTCATTGCATGAAGGTATAGTATGGAGTAAACTCCAATCAATATTACAAAAAAATCTACCAAGTTCATGTTTACGAGATGGACGAGTGTCTCTTCGATATACAAAATTACGGCTGGATGTCTTTACTTCTCTTGCCTTTGGTTGAATAAACACAGAGTTATGATCTGAAAGACCAAAAGGTGGGCGAGGGGTGACTGAACTTGATTCATAACAACGGTTGAGGTTGGTGAGGACAAGATCAAGTTTACTATTACCACGGGTAGGAAAGTGTACAAGCTGTTTGAGCTGAAACTGGTTGTTATTTTTGAACTTTGTAGAAACACCTACGTTTGTTACAACAGGATATTTGTCCGAAAAGATTTGCGAGAATCCAAATTGTGGCCATCCTTTGTCTGCATCAAGTAAAGGTCTACATTGCAAAGATAATGCGCCCGCGTCAGGTTAACAAGCTGACCAGCGCAGCACGTCCGTTCCATTTATTAACAAAATCTGAAAAATCCAAATCTCAAAAATCTGGATTTGGATTGCTCAAAAGGAAAGCGACTTTAGACAAGTAGACTAAACGTCCCTTATAATAATTATTGGGGCGATATGTGAAGGGTGTGAACACTGTTAACAGAAGGGAGTCTCTCCTATTGACTGTCAAAACGTCAAAATTGTTGCAAAGCTGAATTCATCCTCTATATATTTACAGTGATTTACAACATACTTTTCACCAAAATGTTTGGAAGTTCCGATGTTCGCAAGATCATTGGGAATTTCGCAGTTCGTTTTGAACTGCGCATTTCATTGGCTGTTAGGGACCAAGCAACCAATCAAATACGTAGTTCAAAAAAAGTCTGTGAACTATACGTTAAGTAATATTTAAAAAACGAGCAGGATGTTTTATCAGATTTAAAACCACGAGGGCGCAGCCCGAATGTTTTAGATCTGATAAAACACGTGATGCGAGTATTTTGAATGGCTTCAAAAACGATTCGTTATTGGATGTTATGTTCATTAGTATTCTTAATATAAAATTGTATGTTCATTAGTATTCTTTATATAAAATTGTATGTTCATTAGTATTCTTTCTGACGTCAAGAAGTTTTATCAGGTATAAAACCACGGACATGGTACTGATTTCCTTTGTGTTTTCCTCATGAATTATTAATGAGTTTTTGAAGGTGAGGTAATTAATATACGGGACGCAACTTTATTGCATTGCAAGTTGAAAATTAAGCGTTGTTGCACCTATTACCACCCACTTTAAACATTGTCAAAAATGTTGCAGCAATTTGTTGCTCGCATTACTTCACCTTAACGAACCTGCAAACGTCCGAACGAACTTCCAAACATTTTGGTGAAAAGTATGTTGAAAATTACTGTAATCTTGTTTTAGCCTTTAAAATTTATGGGGTAATGATTTATCTTGCGCATGTGTGTGTTGTTTTGTTTATTTTCTCGGTGACCCCCTCGGGACTTTCACAAACCCTCCCTTTCCCGGCTTTCAGGGACATTTAATCACTAATAACCCTCAATGCCATGCATTTACTTATAAGTAACAAATGACAGTATTTAGACAATGACAACCCAATAGCCCTTACCCATATATAGGCTTGATGGAACTAGTTGAATTATTTGGGAAAACTATGGTGTTGATTTTGCGGAGGGAGGAAAACCGGAGAATCCGGCGAAAAAACCTTCGAGGTCAGTACAGGAGAGAACCAACTTTCCTTTTTAAAAAAATATAGAGGAGGCGCGGCCAGGTAAAGACATAATGAAATAAAAGAAGTTCTCTGACCGAATTATTTTAATTATTACGAGCTTTCGGCTACCAGTCTGTAGCCTTCGACGGGCCGGTGAAATAAAAGTGGGATAGTGACAAAACAGCGCGAATATATATACATAATTATGATGACGTAATAGCAGCTAGCTGGCATGTATCAATTACTGTGTAGGAGAAGCGAGTATTGTTTTGGTAATGGCTTAGAATTATTGTCAGCTATTACGTCATCATATATATATATATATATATATATCTTATTAGATGTTTTGGTGTGTAGTATCGCTGTATATTTTTACGAGTTGGAAAAAGTAAACTTTAAAAAGGCCAGAGAAGTAGCGTGACTTGCACCATGACAAAATAATAAGCATACATGAAGTAGTCTCCCGTGTGATAAATTTGATTGGCTAACAATCCAAATAAACAGTGCAAATAACTAACTATCCAAATATCGTTGTATATTTGCACTCATTCTTAGCGTTATTTGGACAGTTCTTAATGCAGTTGTATAATAAGTATATATATATTCGCGCTGTTTTGTCACTATCCCACTTTTATTTCACCCGTCGAAGGCTACGGACTGGTAGCCGAATTCTCGAACGTTTCTTTTATTTCATTTCCTTTTATAGTTAACTTTCCTCGTTGACCTGTAGAACACGGTACCTTACCTCGTCTAAAACTTCCACAAATCTCTGCAACATAGCTTTTGTCCAGACTTTTAATTTCTGTCATGAGAAACTCCTATATTAAAAACAGATAACAAACAATTATTGGCTGACAGTTTTTTTATATCAAGAATTATAAAATAAGGTGTACTCTACGCACGCTCTGATTGGCTGCGCTCCGTGCATTCATATTAGAATATGAAGATCATGAATGACGTAATGTGACGTAGAATGGCGTCAACTGGCGGTAAAAGCCAGCCAAATTTCAAAACTGTCTCACTTTTAGCTTGTTTTTCTCCTTCTTATTTTATAAAACAAATAAAACATACCGCTCCTGTGCATATGTACTTTTATAAAGGATCATTTGACGTCATTTGAACACGAGAGAAGTGTAAAGGCTATCGAAATATAGTAAGGTTAGATATACTGCCGAAACAGAGAACGTAGGAGTCTAACGTTTCGAGCGAAGCCCATTCGTCAGAGAGAAAGGCTATCGCCTTGTCTCTACTCAACTTCTTTCGTGTTCAAATGACGTCAAACGAACCTTTATAAGAGTACACATGCGCTGAGCTTTATGTTTGTATAGGTTAGTTACAACCCGAGGTAACTACGACTCAGTTATTTACCGAAAGGCCCGAGGTAAATAACTTACGTAGTTACCGAGGTTGAGGTCACTAACCTACTTAGTTAATGATCACAGAGTTGCCTAAGAAAACTGAGATACTGAGTTCGTTATCACAAAGGTTGTCTAAAAAACACTTCAGTCGCGATGATGTTATATATCATACACGAGGAGGAGTGTTTCATCAGGATTTCCAAACACCGAGACTTTTGTTGAAAACCGAGGCGAAGCCGAGGTTTTTGAACAAATTTCGAGGTGTTTGGAATCCTGATGAAACACTCTTCCGAGTGTATGATATAGCTTCTCAAACAAATCAGTATTTTAAGAGAAAATCGAGGCGAAAGTTGGCTTAATTTATGTAATTTCTTCCTCCGATATCAAAACCTCCGTCTCGGTACTGATTTCCTTTGATTTCCTTTGTTTGTGACCATTGATTAACCCTTATTTTCCCAACCACGCATAAATCAAGTTAATTGCCCCAGGCTAATAACCACACATAAATCAAGTTGATTGCCCCGGGCTAACATATATTAGCCCGGGGCAATTAACTTGATTTATGCGTGGTTGGGAGTAATTATTATAAAAAAACAACCGCGGTACATCAAAGAAAACCGAGGTGATCATGAACTAATATTTGTTATTATCAAGGTCGAAGGCTGTGTTAGTTGGCAAAGCCACAGGCTGAGACTTAAAAAGGTCAGAAAAGTTGAATTCAATAATTGTTTTATTAATACATTTTCAACTGAAAATGTAAAGAAAAACACTCTCCTAGATAAAAAAAACGCAAGTGTTGCTTTTTCCCCCCGCGCGCGCTTTTCTTCGGTTTGTCCAGCTGGAGGGTCGTCAGTGGCGTCACGTCAGAACATGCATTATAAGTCCTTTTTTCTACAGATAATACCTCCATGACTATACCCTGCGAGCAGAGCCTTCTTGAAAAGTAGGCTCTGCTGTATTCGTGACTGGTTTCCATTGCGCATGCATGTCAGTTACTTGGTTACAATCTCAAACCCAGTCCCAATCAGAGCAGAAAAGAAAACGAGAACCGGTTAAACGGGACTTAAACGGGTTACTTCGCCCTAAATCTTGGACGAAGCTAAACACGAATACAGCAGAGCCTTCTTTTCTTCCTCTCTCTCTCTCAGCGAAGAAATAAGGAAAAGAAGGCTCTGCTCGCAGGGTACCATGACTACAGATTTTGTACAGACAAAAACTACTGACAATCACAGCGGTAAAGTGCAGATATCGAAAATTCTCACCATGTTTCTGACCAATAATAATCAAGTGTTTGAAAAAAATATATAATAACAATGTTCAGGAGAGTAAACAGTAGGTATTATTTAACAATTATTCGCCCAAGGCGAGGTGAATATCGGTGAATAATAACCGAGACGAAATTGTTTTAGTATAAATACACATTTTTGTACTTTTAGGAACAGCATTTTCTTTAAACTTGTTAATTTCCTCTTCTGTCACATTGACAAATCGGCTGGCGGCCATTTAATAATTACATACGAAATGAAGAAAAAAACAAGGAAAATCTTTGTCCAAGGTGGAAAAAATAGACAAAACTTTGTTGGAAAACCTCCTTAATAATAAATTAAGTCAGATAAATCCCTCGTTCTCGGGATTTATCTATTACTTAGTTCACGATCACCTCGGCTTTCTTTGATGTACCGCGGTTGTTTATTTATAATAGTTACTCCCAACCACGCATAAATCAAGTTAATTGCCCCGGGATAATATATATTAGCCCGGGGCAAATAACTTGATTTATGCGTGGTTGGGAAAATACGGGTCACGAATGTGATAAAGGATTTATCATAGCGACCGAAGTGTTTTTTAGACAAACTCTGTGATAACGAACTCAGTATCTCAGTTTTCTTTAATAGGCAACCTCGGTTATCTTGAACTAAGTAGGTTAGTTACCTCAACTTTGGTAACTACGTAAGTTATTTACCTCGGGCCTCGGTAAATAAGGGGCTGTTTACATGAGCCGGGCTAGCCGGGTTAGCTGGGCGCACGCGATTGATTAGGATCTCACTGTGCATTTGAAACTCGCGTAAACTAAATGTACAAAGAAGAATTGGTTTAGTTTAGATGTAAACGAACCCTAACGTTGATTAAAATCTCTTTTTGTGGCCGAGGAAAGAATTTCGTGACACGAGTCAGCCCGGTTAGCCGGGGTTAACAGCCCCTAACTTACGTAGTTACCTCGGGTTCGGTAACTAACCTATACTTAACCAATCTCGTTCACAGAGCGCACGTTCCTTACTCAGGTAACGAGAGACTCTGGGATAATCCGTTTCACATCGATATTTCATTGGCTGATGAACATGATTACTCTTCTTCCGGATAACAAGAATCCTGTGATGGCGTGAACGGATTATCCCAGAGTCTCTCGTTTCCCGGGTGGGGAACGTGGGCTCTGGGAACGAGATTGATACTTAACCCGAAGTAGCTCGACCAATCAGCGCGCGCAATTTTCTGTAATCACCTGTGCATTTTATACTAAAAGTAAGTATTCCTGAAGGTTGGAATTTGGTTGAAAATATTTGAGCTTGACCAACGTCTACCAAACGTCTCTTATATTACACCAAGCTCGCTTAACCGCAATAATACCATGATCGCCTCGGATTATTTTGTTCTCCGAGGGAATGTAAACCTCGTATTTCCCTCATTGCTCATGCAAGAGGGAAATTTTTCCTTTGTCTTCTTCTAAATTTCTCGCTTGCATATATTTTCCCTCATCAACATGCACGGGAAAATTAGATGCAACTTCTCTGATCAACCGTGTAAATTTCCTGTCGGTAAGATTCTCAAAGCTTTCCTCGGCGATCATAATATTACAAACTAATAACATGACTTTTCGGGAAATTAGCGATTAAATCTCCCCTTTGCCTCGGCAAGATTTTTAAAAGTTTACAAATCTTCCCTCGGCGGCGAGGAAATTTAATCGCTAATCTCCCTCAAGTCATGTTATTACTTATAATAACGTCATACTAAATTCACTTTGCAATACCTCATGTTGTAACATTTCAGCCCGAGGAATTCTTGTCTGAAATTCAGTGAAATATCTACATTTGGAGCAGAGAATAATTGCAAGTAAATAATTTGGGAACCAAGAAGTTTCCTTCTTAGGGCCTGCTTATATGATCCCGGTATACCACAGAATTGGAAAAAAGCTGCGGGTATGCGGGTACCACCCGGAGGAAGGTTTACTTTAGTGAGGAAGGTTTAAAGTGAAAACACGTGAATTGTGAAACAACACATTCGGTGATCTGAGAAAGTTACAATTGATCAAGCAAGGTGTCGAGAAGAAATGCGATTAGCAGCAAAACATTGGCTAACCAACAATTATGCAGCACTGGCAGCAGTTACATGTGTGAGATATGTACGCTGATGTCTGCTGTAATGTCTGTATCTTCGCAGCAGTCGAGGGTAGTTAGTAGCTATTGTAGTATGCCAAAGCTTACCTAGGAAAACCTAGAAAACCAAGGTACTGTAAAAGTCATGCAGTATTTATGAACGTTGCAAAACACAAAATTCTCGCTATATATTTTGAGGAAGGTTATCTAAACTTAAAAACCCATCCGGAGGAAGGTTGAATACTTTTTCCAACTCTGGTATGGGATGTCCCGGTCGCCCGGGATCGGAATTTTATCCTGGGTGAAAAAACGCGGGAATTTAAGGAAATGGTGCAAAAAAAGCAAAAACTCACCCTAATTCTGCCATGCACGTTAGAAGTTATTTCACTTTTATTCAGTGTTGCTTGTCTCTAGACCTGACCATTTGGATGAAATTCTGACCATAATATTCAAGGTTGCAAGCATTGCAGTGGGCAGCATGGGTGGCGTGTGCTGTTAGCGCGCTGCCTCTCACCAGCATCTCACCGGTCAGACAGGGTTAGTACTTAGTACTTTGGATGGGTGACCGCTTGGGAATGACCCCGTTGTCGAGCTTGGAAGTTGGAACTCATGTGAGTAGAGTTGTAGATTAGCCTCCTCCGCAGGCAACTCTGTGTGGCTTCCCAGAACTGTGACGTTTTGATCAAGATCTTGACTTTATTTGGTCCGAGATATTCAATTGGGGATAGGAAGCCAGAACTGTGACGTTTTGATCAAGATCTTTACTTTATTTCAACTGTTACGGGCAATATTTTGGTCGAGATATTCAATTTGGCCGAGCACGAAAGGGACAGGAAGGGATTGGGAGTGGGAAAGCAGGGACTGTAAGTGAAATTGAGGGATTGAATATCTCGACCAAAATATTGCCCGTAACAGTTGAAATAAAGTCAAGATCTTGATCAAAACGTCACAGTTCTGGGAAGCCACACAGAGTTGCCTGCGGAGGAGGCTAGTTGTAGATGATCTCTCCTGTGTTCCGAGGGTTTTTCGCCGGGTTCTCCGGTTTTCCTCCTTCCATAAAATCAACCCCTAACATCTTAGCTGCATGTGATCCGTGGTCTGAACTGTGTCTTATGGCGGCTGCCTGGAGCGCCTTTGATATGCCTCGACACGGCCACATTGATCTGCGTCCTTCGCAATTCAGCCGCTGGCTGCAAGTAAGGATGATTAGCCACCAGTCCTTTACCTTTATATGGACAAACATTTGTCCCACCTGACCGGGATCCCGGTTGCCTCAAGCGAAATCCCGGTCAGGCGGGACGTCCCGGTCTCCATATAAATGTAACTTGGAAAATAACAGTAAATTTTCTACTGTACAAGCCGAGATCACGGTACATCCCGGTTTCCCCAGATCATATAAACAGATCACGTAAAGATGGGTTTTGTCTAATCTAGTTACATGCAGGTACCGGTAAGTCAAATTTGGTTTGTCCAAAAATTCTTGTAAAAATTTACATAAGTCAGGAACTTACTCAAGTCCAATTTTCTGGTGATGGTTTAACTGGTCTTCAACCTTTTTTAAATCTATAGATATTATAATAAATGAAAGTATAAGAAAACTATGGTGCATCATGATTATCCCATCAATTGACAACTGTAATTAAACTGACCCAAAATGGTTGTTTTATTATTTTATAATCTCTAATAATTACATGCACTGGTATTAATTAATTAATAAATCAATTAATTACAGGGAATTGAATGAATTAATTACAGGTAATTAAATTAATTAGTTAATTACATGTAATTAAATTAATTAATTAAAGGAAATTTAATTAATTAATTAATTAATTAATTACAGGTAATTAAATTAATTAATTAGATGTAATTAAATTAACTAATTAATTAATTACAGGTAATTAAATTAATTAATTACATGTAATTAAATTAATTAATAAATTACAGGTAATTAAATTACCTGTAATTAATTAATTTAAATGCTTGTAATTAATTAATTAAAATTAATTACCTGTAATTAATTCATTTATTAATTAATTAATTACCTGTAATTAATTTAAATTAATTATATGTAATTAACTGATTTATTAACTAATAATTAAATTTAATTAATTTATTAATTAATTGATAATTAATGATTAATTAATAATTAAATTAATTATAATTCATTATTATAATTAATTAATTAATGTAAGAATTAATTCATGTCATAATTAATTAATTAATTAGTGCAAGTGACCTGACCTTCGATGGTTTTAATTCCATCATCCACAAACTTTTTAGCTGCTGCAGGACTATAAATTAAAAATATTGTTTTATTTTCTCAACTTTATATTATATATTTTTATAAAGCATAGAAGATCTCCTTACCCAATTCCAGAAACTTGTATCAATATATTAATAGCTTTTGTGGTGTCATCATTTCGAATCTAGGAAGGAATAATTTAATTATATTCCTAAGTCCTTCAGCTGGAATATAAATTGTTCTAGAAGTACAGGTATACTAAATTACCTGTTGAAACACCATTAAACAGACAGACAGACAGATAGACAGACAGACAGACAGACAGACAGACAGACAGACAGACAGACAGACAGACAGACAGACAGACAGACAGACAGACAGACAGACAGACAGACAGACAGACAGACAGACAGACAATAAACATCAAACATCAAAAAGTTATAAATTTTACCTTCTCTAACTTCCCAAGTTTGCCAGTTTCTATGTATTCGTCTAACTTTTTGGCAATCTTATCTCCAATACCAGCCTATATAAGATTAAAAGAGCATCATGTAATATATACATCACACATACTGTAAACCCCCTAAATATAAATGATTTTGACATTTAATTACGGTAACTTAAGTGTTGTATCATGTGTGCAGTAATTGTAAGGTGTACATGTACAGTACTAGTTTTACATGTACTGTACTGTGAATCAGCATATTAAATGTTAACAATTTATATTAATGTACTGTTGTTATATAGTCTATAAAATATGCAACAATTTGCAACAAAAATATTAAAAATACATATGCAGTCATATATGCATGCCCACGTTTAACCTATTGCTGCCTACTGTAGGATGTCTGAGGGTTCTCTCTTTGACAAGTTAATTAGCAAACAAAAGGGCTGTTTTGGGCTGGCTCAGAAAGGAATAGATTAAGCACAATTGTTAATGCATTGCTGCCTAGTTAATTATTGCAGCTAGGATATCTGAGGGTTTTCCCTTTAGTTAGTAAAATCATCTGGTATTAGTCAGTCTAGAGTAAAACAATATGAAGAGGCTGTTTTTGACTGACAATTAGGCAGGAATGGGTTAAGTAATAAATTAACTAAATTATACAAATTATATTTCTTCTCACTAGTTTTTTGGCTTCATTTCCACTTGTAAGTTTGGTTGGATGCTTGGCTAGCACTGCAGCAGCTTTTCTAAGGTGTATATTAAAAATAACCATTAATTATGAATAAAATATTTTAATTAATCTTACACTGTATAAACAGTGATATCACATATACAGTTTGTACTACTTCAGAAGAATTTGTTTTGAGAGTAAACACTTTTAACCTTCACTGTCTGATCACACACTGTTCTGAATGACCAGAAATGCCTTTAATTATTATTCAAATAAGTATAATAACAAGCTTTGGAGGTGGGCATTTTCATCAAGGAAATTACCAACTCTCTAATCTCAGATATTGCTTATAAATTAGTAAATATGAGCCATTAGGGATATATATACTGTAATAACTATATATGAACTGCCGATCATCCTTGACGAGTACTAATAACATTTTAATATAAAACCTGTCACTGATATTAATAAAAAAGAGCCATGTTTCTATATTAAACTGTGTATGTAAACATGGAAATTTCATGCCAATTGTAAAGTCTTGTTTTCAAAATTTTTGTGTGTTACTGTTTAATTAGTGTGGAAACACTCACCCTATGGGTTCGTATTCCCACTTCAATTAATTTATATCTGCATGGTTCTCTCAAACTTGATGACTTGTGTTTTTATTATAAACATGGAAATTTCCCACCATTTATAAGTTGTTTTCAAAAAGTTATTTATTTTTATAAAAAAACATATAGAAAACATGAATTTTCTGTGTGTGTACAAAGAGTACGTCAATTAGAAACACTCGCAAAAGTTGGGGAGAACTGATCAACTTATGGGCTTGCACAATATTACAGTATGTAAACACAGCGAAAATGTTTTCCATTTCTTAACAGTAATAAACTAAATGTATAAATAGTAATGTAAAAATTATTTATAATAAAAATAGGAATTCCTATATTAAATAGAGAATAATAATAATATAGGAATATACATAATAATGTCATGGTATATACAGTACAACTTTAAAATATAATATATATAAAAATTTATGCTCACCTGTACGCATTGTACTTATGAACTTGTCTGTTGACATTCCGTTCATACTCGGCCAATTCTAGCAAATAAAAATCATTCAGTCATTCAGCATTTTGTATTATTTAACAGCACTGATACATTTTCTTGCCGACATTACCGTTTAAAATATTACAAAATTCAGCATTTGGTACATCATCTTCTCTCTTTCGCTTGCTCATTGTTGCTTGAACGAAGAAACTCCAAAAAGTTCATATGAGAATTTCGAGAAAAACAGAATTTAGGTCGTCACTAAATAGGATCACTCAAACGGACCCTCCCGCACTACTACTCTCCAAATTTGCCAGTCTGCATTCTGAGGGCCTTCCGCCACAAATCTGTGGCGGAGAGAGAGGCCAGGAAACTCCCGCCAAGGTGCTTTTGGCACACACGGACACATGAAAGCTTTGCTTGGCGGGTGATTTGGTGTAAAATGAGAAATTTGTTTTAGGAAAATAGCCCTCTGGCAATACGGGGGTAGGAAATAGTGAAATGAGTTCGTTGTGAACTTGGCCAGAAAGCACCCGCCATGTTGAAAACCGCGTGTTTAAAGGTCTGGGCTATTTGCCGTGGCGGAAGGCATGTGAATCATTTGGCGGATAGAGTTTCTCGCCAAAAATATTGGCGGGAATATGTGGCGGGGCAAAATTATGGAATGCAGCATGGCAAATTTGTCCTTAAGCGAAGTCACAGACTTACCTCGGGGTAATATTTCATCGAATTCCCCTATCAGTAAAAATTCTGTGGCGAAGTCAAGATTTTAGCAATTAAATTATAAAAAAAATAGGGTCACCATTCAATGTGGATATCTCCCAAAAAATAAATAAATGTAATTGTCAAAATCATTTGGATAATAAAAGTCATGTGCATCCCCGTAGCTCTCTGTTGAATATATTTTTTCTGTGGCAAGCGAAATAGTTATGAAAATTGATCAATTTAACAATTTTAAATGAAATACCGCCCGCTCACGTAACCAATCAAATTGCAGAAAAGCCTATGATTCCGCCCGCTCAAAAAATAAATGTAAATATTGAAAATAAATAAATTAATTATTTAATAAATAAATATAAATAATTAAATAAATAATTAAATAATTAAATAAACAAATAAATAAATAATTACTAGAAAATAAATAAATAAATAAATAAATAATTAATTACCAGTAAATAAATAAATAAATAAATAAATATTTAATTAATTAATTAATTAAATAATTAAATAAACAAATAAATAAATAAATAAATAAATAATTACTAGTAAATAAATAAATAAATAAATAAATAAATAAATGTGGGGTCACCACTTATTAATGTGGGTATCTCCCCTTTTTTATATTTACACTTATTTGATTTAATGATATTTCTACAGGATACCCGTTACATATTAAAATACAATACAACAATAACATAACATATATAACAAATTTCAACTAAATTTAAACAATATAATAAATCGACGGCGGGTTAGTCGGTTTGTTCGTTGGTCGGTCGATCAGTTAGTCGTGGTCAATTAGTCACTCAGTGATAGATTTGTGTGTTCAGTAGTCTTTTAAATCTTAGTAGCGAGTCCTTTGAAGCATAAGTAACCAGGGGCGTGGGGCGTAGGAACCGGGAAAAAACGTGCCACACTGCCACCCCCCCCCCCCCCCCCCCCCCCCCCCCCCACTTTGAGATGAAGTGCCCTTTTTGCAACAGAAAAGTGCCCTTTTTATGATAAAACATGACAACTTCAAGTGTCCTTTTGAAGTCCTATCCCCTGAACAAAGTGCCCTTTTGAAGCTGTGCCTCTCCGAAGATCAACTTGCTTCCTTGGCCAGTGATGGTGCAATTGACGGTACCGAAAAAGATGGCGGCGGTACATTTAACAACAATGCTTTGCGACCTCAAATCAGCTCAAATAACAACTAAACATTGTTTATCACACTAAGATGGATTAAGTAAGCAAGAACTTTATTCCTACCAAAGTTCATCGTTTTAAAACCATATCTTCCGATATTTCTGCAAGAAACAATATTTACTGCACGCAAAGGATTGTGGTTAAATGTACAAGTCGCCATCTTTTTCGGTACCCTGGGTGCCAGAGGTTTTTCGACGCTCGTTGGGGCCTGGCGTCCTCCCGTATCCCCATTGTCCCTACGAGCGTGGAAGAACCTCTGGCACCCAGGGTAAATCTCGGGGAGATACAGACCCACATTGAGTGGTGACGCTATTTTTTTTCTATAATTATATTTCTGGGAGATACCCACTCTATATGGTGCACCACCTCATATAGTTTCCTTAAATTCCTTTATAGAAACCCAGAATTTAGGACTTAGGACATTTTCGTGCATTCGGTACTAACGGAAATGAACGTAAAGCGTTCGGGAAACTACGTAATAATTACAATCCGAATGTGCAAACCGAGGATCACGACAGCATTTCCAATATTTACAAAACTCGGGCAGGACAACTTTAAATTTGAGAGAAAATCTATCTTCGTGGTCACTGCAGGAAGGCTTGTAATTGGAATATTAAAGTCCCTTTTGAACAGAAGAAGCAGCAGGGACGCTTGTATTGGAATTTGGTGTGCTTTTTTGAGTCGGAAATAAAAATCCAGTTGATTTTTATAGATCGATGCTTTTCATGTTTTCCCGATCAGGAATTGTAAAGTTGCAAGTAAAGACATTATTCTTGATATCAAGACCTCTTGATTTTCGAACGTTTAAAAACCCAACGAGGTTAGAGACTAGACAATGCACAGATCTGGGAAACTAGCGAAGCATTTTTATCGATCTGCGTGGAGTTTATCTTCTCAAAGATTATGTGCGAAGCAACAGAAAACTCTCGCTGCAGAACCTTTTGCCAACGGTACCAACAGCAATTATGTCGAAGAAATGTACAGAGCTTGGCAGAAAGACCCTAGCTGTGTTCACGCGGTAAGCTTTCTTCGTTTTAAAGTTAGTTTGTTTGAAGCTTAATAGTGTTGTGAAGTCATAATATTCTCGGTTCAAAGTTCAGGTGTGAGAAAACGTTTTTGTTGGCTGTTCTCCGCTTTCAATTTTAACTTTTGTTTCCCTGCTTGCGTCAGCTTTAAATGTCTGTCGTCAGAAAGTAATAAACTTTTCTTTAATCTGCCAAAAAATCTCCAAGCAAACATGTAATTTAGTCAAGCACTGACAAGCTTATTAAATAATTTAATGTACTGTACTTGGTCTGTATTGAAACCGCTTTCAATACAGCATAGTCAGCATTCCCTATTATATATGCTGGGCTTTGATATTCATAATTAATAGATTAAATATCTTATCATTCTTATGTATCAGTCAATTGACAATTCCAATTGTGCCCATCCCCCCTGGGCCAACACCCGGGAATTAGACATTGGGGGGGGGGGGGGATTGTCCATGTCCCCACTGGGCAACAAATTCAGGTCTAAACCCCCAACAAAAACATGGATAAATCGCTTCAAATCAACTCAAGAAGCACACTAATAGAAGACTCATGAACTCAGGTAGCATTATTTTATTGAAAAAATTGTCATATTTTAGCTCATTTAACATCCTATCTACTCTGAAGTTTGAAACCTTTTATTTCAAATATATTTTCATTAAAATGCCCACACGGTGCTCACCTCAACCTGAACTTGCATGATCAGAAATTGTCGCTGTTGTGTCTTGTGAAATCCAGGCTGACCTGGATTAGCTACACATGCATAGAATGAATATCTTGCATGTAAATGCCATCAATACATGCGAGACCAAGTGAAGGCTGGTGCGAGATGAATAAGGAGCGAAGGAGCATTGTGGTACATGTGGGTTCATACGATAAAATTAGGAAGATAACAATATTTGAATGATTGAAGAGGATATGTACTAGGGATATTGTAGTATTACAGAGCATTTGCTGACTTGAAATCAAATATGGTGGGAAAATTAGATGAACAACAAGGTGCAATCTAGTATCGTAAACTTCCATGTAAAATGACTAAAATCTGTTGCTTGTTGGCCGTTTACTACCCCCAAAGGAAGTCAGGTTGTTTTGTTGGCAGATGTGCAGAGGCGTACTGGCCCACCGGGATACCGGGAAATTTGCCGGTGCAAATTTCCCGGTGCACCCATGGTTTTCCATTTCAGGCGCCCCCACAAAGACAATTAACAAAATACAGCTCATGACGTAAACATAAAATACAGTTGTTACTATACAGTAGTTGCATTGCTAGGCTACTAGTCGTAAACTGTAAACACAATGATATACAATTTGTATTTTCTAAACTACTGTCTCTGCAACCTTATATGTCATTTTTCTGGTATATAATAAATTTTGTAACTGTATAGTTGAATCGTGGAACAGTAATCCACTCATGGGCTTAGCCAGTCAGGCCCGTCCACCTGTCTTTTGGACGGGCATTTTTGAAAGTGGACGGGTACTAAGAATTTATTAAAACTAAACTCCAGTATTTCGTCTTTAGTTCTTTAATAGCTTTAGTTTTATAGCTTTTGTGTAGCTTTAGTTTTGCAGTCATTGTACATACCTTGACCACAATACCACAAGATACAAGTTCCTACGTTACTTTTGTTTTCCAGAATGCTCAGAATTAAGTTTCGGAAGACCTGATTTCAAATTTATTCCAAGGGGGCATGCCCCCAGACCCCCCCTAGTACTAGTGCAGGCACTTTTGGACCGGCAAATTACTCATCCTGGCTAAAGCTCTGAATCAGGTTATCAGGCTTTTTGCCAGGCAGCCGTCCAGCCATCCTATGGATGGCCACTTTTGAAAAATCAGTTATATTCTGTTATCTGCTGTTTACTTCCAATCAGCTATTGTGTAGGTTTTGTTACTTATTTTGCCAAGACCATGCAGACACAGAATAAAGACTTTATTCTGTGATGCAGATAATTATGACGATTGATTGCACCTTGCGAGATCGATTTAACCACGTATATGTATATGTAAACCATTACATGTATGTGGCTCTAACATGAGGTAGCAACCATGTTGTTCAATAAGTTTGACACGCTCACTTGTTCGAAGACTCCTAGTCTTGTGGGTCCAAACAGCAGCTGACCACGAGATACCGGTACACTATAAAGATGTTTCAATTTAACTGGTCGTTTGTGTTTTCAGACCTTTTTATTTTTCTCAAAAGTGCCCTCAAAACGTGGGAAACGCTGTTTCAGAGACCCAAAACTAAAAAATTTTCCAGCCCTGGGAGCATATCCCCGGACCTCCCCAGCCGGGACCATTAGAACAATGTACTTTCAAGCTTTGCACTCAACCAGGTGCCCCTTTCATATAATTTCCCGGTAACTTTTCTGCTGCCAGTCCGCCCCTGCAGATGTGTGTACCCAGTTGGCCTTTAAAACTGATTTCAAAGTTTGAATCAGTCGTGGAAAGTATAGTACTTGATGACTGATGAAGTGACCAGTTGACATAAAACAAACCCAATCAACTATGGAGTATGAATAAAGATATCAACTATCAGATAACTTTGATTGATTTTTTCTTTGTCTTGATTTTGTTTTTGGCTATATAGTAATGGACAGTTCACTTGTTATTGTTTTGCATGTGTGTGTGTTTAGAATTTAGTGAATTTGCATCAAGCTCGGCCAACAACTCACTTGAGCCAGCATGCACACGTGGACTGCAGACTGCCCCATGAGCATGGCCGATTTTCTATGCGATACTTGATCGTGTTCTGTGGTGTGAATTAGATATATTTTCCCACAGTGCTTAGTAAATGCGAATTGTTCCAAGTCCCAACCCCTGGGTGATAGCCCTAGGGGTGGCCTGGGGGGGGGGGGGGGGCTGTGCCCGGGTAAAACCTGTGTGTGCCCGGGTTAAATATTGCAGACAGATCATGAGACATTCGATGTTTTCAAGAAATCGAAAATGGTAACACGTGGTGGGTTATTTGGCCGTGTTGGATAATTTAACTCTGAGAGTTCCTATGTGGAAAGAATGGAGATGTTATATATATTATTATATATATATATATATATATATATATATATATATATATATATATTAACATGCAAATGGATGTCCACGAGTTTAATTTAATCATTCAACACTAGTAGATCGAGATGTCAAGTACGTCTGATCCTATCACATAGTCGATAAAATTCCACAAAAATTATATCTAGACATCTGTATTCAGGGGCATATCCAAGGGTGGGCCAGACTGGGCTCAAAGCCTGGCCAATCCATGTTAATGACATTATCCATTATTCCACAAACTGACTACAAACATTGTTGCAATCCTACCAAAAGTAATGTAAATTTTTAATTTTGGTATTTTATATGGCGTTTTATAATGTTCAGAATTCTATAAAGTCTTCTCCCAAAATGCTGGAAATGGTATTTCAGAGACCACTAGATTTCAAAAATTTTCGGGAGGCATCCTAGCTGCCCCCCTTAGAAATGTCAATGTGTGCCTTGGCCCACTTGGTGCCCACCTAATTAGTCAAACCTGGCTGCACCACTGGGGGGGGGGGAGGGGGGGGGCACAGCTGGAGTTGGCTGATACAGTACATTACATCTACTGTAGTTTATATAATATAATATAAGAGAAGTTGGGTGGGACTTTAATAAGGGGTGATTATAATTATGGACTGGGCTTGCATGTCCAGTTAACCAGGCTGGCACAGTTAGCTGGGATGAGTAGTGAGTTGACGTGGATGATTGTAGGCCGAAATTCACAATTATTAAGTAAATAGGGCAAAGTTACAAGTTTTACTTCAGTTTTACACTAATTAGTCTATTATAGTGTCAATGCAATCTTTGTAAGCTCATCATTACTAAAAAGTTATTGTCTTGGCTAACCCATAAAAACATCTTCACAAAGACTACTTTAATAATTAACTGTAATTTATTAAATCTTCACTATGGTCACAAAACACACAAACACAAAAATTGGTCACAAAACACACAAAAATTTTGTTGCTTTATTTCAGTTCCTTTCAGCCATATTTATTTACACACAGTCAAGTAAGCGAGCACGTATCAGAATGAGTTCAACAGTTTTTCAGCCCACTTTGCTGAACAAAATGATTACAGTACATGGACATTTTCATCCAGGTTAATTGTGACAACTGGGATCCTGGCAAACCGGGCTAGAGAATTTTTTTTGTTTCTACAGACATCTCAGGGCTGTTAAAAATCTTAAACTGATTGGCACAGTCTTTTCAAAAAGACTAATCAGCTCATTTGAATGGTAATTAAATGACACTGCAATTTTTAAAGGTATTGTGTAGGGAAGAAGTTAATGATGGCCTTCTCGATTAGTTGAGTGGGTGTTTAAAACAAAACTACTCAATATACAATATACTATATCAACACACTAAAGATATTTTACAGTATAACTATTGAGAAATACAGTTTTGCAGAAATTCAGCAACCTTTATGAAAACAAGAGGTGATATCAGACACACTATAACGCTACTCTGGTTTGTAAAATGTATGAATGTAACTTAAAGAAGTTACACTTCACGACCCAATGTTTCAACACTCCTGAGTCCTGTCTAGTGTCTTCATAGGGGGTAATCTGAGCAATGTAACGAGTTTCGATCCTTTTATGCTCGACTTTGGGTGGTGACATCATCGACTAATGAGATGCAAATAAGTTTCTGGCAATAATCCACCGTCGTCACGATTCAAAGGAGCATGCATGGGCACGCAAGCTTGCAGACAAGTCTTTGATGGTACCGTCGTCGATTGGTGGTGATAATTTTAGAATTATACCATGTTTGGCATGGGTGCTCCAACAAAGCAGAATTATCCTTTTTTTTGAGCTTTGGGAGCACGGGTGGCGTGTGCTGTTAGGGCGCTGCCTCTCACCAATAGTTAAGCCCGGTTAGACGGGGTTAGTACTTGGATGGGTGACCGTCTGGGAATAACCCCGTTCTCAAGACTTGGATGGGTGACCGTCTGGGAATAACCCCGTTCTCAAGCTTGGGACTCATGTGAGTAGAGTTTAGTTGATCTCTCCTGTGCTTCGAGGGTTTTTCGCCAGGTACTCCGGTTTTCCTCCCTCCGTAAAACCAACACCTAGACCTTAGGAGGATAACCTTGTAAGGGACCTAGAGTCCTATTGTTACTTCTCCTGTACCGCTAGGTACAAATGTTGATAAGTGATAAGACTGTTTTGTGTTGCTTATCTTTAGTTAGCCAAAACTAGTCAGCTTTCTTTTCCCACTGAATTATAAGGATTGTGTTCATGTTGGTCTGGTAGGCATATACATATAGGTAGGTGTGACAAAAACTTGGAGCATTGGGGTAGGGGGTTACTTGAGGGGAAGGGGGGTGGGAGTGGTGCTTAATATAAAATGTACAAAATGTCAAGAATAAGAAAGGTAAAATTTCAGTTGTTTTTGCTGTACAAGCTGTTGTACATGTAAGTCCTGTCTGGAGCTTTTGCCGCATGCAAACGAAGGCTCTGAGATAATCCATCACAGGGAAGTATTTTGATTGGCTAGCTAATGGTGGCTTCTTTTGAAGTGGCGACAGATTTTCCTGTTTCCTGTGATGGATTATCCCAGAGCCTTCGTTTGTGCATGGTGAAGGCTCTGGGAATGAGAATGCTTCTCAGTCAACTGTCAAAATTTGATTTATAATGCTTTTAACTGACTCGTCCCTTGTGTCTTGCGTTAGAGAGAATTTATTTAAAATAGGGGGAGTAAAAAAACACCAGCATAAATGATGTGCAGTAGGGGTCAGGGGAGTGAAATTCGAAAAACTCCAGCGTAATGTGCGTGATTCAAGCGCGAGGAACGCGACGTAAAACGCGGGAGAAAGGGGAAATTAATTTACAAGGCGCGTGGGGCTGATGGGAAGGAGGGAAAGGGGGTCTCTCCCCTCTTCTCGCCCCTTCCCTTCTCTCCCTGCGCGCTTCCATTTTTCGTGTTTCTTCCCATCAGCCCCGCGCGCCTTGTAATTTAATCTCCTGCGTTTAAATTTAATCACGTACATTTACACACATATTACGCTTGAGTTTTTCGAATTTTACTCCCCTGCACTTCGTAATATTTAAATGTCATTAACAGTGTTGTTTCTCAGCCATCCCCTACCAGTTTGGCTCATTGTTTTTACCTGTTTCAGTGCTTGTAAAATAACCCTTACCTCACATCGTGTACGCCGCTATGTTTATTTTATGTAAATTCTCTCTAACGAAAGCCACAAGAGACGACTCACTGGGGAGGAAGTTATTCCACAGCTTAAACTTTGGTTATAGGCGAAGTGTGCTGTCACTGTATCTGAATTTATACAGCTCACTGCAGTCAACACCGCAACACGATTTATTGAGTCCTATTCTGTTCAGTGTTCATCATGCCTAATGCGCGAAGTCCCATTTGGAATTATTTTAAGAAAAGCAACACGGATACCAGTGATCATCCCATATGTCAATTGTGCAAGAAGGCCGTGAAGAACATGAGGCATTGCAGCACACTTACATGTAAGCTCTGCTTCAAATCTTATGTCGCGTGTGAGATATTTTCCTCTCCTTTGCCAGTTTGCACGGAGATACTTAGCAATTCAAGCCAGCAGTGTAAATCGGTACGCCGCAGCGAGCCCAACTGAAGCCAGCTGACAAGGCGAACATGTTAGTGTTTCTTGCAGAAAACTTAAACTAGATTTTGTGGATTTCTTATTTATATTCAAATTAACAGTACGAACTAGAATTACATTTTTGCAGTTTAGAAAATTAGAAATTAGTAAAACATTTTAGATTTATCATGCTTAGACATTTTCAGCGTTGTGTGAACGCGCGCGACTGCTACACGTAGTTTACCTCACGTACCGTGTAATGACTGTAATGTAAAACAAGATTAAATTTACCGAAAATTTGATCTGTACAAATAGCGATATATTCGATATTATCGGGGTTGGTTTTTTTCGGTATCGGTATTCGATATTTTTTTAATACCAGCCAAGATGTCTGAAAAAAACTGTCAATGAATTTGGCACTACACAGATTATGATATGACCTAATTTTCTAATTAATGCCACAATGATAAAGTTTATATGTGGCAATAGTTGCGCAAACTTTCCACGAAGAAAACCAACGAAGAAATAAATTTAAGAAAACTAATATACAATAATAATCTTATACAATAATAAGTTTCTTCTTCTTCTTCGTTTATCAGCCATTTCGGCTATGATTGGTGATGAGATGGTTGGCAGTGCCGCACGTGGGATGCCAACTCGATTCTGTGTAAAAACATCCTGTCACAGCTGTGTTCGCATTGAATCGTTGGCAACTCTACAGTACAGTGGACTCTCTCTGTGCGGACACTCTCGTAAGCGGACAGCTCCAGTTACGGACACCGTTCCAAAACCCCGCGTTTGAACTCTCAGTCAAACTCTATATTTTTCTTTTGTATTTACATTCCCGTAAGCGGACACCCCGGGAAAATAATTACTAAAACCCTTATGAGCGTTACAGAGGGTGTTCAGACATTTTATTGCGAAACGTTTTTGGCTATTTAAGCCTTGAATAACTAAATAAAACAAGCAATCATTTTAAGACATTCTAAGTTTCATTTTGTGTGAGTACCATTGAAAGTCACCAGTAGAAGCTCCTGCAGAGACGTAGCCAGGATTTTGAAAGGGGGGGGGGGGGAAGCCGAAATCAAATACATTTTTAGGGGTCCGGGGGCATGCTCCCCCGGGAAATTTTGAAATCAAGAGTCGCTGAAATGCCATTGCCTGGCTTTTGGAGGAAGATTTTACAGACTCTAAAGGTTAAAAAACGTCATATAAAATACTCAAAACACGCAAACGTCACATAGATACTCAAAATGCATGCACTCAGTATAGATTGAATACACTGTTTACAGTTTATTTCCTAGTTACATGTCTGTTGTTTTATATATAAAGGGGGGGAGCTGCGGCTCCCCGGCTCCCCCCTGGCTACGTCCCTGAGCTCCTGTAGGCGGACAAAACTCATATATTCGACAAGTGTCCGCTTCCGAGAACTATTCCCGTTAGCGTTCAACTCCACTTATGGACACTTTTTTAGATTCCCGAGGGTGTCCGCTTACGGGAGAGTCAACTGTAGTCCCATGTCGTATACGTCATGTTTGCTCTGTGCTTTTATCTTTCTCTTCTCCTCCACATGCGACATTCCCTTCTTCAGCTTAGCCCTCCAAGCTAGTTCGGTCTTTTGCGGCTTCTTCCCAACTAAAAATATCAACTCGAAAGTAACCACTCTCCGAAAGTAACCGCCCTTCTTAAAGTAGCCGCCCTTAGAGGTTCCAAGACTCTACGGTATTTTATAAACTGTATATATGAACTTAAGTCCAATTAAGCATTTTATTCATGAAGACAATGTATAGCTTTGGTGAGCTACTGTGAACTGGTGAGAGTGACTTACCTTCCTATAACATGTTCATGTCACTCAGTGGCGTAACTTTTTGGGCTAGGGTGCCCCTGGCTCAAACTGAAAAGGGCCCCCCGGCCCTGGGCCTAAGGCGCGAAGCCCCCAAATTGAATTTCACATGCCCCAGAAGTGCATTTTCAGCGATTTCTGATTTCAGTGATTTTCCAAAACATTAATCGGTATAACAAGGGGAAATTTATCATTATATATATCAAACGTTTGTTGGATTATAAGGATATTTATCAACCCGTTAATACCGGCAGGTAAAGCCGTCTTATATCAAGAATATAGTCACTGACGAAAATACCGTAATCACGTAACTACATACAAAACAAACTAACCTGACTCTTACACTGCTGCATTAACAGCAAAAATAAAACATTTTGTTTTTATGATTTGGGTGAACACAAAAATGGTTAGTCTAACTTCTAACTGCATGCGCAAAAACGGTAATTTGACCGTGAGCAAAAGGCCTGGGACAAGCAGCAGAATAGAAATTCATTTTCGTATCTATTAACCTGTTGCAACGTTCTGTATTTTTTATGAAACTGCTTGAAACTTCGGTACCAATATTTAAATGATGGAAAACTATATCCAGTTCAACGACGACTGACGATTTCCCAATAAATACGTGAAAATGACGGAATGTCGGAATCCCCATAAAGGACATCCGACATCCTGGCTCAGGGGGCCCCCGGCTCTTGCCGGGCAGGGTTAGGATAGGAGTTACGCCACTGAGGTCACTGTATACAGTCTCTGAGTGTCTTTTACAATGTTTACTGTTGCTAAATTGTTATTTTGTTCTTTTCAGTCTTGGAATGCTTACTTCAAAATGGTTCAAAGTGATGTGAAACCAGGCAGTGCGTACACTTCTCCTCCTTCGCTGGTGCCTGCACAGCTTCACCCAAAAGAATCGACTGAAGTTAGTTTACCTGATGTGGGAGACCGATTGCCAACACATGACACCATTCAGAAACATTTAGCAGTTTATTCTCTAATTCGATCATACCAGGTAAAATCATCTTGGTGAAATTAGATTCTTGAAATAGAAATTTAAAAATTGGTATAGTGGCAAGTTACGTAATATTTAAAACACGAGCAGGAGTGTTTTATCAGATTTAAAACCACGAGGGCGCAGCCCGAGTGTTTTAGATCTGATAAAACACGTGATGCGAGTGTTTTGAATGGCTTCAAAAACGATTCGTTATTGGATGTTATGTTCATTAGTATTCTTTATATAAAATTGTATGTTCATCATTAGTATTCTTTCTGACGTCAAGAAGTTTTATCAGGTATAAAGCCACGGACATGGTACTGATTTCCTTTGTGTTTTCCTCATGAATTATTAATGAGTTTTTGAAGATAATTTACTACATTACTGAGTGTATGTTGTGAGATTGTAATTGTATAGGCTGAGGCGGTTAACAGGAAAAGATCGGTTTTGTTTTGAGATCGGTTTTCCGGTTTCTTTCACGGTGGAAAACCGAAAAACCGATTCAAAGTTTTTCAGTTTAACTTATAAAACTGATTTCCTCACAACGGGCGAGTTGGACGACGAAGAGGATAAGCTTAAGCCGTCAGAATTTCACGTGGTGAAAGAAGAACTGCTGGCACAAGCTGTTTTTCTCCTATCCCATGAAGAAGTGAATGATGCTTCTCCAAGTCCAGAACCGCCAGCGAAGAAGGTGAAGTTGAGCCTTGGAGCATTGACCAGTTTAAAGGAGCCAAAAGCATCCTCATCGGCAGCCCAGTCACCGCGCGATCGTTTGTCCGCAGAAATTAAAAGATACGTCACATATCCAGTTATCGACGGAGATGAAAATCCATTGGAATGGTGAGAAGCGGAAATTCAAGTTCATTTCGTTGCCAGTCAGCTTGCTAAAAGATACCTCGCTGTTCAAGCTTCTAGCTCACCATCAGAGCGACTGTTCAGCAAGGCAGGACTTGTAAGCACTCCAGCACGAGCGCGGTTAAATCCTGAAAAGGTTGACATGCTCGTTTTTTTTACTGAGAATTTGTAAACAAAAATTAAGGCACTTGTATTAAACGCCTAGAATTTTACATTTTGATGTATAAAACTTTAACTAATTGTAAATAATCAATGTTGGTTGCTACAATATATTTATTTATTGCTTCATAAAGTAAACACGCATGTTGGTTTGATTTGGGTTTTTTTATTTCACAATAATTTAATTAATGCAGAAGATTGGTTATGTCGGTTTTACCAGTTTTTTCGTGACGGTTTTCGGTTTCGTTTTTTTTTCCAAAACCGCCTCAGCCTATGTAATTGTATTGGTACTTTTCATATATATACATGTAGGTACAGTGCACTCACGCCTTGCCCTGACTAAAATGGACTCGCTTTATAAATAGAGCTCTTCAGTGATGCGAGGTGCTCTTTTTGCACATGCAATCGCGATGCTAGAACTACAGTGGATGATGCGTATCATCATGTGGTGTTACATAATGTAATATGTTACATTCTGTCGTGAAAAGTTAAGATCCGTTTTACAGTAGGATGTTTATACTATAATAGGTACAGTCAGGGACGTAGCCAGGGGGAGCTGGGGGATGCCTTGGCTCTCCCCCCCCCCCCTTATGAGATATAGAATGGCAAACATGTAACTCTGAAATGATTAAATACATGATGTAACGTTTATTCTCAAACTCATTAATAATTCATCAGATAATCAACCAATCACAAGTGCTTGAATTCTACCACGTGAAAGGACTTGAAATACCAGGGAAGTACTGGGAAGAGGACTAGAAATGTGATGTCTAGTCCTCATTGTCGGCCTTTAAACATTACTTCGAGTATTTATATATGATGTTCTTTAACCTTGAGAATAACTTTGAGTGAGATTAATTATGCTATGCTGTGAGACCGATTATGTGAGTGAGACTAATTATGCTGTGCTCTGAGACCGAATAGGCTACGCTCTGAGGCTGATTGATTACACTACGCTGTAAGACTAATTGCAGGGGTGATGCCGATTACGCTACACTGTAAAGCCAATTCTGGGGGTCAAACAGATTATGCTATATTGTGAGACCTACTTCGCTATGCTGTGAGACTGAATACGCTATGCTGTGAGACTGAATACGCTATGTTGTGAGACTGAATACGCTATGCTTTGAGACTGAATACGCTATGCTGTGAGACTGACTACGCTATGTTGTGAGACTGGAAATACGCTATGCTGCGAGACTGAATACGCTATATGTTGTGAGACTGATTACGCTATATGTTGTGAGACTGATTACGCTATGCTGGAGACAGATTGTGCTACGCTGTGAGACCTATTATGTTTTATGCTATGAGATCGATTACACAATGCTGTGAGACCAAGGTGAGACCAAATTACGCTATGCTGTGAGACTGAGTATGTGTTTTTAAAACGCGCATGCTTTTCCAGGCAATGCCTGTACCGTACTATTGTTAGTAAACTCAATGACATTTCAACCAAACATGCATGATTGTGTTTTACCCATTGCAATCGTATTTCAGTCACATACAATTGGATTTCTAAGAGCCAAGTTTAGTCGCGGACATGGCTATCCATGTATTGAATTATACAGTAGTTCTGTGGCCAACATATAAATTCACCTTAATGCCAGAACATGAAAAATTTGTCTTATTAGTATAACAAAATTGAAAATCTATCACAGATAAAGTAAGGCCTCATAAATGGTAGATTCCCTTTTTATTTTAAAACAGCTCTGTTATTTTGTATTTTTGTTTGTTGAATGCCGTGATATTTTAGTTAAGGTTACGTAACACCTTGGAGTAGTGCTTTGCGAAAAATGCAACTGCGCGTTGAATTTAAAAGCAATCAAATTCAAATTTTTACAGTTTATAGCAAAGTGATTGTAGAATTGTACAGTTGATTTACAATTTTGAAAAGTATTTAAACTTGTTTTGTTTTGACAAAATTCTGAAAACGCATTCGCTTTGCGCCGCGACTTTTGTTGAACTACATTTTCAATCAAATCATGTAGAAATAGTTTTAATTGAAACTCAACTAGCTGTTCTACAAAAGTGTGTGCGGTAGCTATGGTTTATTTTATTTTATTTTTAAGATATAAGGCATTCTTTTGCAACCTCAGTTAAGTTGCGTGCATACCATGAATCGTAGTCGATTACTCAGAAATGAAAAAAAAATCGTATAGCTACCGCACACACTTTTGAAGCTCTTATTGTCTCCGATACATTGTGAAAATTTGAAAAAAATCGGCCAAAACCCGTGTTCAACAAAAGTCTTTGAATGCGGCAGTTTAGCTGAAATTTAAAGCTGAAGAAACAAGCCTTGGAACATTTAAATTTCACGGGAAAACAGAGCTGGTTACCATTTTCATCGCTAAATATCTTAATGAATTTTGTTTTAAACGAAATAAACTTTTCAAAACCTTTCAGCATTTGGCTTAACGCAGCTAATTACGCATAAAAAATTTTTTTTTTGTATTTTTAAATTTCTATGGTGTAACGTAACCTTAACGTGATATTTTACTTAAAGCTGGATTTCCACTAGGCGAAAAATGTCGTACGAAGCTACATTTTCTTTTGTCTCGTAAGCTCTCAGGTGGAACTAATCAGTCGAGACAAAAGCAAAATGTCGAATAGTAGAATGTAGAATATATATATATTTTAAGACCAAACCGGGACCAGTTGCGAGAAATGCAACCACGCAGGCCTTCCGGCAGGAATTGAACCCACGACCTTGCGATTCTAGTGTAATGCTCTGACCACTGAGCCACGGAGGGCGTTGCCGAGAGCTTGATCGAGAGTTCTGTATATATAATAAGGTGGTAATGCCAGGAGAGAATTGGGTATATTATAAGTAATATTGAGCATTTCACTCGATTACATAGCATGTTCTAAGGATTTTGGGTGAAGGAAAATTCGAGTGTAGAATATATATATTTTAAGACCAAACCGGGACCAGTTGCGAGAAATGCAACTACACAGGCCTTCCGGCAGGAATTGAACCCACGACCTTGCGATTCTAGTGCAATGCTCTGACCACTGATCCACGGAGGGCGTTGCCGAGAGCTTGATCGAGAGTTCTGTATATATAATAAGGTGGTAATGCCAGGAGAGAATTGGGTATATTATAAGTAATATTGAGCATTTCACTCGATTACATAGCATGTTCTAAGGATTTTAGGTGAAGGAAAATTCGAGTGTAGAATATATATATTTTAAGACCAAACCGGGACCAGTTGCGAGAAATGCAACTCTACACAGGCCTTCCGGAAGGAATTGAACCCACGACCTTGCGATTCTAGTGCAATGCTCTGACCACTGAGCCACGGAGGGCGTTGCCGAGAGCTTGATCGAGAGTTCTGTGTATATAATAAGGTGGTAATGCCAGGAGAGAATTGGGTATATTATAAGTAATATTGAGCATTTCACTCGATTACATAGCATGTTCTAAGGATTTTGAGTGAAGGAAAATTCGAGTGTAGAATATATATATTTTAAGACCAAACCGGGACCAGTTGCGAAAAATGCAACTTCCGGCAGGAATTGAACCCACGACCTTGCGATTCTAGTGCAATGCTCTGACCACTGAGCCACGGAGGGCGTTGCCGAGAGCTTGGTCACGAGTTCTGTATATAATAAGGTGGTAATGCCAGGAGAGAATTGGGTATATGATAAGTAATATTGGGCATTTCACTCGATTACATAGCATGTTCTAAGGATTTTGGGTGAAGGAAAATTCGAGTGTAGAATATATACATTTTAAGACCAAACCGGGGCCAGTTGCGAGAAATGCAACTATATACAGAACTCGCCTTATATACAGAACTCGCGATCAAGCACTCGGCAACGCCCTCCGTGGCTCAGTGGTAGAGCATTGCACTAGAATCGCAAGGTCGTGGGTTCAATTCCTGCCGGAAGGCCTGTGTAGTTGCATTTCTCACAACTGGTCCCGGTTTGGTCTTAAAATATATATATTCTACACTCGAATTTTCCTTCACCCAAAATCCTTAGAACATGCTATGTAATCGAGTGAAATGCTCAATATTACTTATAATATAAGCAGAAATGTGTTGTGAATGGATTAACTTCTATATTTTTTCCATGTTGTTAGATTCGAGGAAATAATATTGCTGATTTGGATCCCCTTGGTATATTAGATGCAGATCTCGATTCATCGTTCCCTCCTGAACTCTCTTTGGATTTCTGGCTTTATAGTAAGTACTGAATGGACGCACATGTCTAGTATACACTTTTGCAGGCAATGTACTCAGCTTTCTATTCTTAAGCAAAATTATTGTCAATGATCCATACCAGGGTTGATTATTACATATATATGAACATAGAAGACATGACAGACTTTCTATAAAAATAAGAAATACTTTGAAAGTTTTCATGGCGATAATGTAATATAGATAAGTTTTGTGGAAACACTACGTAAAATATTTATTTGCTAAGCTTTCGGCCTGTTGACTCAGGCCACAGAATAGAAATACAATCAGAAGTCCAACTCGCGTCGGAACCTTTGAAGTTTATGTGCTCGCGCATCTTGATTCCTCGCAATCCTACGCAATCCTGGCAAGTTCCCCCGGCAGTTTGGACCTTCAAAAGGAGGTTAAAACTGCCGGGGGAACTTGCCAGGATTGCGTAAAGATGGCGTAAAATATCGCGCCTGCGCATTGAAGAAATGCGGACAAGTTGTCACTCGAGTTGGACTTCTGGTTGTATTTCTATTCTCTGCTCAGACCTTCATCAGAGCAATAACAACAAGCTGTTGGCTCTCGTCATTTATAAACTATAAGCAACTGATCAATCAAATCACGTAAGAATACAATGGCGTATCACGTTAATTTTATTAATTAGAAAATATAATCAAGGATGTCCTTCGAATAGGGCACACCACGTCCTGTTTAATGGCTGTCCCTCCTGAGAGATAGTGTGATGTTTTGCAAACCTCAATATATTTCCTTGTTCTTCGCGTGAAGTATTGCTTGTCGCTGGCTAAGAATGACGACTCTTCCCACTTAACATGATGGTCAATTCAGGGCTTGAAATTTGCGGTATCCCAATATCCACAGGATACTAGATTTTCGTTTTGGATACTAGAAGTCTTAACTTCAGTATCCAACGGGATACAATAAAATTTTCGATAGCGCACAGCAACAGAATCTTGCGTAACGTCTTACAATGTAACGTAATGTCTTACAATGTAACGTAACGTATTATAATGTAACGTAATGTCTTATAATGTAGCGTAACGTCTTAGAATGTGGCGTGACGTCTTAGAATGTAACGTAATGTCTTAGAATGTAGCATAACCTCTTAGAATGTAGCGTAATGTCTTAGAGTGTAGCGTAACGTCTTAGAATATGGCGTAATGTCTTAGAATGTAGCGTAGTGTCTTAAAATGTAGCGTATAACGCCGTAGAGCGTGTAGCATAATGTCTTAGAATGTAGCGTAACGTCTTAGAATGTAGCGTAACGACTTACAATGTAACGTAACGTCTTGCAATGTAGCGTAACGTCTTACAATGTAACGTACGTCCAATATAATGGAGCGTAACGTCTTAGAATCTGGCGTAACGTCTTAGAATCTGGCGTAACGTCTTAGAATGTAGCGTAACGTCTTACAATGTAGCGTAACGTCTTAAAACATAACGTAACTGCAGGCACTGTCACAAACTGTTGTAGTTAATTTTAGATATTGCAAGTTGAGATGTTTAGTATTCAAAACGACAAAAGTGGGATACTAGATTTCAAGGAGGGATACCAAATTCAGAAACCTGGTATCTACTTGGATACTGCCGAAAATTTCAAACCCTGGGTCATACTTCCAAGCGAAGAACAAGGGAATCTATTGATATTACAAAACATCACACTATCTCCCAGGAGGGACAGCCATTAAACAGCACGTGGTGTGCCCTATTTGGTGCCCTATTCGGTGAACATTCTTGATTTTGTTTTCTAATTAATAAAATTAACGTGATCATTACCAACGTTTCAGTTCAATCACTCAACCGTGCTATTTAAATATTAATAAACCTAAAACAAAGGTACGGTTCAACATAAAATCACAGCTCATTATAGGCGCTTTGAAGTTTGCTGAGTTTCCAGACCATATGTCTATTGACTATGGTTTCAAATGTCTTTTTGAAGCTCCACCCCCTGAACAAAGTGCCCTTTTGAAGCTCTGCCCCTCCAAGATCAACTTAATTGCTTCCTATAGCTATTGCGGGGTACAGTATATTGACGACCGGGCAAGGCTTCAAAATATTACTTTTGATGGCATTTTTTGTTACAAGAAGGTAACCATGATAAATCATATCGGATAGTGTATATTTTGATGGTAAAGGGGGTTATCAGTCATAATTATTGATTTATGATTCTAAAATTTGAAGCTTTTTAAAAGCACAATGTGATGAATGGGATATCTGTAACCACACCTGGAGGCACGCTGATTGGATAACGCTCTGAAGCGAGTCTTTCAAAATAAAACACCTACGTATAGTTTGCATCACTCCATAAAAATCCCATTCATCCCAGTGTGCCTTTAAAAAAACAACAAATTTTAGTATATAAATTTAAAATTACGGCTGGTTGGTAAACCCCCTACTATCTGGCATGGTTATCTGCTTGTAACAAAAAATGCCATCAACGACGTTTTTGAGACACTTTTATCGAGGTTAGCCGGCCGTCTATATAGCTAGCAATCCCCAAACATTTCAGCAAAAGTATTAAAATGTTGCGAAGTTATTACCTCTTAAAAACATAATTTTGGAGAAGAAAGCAATCCAAAAAAGCTTTCATGTGATGAGACATTACATTAAGTACAGTTTGTAATATTACAGTAGTGTCCCAAAAATCAATTTTATCTTTTTTCTTCATATTCATTTCTTCATTTTTTTATTATTATTATAAACAATATTTATTCAGGTTAACTTAGTTCAGCTGAGGTAAGCTGCTATCAATTAAAAATTAAAAATTAAATTTTTTCATCAAAAATTCTTCATATTTTTGCATTTTAATTTACACCATAAATTTCTACCTTCAAACCTTTGACAGTATTTCAGGGAAATATTAAAAAATAATGCTTTGGTAATTCTTATTTTAGACACGTTGAAGGGAATCCCTCCAGAGAAACTTCTCACATCCGACTTTGGAGAAATATTAGGTAAGTAGATGAGAATCATGGTATTTTTGCAAAATGGCACTTTGAAAAATGGTACTTTTTAAAATGGTACTTTGTGGAATGGTACTTGTGTGTACTACTTTGCAAAATGGTACATTGCAAAATAGTACTTTGCAAAATGGTACATTGCAAAATACAATGTAGTGCTTTGCAAAATGGTACATTGCAAAATGGTTGTAGTACTTTGCAAAATGGTGCATTGCAAAATGATACTTTGCAAAATGGTACATTGCAAAATGATACTTTGCAAAGTGGTACTTTGCAAAATGCTACGTTGCAAAATGGTACATTGCAAAATGGTACATTGCAAAATGATACTTTGCAAAATGCTACATTGCAAAATGATACTTTGCAAAATGGTACTTTGCAAAATACAATGTAGTATTTGCAAAATGGTACATTGCAAAATCGTACTTTTGTTGTAGAATGGTACTTTTGTTGCAAAATGGTACTTTGTGGAATTGTACTTGCGTATACTACTTTGCAAAATGGTACTTTGTTTTTGGTACATTGCAAAATGTTACTTTACAAAATTGTACATTGCAAAATGGTAATTGTGAAATGGTACTTTGCCAAATGGTAATTTGCAAAATGTTACTTTGTGAAATGGTACATTGCAAAATGGTACTTTGCAAAATTGTACTTGTGGAATGGTAATTGTGAAATGGTACTTTGCCAAATGGTAATTTGCAAAATGGTACTTTGTGAAATGGTATTTTGAAAAACGGTACTTTGCAAAATTGTATATTGCATAATGGTAATTGTGTAATGGTATTTTGGAAAATGGTGCTTTGTTTTGACCAGTGTCTTTTATGTACAGAGATTGGCTTTGTGGCTTGTTTTATACTGTCAAGTTCCCAGTCTGATATATATATATATATCTTATTAGATGTTTTGGTGTGTAGTATCGCTGTGTATTTTTACGAGTTGTGCCGTATTTTGACGAGCCCGCAGGGCGAGTCAAAATACAAACAACGAGTAAAAATATACAGCGATACTACATACCAAAACATCTAATAAGAAATTTATTATACAACTGCTCTGATCAACAAATTTTTATGGAAAAAGAAAACTTTAAAAAGGCCAGAGAAGTAGCGTGACTTGCACCAAGACAAAATAATAAGCATACATGAAGTAGTCTCCCGTGTGTGCAAATAACTAACTATCCAAATATCACTGTATATTTGCACTCATTTTTAGCGTTATTTGGACAGTTTTTAATGCAGTTGTATAATAATTCCCCATAATACACTACAACTGCACTCTCGGTGTTAATAATTAAGAAGTCATTTAGATGCTGTAGCCTGACGCTCACTTATGTTGTATTTAGATCAATTTGAACAAGACCAAGATGCTATTTTTTATCTTCCAAACAGTACATACATTGGTGGAGATAAGCATGAACTGCCTTTACGCGAGATCATGGAAAGGCTTAAAGTATGTACACGTATCTTCAGTCTGTGCAGTGTTGTATTATACACTTAATAATATACATGACAAAATTACTGCATCCTGATTGGTCGAGAGGAGTGCAATTTTAATGTAATACAGTGCAGAAAAATGAAATTGGCTAATAAACAACCGGAAACTACCGGAAAGCCAATGAAATGCTTATGCGGATTTTGAAGGATGCTTTTTCCTCACGAGAAAATCCAATATGGCGACCAAAACATAAAGTTGTCGAAGAACATTTCGATGAAATACAGAGTGAATTTTGCTTTAATATTGTCATTAAAGTTCCTGCAAGAAGACTAGAAGAGGTTAGATGCTATGAGTAAAACGTTTGCCGTATTTAGTGAACAAAGCGAAGCAGTTTTTAACCATTGAAGCTTCGAGAAGTGGAGCAATGAGTGGTAGTAACGTCGTAGCTGGAGTCTGGAAGAACATTTGTCTAACGTTTTCATGTATATTATTAATAAGTAATAGCATGGTTTCGAGTGCAATTTTGAAAAAACACGCGACCTCAAATAGCAATTTTGGTAGCCTTTGAAAAACTCACTCATGCACGTTTTTTCCAAATTGCACTCGAAACCATGCTATTACCTATACTAATGTCTGGTCGCGAGGGAAACAGTTTGTTTTGTTTTCCCGAGAGTCTAAATATTTCCCGAGACGAAGTCCAGGGAAACATCGAAACTCGATGGAAAACGAAACTAACTGTTTCCTGAGGGATCAGACATTAAGTGCTTTGTTATATAGCTTGAGTTTCACTGAATAATTTCGACGTTTATCAAGGGAAAGTACACAAAAGACAAACTGAAAGACTTACCAAAAAAATAACGCCTAGCTTCGTAATTTCACTTCAACTAAACATGCAAATATGAGTCTCAGAACAAAAGAACAGCAATACATTTATCGGTTTTCCAGTTAATCTTCACACAATGCTTTGAAGACCTATAAATAATGTTTTTTCGTACCAAACAAGCTTTTGTTTATAGGATACCGTGAAGAATTCAAAGTTCTGGCGGGCAACAATTGCAATATTATTGTCTGAGTGGGCAATTAGTTCTCAATTGTTGCCCGCTCGGTCTACATTGACATTTAGCTATTGTCATGTGACCACAAACCAACCAATGGCAGTCATCGTTTTATCCCGCAAAACTTTAGCTATATAACAACTACTACTTATTGACCGAGCGTGAGGTCTGTACTAGTGAAATATCGGACCAACGTTTTTAGTACGGACCGAACGAGCGCAGGTTCCGTGCAGAAAACGGAGGTCCGATATTTCACTTGACCGAACATCTGTGACCGTTCGATTTCAACTTCGTGACTAACTTGACTAATATAGAGGGCAAAATTACTCGAATATGATTGGCTAATGATATGAAGAGGGCATTTTTTTGTAATTCAGGGCAAAATTACTTGCACTTGATTGGTTCCTTGATCAGCAGTACTTGCATGTGATTGGTCGCTTTGTTACTCAGTAACAGTGAACCTCAGAGGACTGACTTTTTTTCAACAAATCTGCAAGGTTTTTCGTTCTGAAAATGCTTTTTTTGTTTACTTTGAACTAATTTAAACCATTGAAGGAGTGTAAACTATTAGTGAAAATGAATACACTAGAAAATTTACGAACTTTTGCCTGTGTTTACAAAAAGAAAGCAACAGGCACAGCGATAGATCAGCGAGGAAAATCAGAATGTTGCCGAGCACCGACCGTGATAAGGTACATGTACGTACTTCGCGGACATTTTCTGGACATAACATAGCTCTTGAATAGTTTTTTCCGCTATATTATTAACACCTAATCGCATGAGTTCTCGTAAAATTAAGGTTTAATTTCACTTGTGTTTTCAAAATCTTACGAATTACCCTCGTCGCTTCGCGACTCGGGCAATTTTGTAAAATTTTGAAATCACTCGTGAAATTAAACCTTAATTAAATGCCATTACCTATACAAATGTGGAAATTTAATTTGAAACTTGTCAACAAACTTTCGAACCGCGCGCTTAAAAGTAAACTAAAAATCGACAATAATATAATTTTTCTTGTTCTTACAGGATGTTTATTGTGGTTCCATTGGCTTAGAATATATGTATATTAACAGCCGTAGTAAATGTAAGTATGCCAGTTAGTGTTTAGTTCGCTGATGCTTTATACCTCTTTGCTTTTCCCACTTCCTTTAATTTGAGATGGTACGTACTACTAGTATAGCAGCCTTGTTTCAACCATTAATGACTCCCTAGCGCGCATGTCGACGCAATTTTACTTTGTCTAACGCCAGACTACTTTTTAACGTCTGCCTACTCTGTCTAACGTCAGACCTTTTTACTCTGTCTAACGCCAGACCTTTTTACTCTGTCTAACACCAGACGATTTTACTCTGTCTAACGCCAGACCTTTTTACTCTGTCTAACACCAGACGATTTTACTCTGTCTAACGCCAGACCTTTTTACTCTGTCTAACACCAGGCGATTTTACTCTGTCTAACGCCAGACCTTTTTACTCTGTCTAACACCAGACCTTTTTACTCTGTCTAACGCCAGACCTTTTTACTCTGTCTAACGCCAGACCTTTTTACTCTGTCTAACGCCAGACCTTTTTACTCTGTCTAACGCCAGACCTTTTTACTCTGTCTAACGCCAGACCTTTTTACTCTGTCTAACGCCAGACCTTTTTACTCTGTCTAACGCCAGACCTTTTTACTCTGTCTAACGCCAGACCTTTTTACTCTGTCTAACGCCAGACCTTTTTACTCTGTCTAACGCCAGACCTTTTTACTTTGTCTAACACCAGACCTTTTTACTCTGTCTAACGCCAGACCTTTTTACTCTGTCTAACACCAGACCTTTTTACTCTGTCTAACGCCAGATCTTTTTACTCTGTCTAACACCAGACCTTTTTACTCTGTCTAACGCCAGACCTTTTTACTCTGTCTAACACCAGACCTTTTTACTCTGTCTAACGCCAGACCTTTTTACTCTGTCTAACGCCAGACCTTTTTACTTTGTCTAACGCCAGACCTTTTTACTCTGTCTAACGCCAGACCTTTTTACTTTGTCTAACGCCAGACCTTTTTACTCTGTCTAACGTCAGACCTTTTTACTCTGTCTAACACCAGACCTTTTTACTTTGTCTAACGCCAGACCTTTTTACTCTGTCTAACGCCAGACCTTTTTACTCTGTCTAACGCGCCAGACTATTTTACTCTGTCTAACGCCAGACCTTTTTACTCTGTCTAACGCGCCAGACTATTTTACTCTGTCTAACGCCAGACCTTTTTACTCTGTCTAACGCCAGACCTTTTTACTCTGTCTAATGCCAGACCTTTTTACTCGGTCTAACGCCAGACCTTTTTACTCTGTCTAACGCCAGACCTTTTTACTTTGTCTAACGCCAGACCTTTTTACTCTGTCTAATGCCAGACCTTTTTACTCTGTCTAATGCCAGACCTTTTTACTCTGTCTAACGCCAGACCTTTTTACTCTGTCTAATGCCAGACCTTTTTACTCTGTCTAACGCCAGACCTTTTTACTCTGTCTAATGCCAGACCTTTTTACTCTGTCTAACGCCAGACCTTTTTACTTTGTCTAACGCCAGACCTTTTTACTCTGTCTAACGTCAGACCTTTTTACTCTGTCTAACACCAGACCTTTTTACTTTGTCTAACGCCAGACCTTTTTACTCTGTCTAACGCCAGACCTTTTTACTCTGTCTAACGCCAGACCTTTTTACTCTGTCTAACGCCAGACCTTTTTACTCTGTCTAACGCCAGACTATTTTACTCTGTCTAACGCCAGACCTTTTTACTCTGTCTAACGCCAGACTATATTTTACTCTGTCTAACGCCAGACCTTTTTACTCTGTCTAACGCCAGACCTTTTTACTCTGTCTAACGCCAGACCTTTTTACTCTGTCTAACGCCAGACCTTTTTACTTTGTCTAACGTCAGACCTTTTTACTCTGTCTAACGCCAGACCTTTTTACTCTGTCTAATGCCAGACCTTTTTACTCGGTCTAACGCCAGACCTTTTTACTCTGTCTAACGCCAGACCTTTTTACTCTGTCTAACGCCAGACCTATTTACTCTGTCTAACGCCAGACCTTTTTACTCTGTCTAATGCCAGACCTTTTTACTCTGTCTAACGCCAGACCTTTTTACTCTGTCTAATGCCAGACCTTTTTACTCTGTCTAACGCCAGACCTTTTTACTCTGTCTAACGCTAGACCTTTTTACTTTGTCTAACGCCAGACCTTTTTACTCTGTCTAACGTCAGACCTTTTTACTCTGTCTAACACCAGACCTTTTTACTTTGTCTAACGCCAGACCTTTTTTACTCTGTCTAACGCCAGACCTTTTTACTCTGTCTAACGCGCCAGACTATTTTACTCTGTCTAACGCCAGACCTTTTTACTCTGTCTAACGCGCCAGACTATTTTACTCTGTCTAACGCCAGACCTTTTTACTCTGTCTAACGCCAGACCTTTTTACTCTGTCTAATGCCAGACCTTTTTACTCGGTCTAACGCCAGACCTTTTTACTCTGTCTAACGCCAGACCTTTTTACTTTGTCTAACGCCAGACCTTTTTACTCTGTCTAATGCCAGACCTTTTTACTCTGTCTAAAGCCAGACCTTTTTACTCTGTCTAACGCCAGACCTTTTTACTCTGTCTAATGCCAGACCTTTTTACTCTGTCTAACGCCAGACCTTTTTACTCTGTCTAATGCCAGACCTTTTTACTCTGTCTAACGCCAGACCTTTTTACTTTGTCTAACGCCAGACCTTTTTACTCTGTCTAACGTCAGACCTTTTTACTCTGTCTAACACCAGACCTTTTTACTTTGTCTAACGCCAGACCTTTTTACTCTGTCTAACGCCAGACCTTTTTACTCTGTCTAACGCCAGACCTTTCAGTTTACTCTGTCTAACGCCAGACCTTTTTACTCTGTCTAACGCCAGACTATTTTACTCTGTCTAACGCCAGACCTTTTTACTCTGTCTAACGCGCCAGACTATTTTACTCTGTCTAACGCCAGACCTTTTTACTCTGTCTAACGCCAGACCTTTTTACTCTGTCTAACGCCAGACCTTTTTACTCTGTCTAACGCCAGACCTTTTTACTTTGTCTAACGTCAGACCTTTTTACTCTGTCTAACGCCAGACCTTTTTACTCTGTCTAATGCCAGACCTTTTTACTCGGTCTAACGCCAGACCTTTTTACTCTGTCTAACGCCAGACCTTTTTACTCTGTCTAACGCCAGACCTTTTTACTCTGTCTAACGCCAGACCTTTTTACTCTGTCTAATGCCAGACCTTTTTACTCTGTCTAACGCCAGACCTTTTTACTCTGTCTAATGCCAGACCTTTTTACTCTGTCTAACGCCAGACCTTTTTACTCTGTCTAACGCTAGACCTTTTTACTCTGTCTAACGCCAGACTATTTTACTCTGTCTAACGCCAGACTATTTTACTCTGTCTAACACCAGACAGTCCAGACTATTTTACTCTACTAGACCATTTTACTCTGTCTAACGCCAGACTACTTTACTCTGTCAGTCTGTCTAACGCCAGACGATTTTATACTCTGGCTAACGCTAGACGATTTTACTCTGGCTAACATGCACCAATGCACCAGACGATTTTACCCGTTAAGGGAAGACCCCTGGTGGTCAAGGGGTTAAATTGTATGCACAGTGGCGTAGATAACACAGCTGTCAAACGTTTTGCGCTTGCGCGAGCTCTGACCAAAACAGAGGGGAAACTATCGTTATTCTGTAATTGGACTAGACCGCCACACGTTTCTTGCAAATTTTAAGAAAACAAGTGAAATTTTAAAGTTCGTCTTGCTAGCTGCATTATTAATATATTTAAATATTCTGAAAATTACTATTTCTTGCAGCGTTTACTCTTGCAGACTCACGCATGCGCAAACGTTTGGCGGTAACGATTTTTAGTAACGAAATACTGACGTTTCTACTGAAACATTTTACTCTGATGAAGTTCTCGGTTCGAAACGTTATTGCTGTTCTACAATTTAAAGGATTGGCAACAAAAATTAAGTTAGTCTAATTTGAAAGAACTCATAAAATTGTAATAGAAGATCCTTTACAACTTTTTCGTATCTTTCTGCGTTTTCAAGATATTTCAATTTTTTTGATGTGTAAATGAGATGGTCTCTGACGTCAGGAGTGGGGTAAAATATTTTCATACAGAGCAAAATCACTTATATCTAACATGAAATGTTCAGCGTCGCAAGGAGTTTTTATGTGCACAATTTCAAATGATTTCGCTGAACAAACTTAGAGATATAACTGGTTTGCTACATGTAAAAATATTTTACCCCACACCTGACGTCAGAGACCATCTCATTTACATATCAAACAAATTGAAATATCTTGTAAACGAAGAAAGGTACGAAAAAGTTGTAAAGGATGTTCTATTATGAGAATTTTATGAGTTCTTTCAAATTAGACAAACTTATTTTTTGTTGCCAATTCCCTTTAAATAATCTTGGCAGTATACCTGGGTTTAGTCGTCTGCGGCGCAGGCTTTTCAAAACACTGGATACGCAACACTCTACTTTTTTATACTTTTGTATTCTTCTGTCTTTCAGGTGACTGGATCAGGAAAAAGTTTGAAACTCCAGGTGCATTCGAATTGACAAAAGAGGAGAAACGTAGATTGTTGGCCCGTTTGGTTAGATCTCATGAGTATGTGCCACATTGCGTTGTATTCAGTCAACGGAAACTACACAATCTGTCTCGTTTCACTTACTCGTCGCGACTTAACTAAGACTCCGTTTACACGGTACCGGACGAATCAGGGACGTAGCCAGGATTTTGAAAGGGGAGGAGCGAAATTTCTTGGGGGGTCCGGGGGGATGCTCCCCGAAAAATTTTGAAATCTAGAGTCTCTAAAATGGCATTTCCTACATTTTGGGAGAAGATTTTACACAATTCTGAAAGTTTGAAAAGTCATAAAATACTATTAAAAAAAACAACCGTTGAGTTAAGTTACATGCTTGCGGTTCATACGGAGACTGGATTAGGAGCCAAGGAAGGTACCATTTCATATTATTAGTCACTAGCGTCAGAAGAGTGACTGAGATCCAGTCAATAACCGCTGGGTAAATCACCTGTGCATCTGAGTACGAGTGTTCAAAACAAAATTTCATCATGCAAAGGGGGGGGGGGGAGCGACCGCTCCCACTGCTCCCCCTCTGGCTATGTCCCTCGGACGAATTCGGAACCGGTCTTGAATTAGTACGGTTCCGCCTGTTTACACGGCGAAATAGGACGAATTCGAGACCGGTCTCGAATTCGTCCGGTACCGTGTAAACGTAGCCTAAAATGCGTCCTATTCGCGAACACACTCGTATAAACTGTCAATTTCTAATAAGTCGCGACTTACTTTGGTCACGAACAAATTGACCGTTTATACGAGTGCGTTCGCGACTTAAATAGGACGCGTCTTAATTGAGTCGCAACTTATTTTCTCCCGTTTAAATGGCCCTATTTTCTTCTTACAGTCAGTTTCTTGAAAAATGGAAAATAAATGTTTTAGAGTCCAAAACACGTGCATAAACAATTCGGAAAAAGAATAAAACTAAATGTTATGCATAGTTAAACAGTCTCACAATCAAAAACTGTTACCAAATAAATAGCAACAGTTGTTGCTATGGCAACAATGACGTTTCAAAATGGCTGCCAATTACCCTTCAAACTAATTTAATTTGGGAAAAACTTTGGTGACCCCCAATTTTTTTTTTCATTAAAACTTTTCTTGAAGTATAAGTAATCAATAGGCCGATTTTTAAAAATTTCTGTAGATCCAAATTTTTTAAAAATGAACAAACTTAAAAAATTATTCGTTCCACAGAATTTTTTTAAAATCGGCCTATTGATTACTACATAAGAAAAGTTTTAATGAAAAAAAATATGGGGGGTCACCAAAGTTTTTTTCGAATTAAATTAGTTCGAAGGGCAATTAGCAGCCATTTTGAAACGTCATTGTTGCCAAAGCAACAACTGTTGCTATTTATTTGGTAACAGTTTTTGATTGTCGGACTGTTTAACTATGCTTAACATTTAGTTTTATCAGTTCTTTTTCCGAATTATTTATGCACGTGTTTTGAACTCTCAAACTTGTATTTTCCATTTTTCAAGAAACTGTATGGCGCCACCCTAAGACCCGTTTAGACCGACGGTTTGTGCTGCGATTTTTCTACGCTGACGTATGCAATTGAATAAATGACTGGCCAAATACATTCGTAAGTCAATCCATTCGACCACATGTGTCAGAAGAAGGAACATCGCCGCACAAATCGCCTGTGTAAACGAGTCTTTAGATGGATTAGTACTATATTAATCATAAGGTTCTTCTACGATTGTCATTCTGGCGTATGCGATGTTTTTCAAGACGCAACTGTACACGTCAAGATGAGAGTCGTATATAAGAATCGTATCGAGTAGATAGGCCTTAATATAAATGTAAGTGTTTTACGTTGTATATTTGTGTCGCACGTGTAATAACAATTGTGTTTTGGGGCTAGATTTGAAGCTTTTCTAGCAAAGAAATGGTCATCAGAGAAACGCTTTGGCCTGGAAGGTTGTGAGGTAAGTGTCGTACATTACGCTGAGCTTTGTATATAGCCTATTTACTCGGGCTAGCTGTTTAGGTTTCGGCTCAATGATCTCTATATAAACTGCATAGGGCATTCCCTATGGCCAGCACTCAAACATTTCGTGCCAGTCGCCCCCATCTTACTTAGTGGAACATATGACGCACTGCGGCCTTAGAACTTGTTCCCAATCCCAAAGTTGACTAGCCTGCGTAGCCAGGCGTTACTGGATTGGGGGACTGGGGAGAGGGCTGAGAAGTAACGCCTGCAGTGGAGCTCTTTGGTTTTGTCAAACACCCCCAAATGAAATATGATCTCGTGCAGCCAATGTCTGAAGCCTAAATTAACTGTTTGTATTAATTGTAATATTTCAAAATCCATGGCATTTAATTCAATAACATTTCGCGTAAATTATTATTTCAATAATTCTCTTTGTATAAAAAACAATTATAGTACAAGGGAGTTAAAAGACTGAGAGTTGGTCGCAAATCTGTGGAAGGGATAAATTAATATTAACGGATTATGTCTGCAGTGTTCGACCGGGTGTCTGCTGACAAATATTTCTAAAACTGTGAACTGGAAATGTATGAAATTAGGTGTGAATGGTAGAGTAATCCTGTTTCTATCAATGGCAACGAATATTCATGAAAAAAACAGTAATGACAGCGAGTGTTTACCGAAATAAAACAGTTGTGAAAGGTATATAAATAGTAGTGATTATTTAACGGAAATGTCTGCGGCGTCCCACGGTATCTGCTCACAAATATTTCTCAAACTGTGGCCTGAAAATTTATAAAATTAGGTTGTGAATGGTAGAGTAACCCCGTTTCTATCAATGGCAACGAATATTCATGAAGAGAACAGTAATGACAGCGGGTGTTTACCAAAATAAAACAGTTGAGTGAAAGGTATACCATTATTGAACGGAAATGTCTGCGGCGTCCCACGGTGTTCGCTCGCAAATATTTTCAGAAATTTTATGACTGACAGAGACATATGAAAGCAAAGCGTCTCACGGTGTTCGCTTTCAAAATCAAATTCAGGAACTTCCTATATATTATTAAGATATATTCCAAACTCTTGCATGGAGGTTTTAAATATAAAACTTACGGTTGAATGGTATAGGAGTCGAGGAGGCTGACACTCAGCATTTTCATTTGATCAAATCGCAAAAGCCTGCAAGTGCTGTTTAGATATTTCCTTTGATATAAATCGTTTCACCTTTGTTTGAAAATTAGAATTGAAATTATTATTTTTACTTACTAAACCTTCTTGATTGACAGATTATGGGCGCTAAGCGAATCACATTCGGCGTAATCAATAATTAAAATCCCGTTCGTCAGCGAACGGGTTTGACAAAACCAAAGAGCTCCACTGCAGGCGTTACATCTCAGCCCTCTCCCCAGTCCCCCAATCCAGTAAACGCCTGGCTACGCAGGCTAAAAGTTGACTGGCATAAGCAATCTTGACGTCAGCACGGTCAGATTATCCGGGGGAGGAATATTAAGTACTCTGTGAAAAGCCGTAACCGATGCCGGTTCGTTTAGTTTTCACTGTTTAACAACAAATACAGCACAATATGGCAACTACACAACACGAGATATTGTTAAGGCATTAAGATTAGTATAAAAGGCACAATTTAAGACTTGGAATTGAATTCTTCGTAGATTTTATAGTCTGTTTTTTTTCAATTTATATTATCGTGAAGTTTCTTCGTTGTCGGCACTGAAGAAAAACAACGAAATTTAAAGGTTTTACAGCTCAGTAATAGAAACAAATGCAAGAAATTAGCGTCTTAAACCTACTTCTTGTCTCCTTACATTCGTTTAAATTTTCTTAAAATAACTCTTTTTGTTTGTTTTGAATCTTCAAAAGCTTATGAACTTTAGTGGCGCCCATCTTAGGTAGTGGTCACGTCATCATACAGGTTGGCACGCTAAATTCGGCCCTTTGTCCTATCCAGACAAAGGGCCTAGGAAATAGGACTGACTGACTTAATTGATCAAGGAAATAGACTGACTGACTTAATTGATCAGTGCTGTTGCTGACAACAGAGCCCTCCACTGTTTTGAAACGTTTCACTATCCTAAATGTGATCTAGTTTACTTTATAGACACTCGCGTGTCTTCTATGTCCGTCCATCCGTCCGTCTGTCTGTCTGTCTGTCTGTCTGTATCTGTCTCTGTTGTCTGTCTGCCTGCCCGTCTGTGTCTGTCGGTCTGTATATTTTTTGAAAACGCTCTTTGTTTGTTAAGGTGTTGATTCCAGCCATGAAAGAAATTCTCGATGTATCAAGTGCAAATGGAGTGGAGAGCTTTGTGATAGGAATGCCTCACAGAGGTCGTCTTAATGTTTTAGCAAATGTTTGCCGTAAACCATTGGAGCAAATTTTTACTCAATTTGACCCAACTCTAGAACCGTCAGATGAGGTAAGTGGATGTATTAAATAATAAATCTGATAGAAGGGTCACCCTGCCCCCCCCCCCCCCCCGAGCTACCCTGGGGGAGCCAACTTTGTGTTCATTTTACTTAGTCTCGACAGCGAGCGTTTACATGGGGGAATTTCATACTTGTCTCGGGTAGTAGGGTCACCCTGGGGTGGGGTCACCCTCTTTGCGAGGTAGGGTTACCCTAGGGGGCGAGATAAAGTTGACTCGCCAACCCGAGGCAAAACTGCGAAACAAAATGGCGGCAGAAAGTGAAACAATTGATAGAGCAGCAAATACGAAGGGGAAAAAAATGGTCTTGGTCTTCAACAATGGTTGCAAACCTGATAATTGGCCTGAAGAAGTATAAAAGCTTCTATGAGTTTGATTCTATCGTTTAATTCTAACAGCACAGCTACAGTTTCTTCCCAACGATCGGCCATCTTAAATTAGATGCATTAAACTATACCCAGTCCTCCAGGCTTAAACCGATTCAGAAGTCATAATCTAATTCCTCATGTAAACACACGACAAAGTTGTCTCGGGGGGTAGGGTGTCCCTCTTACCCGAGCCAACTTTTAGTCCATGTAAACGGCCCCTTATAATTTCGTATTAGGGGAGCACGGGTGGCGTGTGCTGTTAGCGTACTGCCTCTCACAATAAAGTTAAGCCCTGTTAGACGGGGTTAGTACTTGGATGGGTGGACCGCTTGGGAGTGACCCCGTTGTTGAGCTTGGAACTCGCATGAGTAGAGTTGTAGTTGATCTATTTTGTCCTTCGAGGGTGTTTCGCCGGGTTCTCCGGTTTTCCTCCTTCCATAAAATCAACACCTACATCTTAGCTGTGATCCGTGGTGTGGACTGTGTTGTGTAGCAGCTGCCTTGAGCGCCTTTGATGTTCCTCGACACAGCCACGTTGATCTGCGTCCTTCGTAATTCAGCCGCTGGCTGCGAGTAAGGACGATTAGCCCCCAGTTCTTTTTTAACCGAGAGTGCGTTCATTAGGGGGAAATATCAGACCGAGATCTTGACAGTACGGACCGAACCCATAGGGCGAGGTCTGTACATAAAAGAGCGAGGTCTGATATTTTCCGTAATGACCAAGCAGTTGAGGTTTATAATAGGTTTATTGTATCACTATTTTAAATTATACAATAAGCTAAATGTTTTGCACGTTTTCATTGGTCGAGAGCCATGATCTATTACTGGGCAGATGCACGGATTTCGTCACAACTTGTTCTGATTGCTGTGAACCAATGAAAATCGCCACTCCAATGTCACGAACCAATCATATTGCTTGTTTTGTATAGATCATGAATCACGTCAGATGGCGTGCTTCATCTTTTTCAATGCCCCGGAAGTTCGGCGGGAAATTCAATAAATCTTAGCAAAAGTTGTTTTTTTAAACTTTTTTATTGTATAAAACAAATAGATTCCATTTTCCCGTTGTCTGTTCAGTTATAGATGCACAGAGGACGTCACAACGTGGTAAGAACATCAGTGACCCACGTTGTTCTTACCACGTTGTGACGTCATCTGTGCATCTATAACTGGACATACAATGGCAAAATGGAATCTATTTGTTAACTACATGCCTTACATATGTTGTAGCGTGACTGCCATGACATAGACTCGTCATTTTCAATGTTGTTATCCTTCGGTTGTTATTGCTTTCGGTAAAATTTAGGGGCCGTTTACATAAATCCGGATTAAGTTTCAATCCGGTTGAAATGCGAAGTCAATCCGTGTATACATGGGAATTTGAAGCCTAGATTAAAATCCGCGGGAAATCTGAAGTCTATAAATGTTAGAAAACACGCATACGTTGTTCGTTCTCGTTCTCCCGATCACCTTTTCCATTCCAGAATGATATCTCGCACCCCTTTACATTATTCCGGGACGAAATTTCAATCCGGAATGAGAACAATCCTCGAAATAAATCTTGGAAATCTTCTGCCCGTCATTGTGACCGGTAAGAAACGAAATTTGCCGGTCACGGAGGATTTGTTACCGGTCATATTTGTTTTTTCACTCATTGTCTATTAACGTTTAAGTGCAACGTGCACTTGTGTAGCCGGTATAAGTTAGTTTACTTATTGAACAACATGACAATTCTCAAAAAAATATGTTATTTCTTTGGCAAGAAAAGGCGATCAAAGAACAAGAACCAAATACATTTTATTTATCAGGTATAATGAACAAAATATTAACTGCGTGTCACGATCGGAAACTGTGATAAACATTGTCTAATACATTACATAATAGTATTTTGCATAATAGTAAGACATTCATTAAAAGTTCCGATTCTGTCCTGGGAATCTGGGATAGAATAGAACCCAGATATTTTCTCAGAGCACGAGTCAATCGTTTTATTGCGCCAGTTGTTTCGGAGTCGGACTGCTGCTATGTGCGGACGAAGTATCGTCTCAATCTCGTTCCCAGAGCCCACGTTCCCCACCCGGGAAACGAGAGACTCTGGGATAATCCGTTTCATGTCGTTTACGTTATTGGCTGAATAGTGAGCATGAGTTGGTCTGAAGTGACCGGAAGTAGAATTAATAAAACCAAAATAACAAAGATGTCGGGACGACAAGGACTCCAGTGAAGACGTTGCCGCGATCGATATCTTCGCCGTTATGTGTGTAGATGCTGTAATTCGAGCTTCGCCAGCAACCCCATTGACTTGTTTGGGGAAAAGTCAAACAAGGAGAACATGCTATCCAGATTCCGCTCGGATATTTAGGCATGCGTACCTCAACCGGAATAACACGAATCCTGTGATTTGAAACGGATTATCCCAGAGTCTCTCGTTTCCCGGGTGGGGAACGTGGGCTCTAGGAACGAGATTGGTATCGTCTGAAATGCAGCTGTTATATTTGGATAAATATGCCTAGTGCATGCTTTCGGGGTTTGACATCCGCTAGTGCAGTTTTAAAAGCCACACCTAAAAACTGAACGTCTGCAACGATCAGTGATGGATTTACAGGGGGTTGCGCCCTGGCCTTGGCCAAGGACTAAGGTATTAGGTATCATATGATTCATAGATATATGATTCATATATTAGCTATCATATGATTCATAGGTTTTAATAGGTATAAAAAAAATGTTCTGGCCGGCTTCGCTCCCCTAACCCCTGCCGGGGGCTGTGTTTCCCAGACCCCTCCCGCAGCTCCCTCAGCGGCGCTCCACCCTCGGTCGCGCCGCACGCCACAGGCCTGATCTCACTTCGCTCTCAGCACACCCCCCCCCCCCCCCCCTCCTACCAGATCAAACTGGATCCATCACTGGCAACGATTATAAAAGCAACCTTTTCCGAAACAAAAATCGATTTCACTCAACTCACTTAACTTTTTGGTGAGAGCATAGATAATAGAACACATACATGGTTTGGAAAACTCGTTCCAAAGTGAGTGTTCTATGTTTTTGTTCAAGTTTATGGAAATTTGTGCAATGTCACGCTATTGTATTTTCTGTATAATGAAGCAGTCATCCAATAGCAAACGATCAGGTTTAATTAGTGAGTTGCTTCATCGTCACGTGTTGTTGTGCTTCATCGTCACGTGTCCATATAATTTACTTCCATATAAGGAACTCCATTGTCAGTTCATGACCATGCTTCATGTTGAAAGACAATAGAGCTTCCAAACCATGTATATGTTCTAAGGGGATTGGCATTTAAAATTAAGTTTGTCTAATTTGAAAGAACTCATGAAATTGTAATAGAAGATCCTTTACAACTTTTTCGTATCTTTCTGCGTTTTCAAGATATTTCAATTTGTTTGATATGTAAATGAGATGGTCTCTGACGTCAGGAGTGGGGTAAAATATTTTCATTACAGAGCAAAATCACTTTCATATCTAACATGAAATGTTTCAGCGTCGCAAGGAGTTTTTTTGTGCACAGTTTCAAATGATTTCGCTGAACAAACTTAGAGATATAACTGGTTTTGCTACATGTGAAAATATTTTACCCCACACCTGACGTCAGAGACCATCTCATTTACATATCAAACAAATTGAAATATCTTGAAAACGAAAGAGAGATACGAAAAAGTTGTAAAAGATGTTCTATTACAATTTTATGAGTTCTTTCAAATTAGCCAAACTTAATTTTTAGTGCTATTGCCCTTTAACTATGGTGAGAGGCAACACGCTAACAGGACACGCCACCTGTGCATCCCATTTGTCATCTTTCCTTTCAAACATTCACATACATCCTATCTTTTTATGTTGTTTTTTATTTATTTATTTAATGAGTTTGTCACAGTATTATACAATTATACAATAAATTATTACAATGATAAATACAAATAACTAACAAGATACAAGCAAAAAAAAACCAAAAAAAACCCCAGCAAAAAAACAACAAAAAAACACTGAATGTGACAGGAGAAAGGAACAGGACTCACGTCCCAATTGACACCCAACCCCTTAATTATATAAGAAAAAATAATAATGTGAACATTATAAAGAAACATATCTATAACTTAATACGCAACTAATTTAAGACTTAAACTAGTGAACTAAGGCATAATTTTGAGACAAAGTTACAACTTATTAAGTGCATCCAGGAGGGATGTAGGTAGCTAATTTAGTGCGGTACATTTTATGAAGACTAGACTTAAATAAAGAAACTGTTTCACAGGTTTTCAGATGATGTGGAAGAGTGTTCCACAGTTCGGCTGACCTAAAGTAATCCTGCTTGCGTTTTATAATTAGGATTAAAGTTTGTTATCATCATAATTACGTAATTTGTATTTTGTTCTAGGGTTCTGGTGATGTGAAAGTACCATTTGGGAATGTTTCACGAACGTCTTAAACAATGTCACAAACAAAACGATTAAATTAGCCGTTGTTGCTAATCCATCTCATCTTGAAGGTAATAAACGCGCAAATCACTGACACCTTGTTTTAAAGTGTCTGTGAAGTGAAAATGTGTCTATTCGTTGGCGTTAAGATGCATAAGACGTCATAAAGTGCCTATGAAATGAAAAATTCAGTTCTAAACAAAACTCTCTTATTTGAAAGTAATCTTTGCAATGTTAAAGATTGGCGTTTAGAATTCTTGCATATCTCACTTCGTTCTTGAGATATTAAGATTTGTTCTATATGGAAATTTAACCCCTTGACGTAACACGTGCATAATGACGTTTACAAAAAATTTTATATCTTTGAAAATCGCTTGAAACGTTGTATGATTAGTGTTATGGGAGGCACACATACGCAAGATTAGTTTCAAGTGATTTTATTTGATAATTTCAAATATATATATATATATATATATAAAGTTCTAAGGATTTTGGGTTAACGAAAATTCGAGTGTACAATATATACATTTTAAGACCAAACCGGGACCAGTTGCGAAAAATGCAACTACACAGGCCTTCCGGCAGGAATTCAACCCACGACCTTGCGATTCTAGTGCAATGCTCTGACCATTGAGCCACGGAGGGCGTTGCCGAGAGCTTGATCGCGAGTTCTGTATATATAATAAGGTAGTAATGCCAGGAGAGAATTGGGTATATTATAAGTGATATTGGGCATTTCACTCGATTACATAGCATGTTCTAAGGATTTTGGGTTAACGAAAATTCGAGTGTACAATATATTACATTTTAAGACCAAACCGGGACCAGTTGCGAAAAAATGCAACTACACAGGCCTTCCGGCAGGAATTCAACCCACGACCTTGCGATTCTAGTGTAATGCTCTGACCATTGAGCCACGGAGGGCGTTGCCGAGAGCTTGATCGTGAGTTCTGTATATATAATAAGGTTGTATATAAAGTTGTTGTGTGACAAGTTGTTTTTGTAAATAGTGGGCGTAAACAATACTATAGTAATATTTAGAAATAGCACTAATTAGCATTAGAATCCATTGACGTAGGACTTTGTAATATAATATTACTAGTATATAAATAACATACCACTCTTTAATCATTATTGTATTAGCACCTGAAGAGCTTATTGAAGTGAAAAGTTTGTGCGAAAAATGTTTTAAAGACGTGGTTTTTTATTAGTTATTTTCTTTTTGTTGTCACACAACAAACCTTTTTTATATAACCTTTACTTGTGTTGACCCTCATCACCATTTTGTATATATATTTGAAATTATCAAATAATTATCAAATAATATATATATATATAACTCATTAATAATTCATGAGGAAAACACAAAGAAAATCCATGTTTAATGAGTGTCTGTATATGTGATACAGATTCCTCTTGATTTACATAAACTTTAAGCTTCAAACATTTTCCCGCCAAAACCAGTTAACTCTATTTAATATTCAATTTTCCAACACTGATCTATTTTATGAGTTCTGATTGGATAATTTGCACCACGTGATACCGTGTTATGTCATGGCAACGCTCTTCCTTAATTCATTAATCGTGCAGTAAATTTAATAACACATGAATAATAAAGCACGGGCTAAATTTTTGAAATTGGGAAGCGACACTGAGGGATACAAAAGATATAAACAGCTTGGAGTATTACAATTTCTTGAGGTTAAACTAATATTTTAGATGCTTCTATAGGAAACTCGTTCTTAAGCGAAGAAGTTTAAAGGGCATATGACTCGAAAATTAAGTTTGTCTTATTGAAAAGAACATTTAAAATGATAAAATAACATCTTTTGCAGTTTTTGGTTTCCTCGCTTCGTTTTTGAGATATTCCAGTTTGTTTGATATGCAAATGACACAACTTTTTACGTCACACGTGCATAATGAGTATTATGAGTTACCGAGAGAAGGTTACATATCTTTGCTATTGTGAAACGAAATCACTTGGAATTCTACATGTTTGGTGTTGTAAGTAGAAACACGCACATGCTTCCTTTGAGTTAAGCCCATGTTTTCATAATAACAAAGATATGTAACCTTTTCTGATAACTCATTATGCACATGTGACGTAAAAAGTTGTATCATTTGCATATCAAACAAGCTGGAATATCTCAAAAACGAAGCAAGGAAACCAAAAACTGCAAAACATGTTATTTTATCACTTTAAATGTTCTTTTCAATAAGACAAACTTAATTTTCGAGTCATATGCCCTTTAAGCAAAGATACCTTGTGAATGATCAGAGTGTCACTCATTTTGCAAGCGTTAAATTTCATATCCAGTGTACTCAAATTGAATATTAAAATGTTTAAAGCACTCTTTGTTCGTGTTTTATCGGGGATTTACAAGGAACTCGAAATTAATTACATCACTCGGCTTCGCCTCAAGCAGTATTTAGTATCTCGTTCGTTGTTAGTGAACTCGTGGATGAGTTAGTGAACTCGTGGGTGAGTTAGTGAACTCGTAGATGAGTTAGTGAACTCATGGATGAGTTAGTGAACTCATGGATGAGTTAGTGAACTCATGGATGAGTTAGTGAACTCGTGGATGAGTTAGTGAACTCGTAGATGATTTAGTGAACTCATGGATGAGTTAGTGAACTCGTGGATGAGTTAGTGAACTCGTGGATGAGTTAGTGAACTCGTGGATGAGTTAGTGAACTCGTGGATGAGTTAGTGAACTCGTGGATGAGTTACTGAAACTCGTGGATGAGTTAGTGAACTCATGGATGAGTTAGTGAACTCGTGGATGAGTTAGTGAACTCGTGGATGCGTTAGTGAACTCGTAGATGAGTTAGTGAACTCATGGATGAGTTAGTGAACTCGTGGATGAGTTAGTGAACTCGTGGATGAGTTAGTGAACTCGTGGATGAGTTAGTGAACTCGTGGATGAGTTAGTGAACTCGTGGATGAGTTAGTGAACTCGTGGATGAGTTAGTGAACTCGTGGATGAGTTAGTGAACTCGTGGGTGAGTTAGTGAACTCGTGGATGAGTTAGTGAACTCATGGATGAGTTAGTGAACTCGTGGATGAGTTAGTGAACTCGTGGATGACTTAGTGAACTCGTGGATGCGTTAGTGAATTCGTGGATGAGTTAGTGAACTCGTGGATGCGTTAGTGAACTCGTGGATGAGTTAGTGAACTCGTGGATGAGTTAGTGAACTCGTGGATGAGTTAGTGAACTCGTGGATGAGTTAGTGAAACTCGTGGATGCGTTAGTGAACTCGTGGATGAGTTAGTGAACTCGTGGATGAGTTAGTGAACTCGTGGATGAGTTAGTGAACTCGTGGATGCGTTAGTGAACTCGTGGATGAGTTAGTGAACTCGTGGATGAGTTAGTGAACTCGTGGATGAGTTAGTGAACTCGTGGATGCGTTAGTGAACTCGTAGATGAGTTAGTGAACTCATGGATGAGTTAGTGAACTCGTGGATGAGTTAGTGAACTCGTGGATGAGTTAGTGAACTCGTGGATGAGTTAGTGAACTCGTGGATGAGTTAGTGAACTCGTGGATGAGTTAGTGAACTCGTGGATGAGTTAGTGAACTCGTGGGTGAGTTTAGTGAACTCGTGGATGAGTTAGTGAACTCATGGATGAGTTAGTGAACTCGTGGATGAGTTAGTGAAACTCGTGGATGCGTTAGTGAATTCGTGGATGAGTTAGTGAACTCGTGGATGCGTTAGTGAACTCGTGGATGAGTTAGTGAACTCGTGGATGAGTTAGTGAACTCGTGGATGAGTTAGTGAACTCGTGGATGAGTTAGTAAACTCGTGGATGCGTTAGTGAACTCGTGGATGAGTTAGTGAACTCGTGGATGAGTTAGTGAACTCGTGAATGAGTTAGTGAAACTCGTGGATGCGTTAGTGAACTCGTGGATGAGTTAGTGAACTCGTGGATGCGTTAGTGAACTCGTGCATGGATGCGTTGTTGAACTCGTGGATGAGTTAGTGAACTCGTGGATAAGTTAGTGAACTCGTGGATGAGTTAGTGAAACTCGTGGATGCGTTAGTGAACTCGTAGATGAGTTAGTGAACTCATGGATGAGTTAGTGAACTCGTGGATGAGTTAGTGAACTCGTGGATGAGTTAGTGAACTCGTGGGTGAGTTAGTGAACTCGTGGATGAGTTAGTGAACTCGTGGATGAGTTAGTGAACTCGTGGATGAGTTAGTGAACTCGTGGATGAGTTAGTGAACTCGTGGATGAGTTAGTGAACTCGTGGATGAGTTAGTGAACTCGTGGATGAGTTAGTGAACTCGTGGATGAGTTAGTGAACTCGTGGATGAGTTAGTGAACTCGTGGATGAGTTAGTGAACTCGTGGATGCGTTAGTGAATTCGTGGATGAGTTAGTGAACTCGTGGATGCGTTAGTGAACTCGTGGATGAGTTAGTGAACTCGTGGATGAGTTAGTGAACTCGTGGATGAGTTAGTGAACTCGTGGATGAGTTAGTAAAACTCGTGGATGCGTTAGTGAACTCGTGGATGAGTTAGTGAACTCGTGGATGAGTTAGTGAACTCGTGGATGAGTTAGTGAACTCGTGGATGCGTTAGTGAACTCGTGGATGAGTTAGTGAACTCGTGGATGAGTTAGTGAACTCGTGGATGAGTTAGTGAACTCGTGGATGCGTTAGTGAACTCGTAGATGAGTTAGTGAACTCATGGATGAGTTAGTGAACTCGTGGATGAGTTAGTGAACTCGTGGATGAGTTAGTGAACTCGTGGATGAGTTAGTGAACTCGTGGATGAGTTAGTGAACTCGTGGATGAGTTAGTGAACTCGTGGATGAGTTAGTGAACTCGTGGATGAGTTAGTGAACTCGTGGGTGAGTTAGTGAACTCGTGGATGAGTTAGTGAACTCATGGATGAGTTAGTGAACTCGTGGATGAGTTAGTGAACTCGTGGATGCGTTAGTGAATTCGTGGATGAGTTAGTGAACTCGTGGATGCGTTAGTGAACTCGTGGATGAGTTAGTGAACTCGTGGATGAGTTAGTGAACTCGTGGATGAGTTAGTGAACTCGTGGATGAGTTAGTAAACTCGTGGATGCGTTAGTGAACTCGTGGATGAGTTAGTGAACTCGTGGATGAGTTAGTGAACTCGTGAATGAGTTAGTGAACTCGTGGATGCGTTAGTGAACTCGTGGATGAGTTAGTGAACTCGTGGATGCGTTAGTGAACTCGTGCATGGATGCGTTGTTGAACTCGTGGATGAGTTAGTGAACTCGTGGATAAGTTAGTGAACTCGTGGATGAGTTAGTGAACTCGTGGATGCGTTAGTGAACTCGTAGATGAGTTAGTGAACTCATGGATGAGTTAGTGAACTCGTGGATGAGTTAGTGAACTCGTGGATGAGTTAGTGAACTCGTGGGATGAGTTAGTGAACTCGTGGATGAGTTAGTGAACTCGTGGATGAGTTAGTGAACTCGTGGATGAGTTAGTGAACTCGAGGATGAGTTAGTGAACTCGTGGATGATGTTAGTGAACTCGTGGGTGAGTTAGTGAACTCGTGGATGAGTTAGTGAACTCGTGGATGAGTTAGTGAACTCGTGGATGAGGTTAGTGAACTCGTGGATGAGTTAGTGAAACTCGTGGATGAGTTAGTGAACTCGTGAACTCGTGGGTGAGTTAGTGAAACTCGTGGATGAGTTAGTGAACTCATGGATGAGTTAGTGAACTCGTGGATGAGTTAGTGAACTCGTGGATGCGTTAGTGAATTCGTGTGGATGAGTTATGTGAACTCGTGGATGCGTTAGTGAACTCGTAGATGAGTTAGTGAACTCATGGATGAGTTAGTGAACTCGTGGATTGAGTTAGTGAACTCGTGGGTTGAGTTAGTGAACTCGTAGATGAGTTAGTGAACTCATGGATGAGTTAGTGAACTCATGGATGAGTTAGTGAACTCATGGATATGAGTTAGTGAACTCGTGGATGAGTTAGTGAACTCGTAGATGAGTTAGTGAACTCATGGATGAGTTAGTGAACTCGTGGATGAGTTAGTGAAACTCGTGGATGAGTTAGTGAACTCGTGGATGAGTTAGTGAACTCGTGGATGAGTTAGTGAACTCGTGGATGAGTTAGTGAACTCGTGGATGAGTTAGTGAACTCATGGATGAGTTAGTGAACTCGTGGATCGAGTTAGTGAACTCGTGGATGCGTTAGTGAACTCGTAGATGAGTTAGTGAACTCGTGGATGAGTTAGTGAACAGTGAACTCGTGGATGCGTTAGTGAATTCGTGGATGAGTTAGTGAACTCGTGGATGCGTTAGTGAACTCGTGGATGAGTTAGTGAACTCGTGGATGAGTTAGTGAACTCGTGGATGAGTTAGTGAACTCGTGGGATGAGTTAGTAAACTCGTGGATGCGTTAGTGAACTCGTGGATGAGTTAGTGAACTCGTGGATGAGTTAGTGAACTCGTGGATGAGTTAGTGAACTCGTGGATGGAGTTAGTGAACTCGTGGATGAGTTAGTGAACTCGTGGATGAGTTAGTGAACTCGTGGATGAGTTAGTGATCTCGTGGATGAGTTAGTGAACTCGTGGATGAGTTAGTGAACTCGTGGATGAGTTAGTGATCTCGTGGATGAGTTAGTGAACTCGTGGATGAGTTAGTGAAACTCGTGGGTGAGTTAGTGAACTCGTGGATGAGTTAGTGAACTCATGGATGAGTTAGTGAACTCGTGGATGAGTTAGTGAACTAGTGGATGAGTTATTGAACTCGTGGATGCGTTAGTGAACTCGTGGATGAGTTAGTGAACTCGTGGATGAGTTAGTGAACGCGTGGATGAGTTAGTGAACTCGTGGATGAGTTAGTGAACTCGTGGATGAGTTAGTGAACTCGTGGATGAGTTAGTGAACTCGTGGATGAGTTAGTGAACTCGTGGATGAGTTAGTGAACTCCGTGGGTGAGTTAGTGAACTCGTGGATGAGTTAGTGAACTCATGGATGAGTTAGTGAAACTCGTGGATGAGTTAGTGAAATCGTGGATGAGTTATTGACTCGTGGATGCGTTAGTGAACTCGTGGAATGAGTTAGTGAACTCGTGGATGAGTTAGTGAACTCGTGGATGAGTTAGTGAACTCGTGGGATGAGTTAGTGAACTCGTGGATGAGTTAGTGAACTCGTGGATGAGTTAGTGAACTCGTGGATGAGTTAGTGAACTCGTGGATGAGTTAGTGAACTCGTGGGTGAGTTAGTGAACTCGTGGATGAGTTAGTGAACTCGTGGATGAGTTAGTGAACTAGTGGATGAGTTAGTGAACTCGTGGATGAGTTAGTGAACTCGTGGATGCGTTAGTGAATTCGTGGATGAGTTAGTGAACTCGTGGATGAGTTAGTGAACTCGTGGATGAGTTAGTGAACTCGTGGATGAGTTAGTGAACTCGTGGATGAGTAAGTGAACTCGTGGATGAGTTAGTAAACTCGGGGATGCGTTAGTGAACTCGTGGATGAGTTAGTGAACTCGTGGATGAGTTAGTGAACTCGTGAATGAGTTAGTGAACTCGTGGATGCGTTAGTGAACTCGTGGATGAGTTAGTGAACTCGTGGATGAGTTAGTGAACTCGTGGATGCGTTAGTGAACTCGTGCATGGTGGCGTTGTTGAACTCGTGGATGAGTTAGTGAACTCGTGGATAAGTTAGTGAACTCGTGGATGAGTTAGTGAACTCGTGGATAAAACACTCGCGCGAGTGCTTTAAGCCTTGAATATACCTGGAAGGCTGACTGGCAATTAAAAAGCGAGGCAAAAAATAGGCATTTGTGGATATCAGTTCCCGGCCCTTACGCGGCTATATACGGCAAATTTTGTTTACGAAAACCTATAACAGCCAAGAACCACCACTAAAACAGCCGAATTTCTGTTTTTACACCGGATATGGAAAAGAACAAGTGCTTTTACATGGTATAGCTGCCACATTTAGACTGTCGAAAACACGCTTCAAGTGGGCAAAATATTGTGTCCGTTTTCGTGTTCTTGAACTGACGGTTTCTAAATCAGATTTTTGGCTATATTGAGTCAGGTCTCGCAACTCGTTTCTTCAAACTACCTTCCTTAAAGCTTTCGAAATGCTTGAAGTATTAAACTAAACTTGTTGTTACTACTAAAGTTCTATTTTTCGTGAAGTTTTATCTTCAAGCCGTAGAACACTGAAGCTGACATCCTTTAAGTGGCCTGGTAGAGGGCCTGAAACTGACCTCCAAAAATTTGCCTTCATTTTTATCCAATGATTGACTGGAAGTCAGCCTTCCAGGTATATGTACATGTAGAGTTTACTGGCCAAAACACGCCTGTCTTAGAAAAGGCGAATTATTGTAGGATCCATTGGTTGCATATAGGATAGACTTTGTATTCCATCGAAGCATATTGCACTGTTATTAAAATACATGTTTTCAGAATTTATTTGAATGTTATTTATTTTGTGTAGCCGTTGATCCCGTTGTTCAAGGAAAAACAAAAGCTGAACAGTTCTACCGAGGCGATGAAAATGGTAGAGAGGTAGGTTCGGAGTTTTCTGTAACCTTAACACTTCTGTAACCAAAACGATATTTGGCATGTACTGTGCATGCATCTCGTATTTGACTCATTCTTCGGCGCGGTAAACATCTTGAATCAACCTCGTACCCAGGGTCTTATCTTCGCTCCCCGCCCACCACGCTACGAAAAGACCCTGGTTGCTGGTCACGTGCCGCCTAAACGAATTTTATATCAGGGGAGGGGTAGTAAGCTTTAGTAAGCTGCACAATCAATGCTACAATCACAACAGTCCAGTTTTAATACTCGTATTCTAAAATCTGATATTAGATTTAGCCATTTAGTCGCGAACTATAAAGTTTAATAAAAAGAATGAAAATGCTGCGATTCAAGAAACTGTTATTCACCCGAAGTTTCTGTTGATGACAAATGCGAGTGAAAGGGACGGCAATCGGGCTTGATGTAGTTGCAATCTTTGCCGAAATTCGCTTCTTTTTAGTACTTTTCGCTGCGAGTTATCGGGCGGCAGAGGCTGAAATGTCAATGCATTTTAGTGCGAGAGAAAGCGGTTTGGCTCTCTTCACATGGGCCTGCAGATTAAAACGAGGGAAGAGCAGATTCGTCGCGAGGGGAGAGTCTTTGGCGGGTTAAAAACATTATCGGGCCCGAATAAAGCGAGTTCAAACTTGTGCCTTGCTGTACATAATTTTTAGGGGACTTCAACATCACCAACACTGGGACCAATTGTCAAAGTTGCTAGTTCGACACGAGTATCGACGGTTTTGCATTTACTAGACGATTGCCATATCTTCATTCGGGGCCGTCCGTGGGTTTCCTTTACCTTTCGGTATTCGATATGATTCTTTGACATAACGCACACCCACAGAAGAAAGAAAAGCACGGTATATAGTTATAAACACACTGATGTACGTTTGTTTTTTGTTGGTTTCATTCTTAACAGCTAATATATTTATTTGTTAAATAAACAAAAGGTGGGTGAAAACTTGTAATTGTGCCTTTTTCACTCCTCCCTGAGTATTTTTGAAATCGTTAATTAAAAAAAACCCAAATTTTTAGGGGGCACGTGACCCAGCCAACAACCAAGGTTCTCTTTCGCAACGCGGTGGGACGAGGGGCAGGGGTGGAGCGGGATGGTGAGGACCCTGCGGTACGAGATTCCGATCTTGAATTTGGAAAACGTCTTTGAACGTTGAGGACCATTCTCCTACCAGACACCCGCGCTAATGCTAGTGGCTCTGGGAAACCCTTAGTAAATGATGAGCGTTTCTGATTGGCTTTAGGAAACAATGAAAAATAAATTCAAACATCATTCAACAAAAATCATTAAGAATTTCACAACTACTCCCGTTCTTTCAAATACACTCAAATATTTATTTGACAAATCAAATAACAGGAATACACCACATTTGAATTCGGAAAATATAAAAATATGCGTATTATCAAATTATTATGCCTATCTATCGTGATTACTAAACTCTTGCGCCTAATACGATCGGCTCTCACATAACAACAGCCTTTCGATCCTGAATTCCCATATTCTTACAGTAAGTTTCGACCAGCTGTGAGATGAACAAAACAACAATCTTCTTCCCCAGACTTGCGCTCGCTCCTGTATGTTGTTCCCTAGGGATCTGAACCGTTGATAAATTATGTTCCAAAATTCGCTTGGCAATACAGCTCTACGATGTTCTTCGACTCCGCGAACGATGGCTGTTATGGCATATTTATGTTCTATCTTCAACACTGAACTAGATTGGCCCGTCATTTCTCTCGCGTAGCTTCGTTTACAACACTAAACATTGATCTATGGATATACGATACGATTTACATGAGATTTTAAACCAGATTTGTAAAAGGAAATGAAGGCGGAAAATGGCAAGCAGTTACAATGAGTCTTGGGACACGAGGAGTTTGGATTGGTTTGGAATGTTCCTTACGTCTCTGAAGTCCACCACTGCGTCGCGGAGCCGACGCAGAGCTCCAGGGTTTTCCCAGAGCCTCCGCGAGAGGGGAGCGTGTGGGTCTGGGTACGACGAATGCGTGAGGACAAAACATTTTAAGATACGACTTTCTTGAATTTAGGTCGGTTCGCCCATTCATTTGAATGCCCTTGTCGAGCTCTATTAAATGGTTTTAGTGGTCTATTATCATTTTTTTTATAGACCTGGGAGCGAGGGAAATTCGATGTAATATTACCCCGACGGTAAGAGTTATATCTTCCCGACGCCGGGTAATAGTTCATCAGAATTCCCACGAGCGAATAGGTCTACTATTTTATATCGAATATCATTAATCTTTCCAACAAAAAAAAAAAACGCTTAAACTAATGTTAATAAAGTTAGCTTAGACTCTATCCTTTGGTCAGATCTTTTCATTGTCTTTTTCCATTCTGTTTGTCGTCTCAAGGCTTCTGGAAGCATTGTTTGTTGCTTTCTTTGTATTCCCTATATATCCTTATTTTCTAGAGTAACCTAACAATCTTCTTGTCAACATCTGAGTGTTCGGGCGAAACGTATTCTTATCTCGCCCAAAGCTCCGACATTGTTGACAGCTTCGTGAATCCTGCGTGACATTCACGCGTCGTTACACGAACTCGAATACCCCGCTGTGGTGGGTAATTCTACGATAAATTCAACTGGTAAAGTGGTACAAATCATGACTCCCTGACTGGACATATTTCTCGTCTAAGATATAATATTGAATGATAGGACCAATAGTAGCGTTAATCCAATGACTAAACTTCTTAGAACTAGAATATTCTTATTCTGGCCAATCAGAGGCAAAACCTGGGA